>VZRI01011738.1:12819-72799 GCA_013397515.1 Upupa epops | reverse complement strand
AGACAGTGGAATGGTCTTCCAAGGGAAGTGGAGGATTGCTCAGCTGTAGACAATGTTAAGGCTCAGCTTGATAGGGGCCAGCTCACTTCAACTATCTCATGCTATAAGAGGCTGGAGTAGATGATCCCTCAGGTCCCTTCCAACCCGCAAACCTGTGAACAATATCTGTCCCTTGTGCCATGTGAGCATTAATAAATCATCACCCTCTTCTGGTGTTTTCCATCTTCAATCCATGTTGTCAAATTGCCGTAAACAAATGTTCAGGTCAGTGCATAATCAGCAGCCCATAAGTGCTGGTGGAATATTATTCACCTCGTTTCATGTTTCTATTCTCTCAGTATCTGTAGTAGATATTAAACAGAAATATTTGGAAAGCAATAATCCTTTGCTTTCTTGCTTCATGATATTAAGTCAGTGATATCTCTTGCAGTTCTTCCCCTTTCAACTACAGTTTAGTGCTTCAAGAAGGATGTTTTACAAGAGGTTGTAGTGGTAGGACAAGCAGGATGGGTTCAAGATAAAAGAGGGGAGACTGGATGAGATATGAGGCACAGATTACTCCCTGTGAGGGTATTGAGGCCCTAGAACAGATTGTTCAGGGATGCTGTAGATTCTCCACTCCTGAAATTGTTCAAGGCCAGGTTGGATGGGGCTCTGGACAACCTGGTCTGGCAAGAGGTGTTTCTGCCCATGGCAGGGAATAGGAGTTCCCTTCCAACCTAAGCCATTCAATAAAAAGTAACTCTCCAGTTATAGCCGACAGTGCCTCTTCTTTGCTACTTTAATGTTGTACAATTGTCCTTGCCCAGAAACTGTAAAATCATTTTGACTAAACATGTCATGCAGCAAAGGAGGAGTAAGCAGGGATGGATATCAGTGAAGGTCCTGAAATGGAGATGCATTTTTGATAGGTTGCATAATTCAAGGCTACACTTTCTGTGAACCTTCCCCACTAAGCATCATGCATGTGCTCTTCCATTGAAATTTCTTTTGTGTGAGATCCACCAGCTTTCAGGAAATTGATTTCTGTTAATATATCACATCTGTTATCCATGTTCTTGAACTCTTGCAACTGCAAAATCAACCCAGTCATAAGAAAAGGTGTTGGTGATAACAGAATATAATGAAAAAAGTAACTATAGGGTAAAAAAGAAAATCTGTCAAGACTGGAAATTAAGTATCTGAAGCAGAAGAAATGAGATGAAGCCTTAAATGTCCAGAGAACTGCAATTAAACACAACCCATGCAGAGCTCTTAAACTGAAGATGCCATAGCAATCAGGTGTTTTAATTGTTTTAAAGACACTGCCTTATATTTTCTAAGATGCTTGGGATACTGGGTGTCCTACAATTACATATATCCTGTTCTACCCTAAACTGATAGATGTGCCTTGACACAGCAGATTCATGCTTGACATTACAGTGAGAAGCCATATCTAATGACTGAATTAGAAAGCATCCTCAGATTAGAATTAGAAAGCAGCCAAATCCTTTATCAACATCCAATGATGCAGGCACCGCTGTCAAGAAGTCACAAAAGCAAGGTGTTAGCTTGGTACTCTTGCTTTTATGCCCACATCCTCTGCTGTAGGAAAAAGAACACAGACAAGAAAAGGCCAAGTGCAGGGTCCTACACCTGTGGTGGGGCAGTCAGAGATATCAATACAGGTGGAGGAAGATCTCCTGGAGAGCAGCCCGTGGAAAAAGTTACCAGTGGGTGGAAAACTGGACATGAGTATGAGCATTTGCTGCCTAGAAGGCCAACTGCATCCTGGTCTGCATCAGTGTGGCCAGCAGATTAATACAAGGGATTCTGCCCCTCTGCCCTGATGAGACCTCACCTGGTGTCCTGCATCCAGCTCTGGAGCCCCCATTACAAGAAGAATGAGGGCCTGTTGGAGTGAGTCCAGAGGAGGCCATGAAAATCCTGGAACATGTCTTTTGTGAGGACATGCTGAGATAGTTGGGGTTGCTCAGCCTGAAGAGGAAAAGATGTGGGGTGAGGGTGGCCTTATAGTGACCTTCCAGTCCATGAAAGGAGCTGTCAGAAGGCTGGGGAAGACTGTTCTCTAGGGTAGGTAACAATAGTAAGAGGGCAGAGTGAGGCTGGACAGGAGGAAAATGCTCTTGAATCTGAGGGTTGGGGGATCCTTGGAACAGGCTGCCCAGAGAGGGGGTGGAGGCCCCATCCCTGGAGCCATTCCGGGTCAGGCTGGATGGGGCTCTCGGCAACCTGCTGTTGTTAGAGAGGCCCCTTCTTAGTGTAGGTATTTGGACTAGATGGTCTTTGGAGCTCTCATCTAATGCATTCGATGATTCTAACTGCAGGGGAGAGGTTGGTTCTGTGTAATGCTTCCCTTAGTGCTTCCTCAGCCTCCAGACCTTTTCAGCTCCTGAGTAACATGTGGCCTTTATTTAGTGGGAAATCTCCAGTGAGTTGCTATTGCATGAACCTCTGCAACTTCCCTTTGGTTGCATGTTGTCACAGCTTTCACATGCTGTGTTGGCAAGGACTTCCATAGCTCAGATGCACATTACGAGCACTTTCTTCTGCTTGCTTTCATCGAGCTTCTACCAGATCCTTTATCCCTTGCAGAGGATCCGATAGAAGTTATTCAATATTAATTTCTTCCAGCAATGTTTGTAATGCCTCTACCAATTCATTACAAGTGCTCTTATCACCATGATGTCTGGGGGCTCTTTCAGAGCTCCTCCTGCTTTCCCAGGGATGTAGCAACAGCTAAAGATGTTTTAATGCATCTGCATGCAGCAATAAGTTTATGACCTTTATTCTCTAAGGCAGACCTCAAAGTTAACTATGCATTTATGAATGGGAGAATCAATTGCAGGGGCTCTGCAGGAATTGCTGTCAGATAGCCCTGATAACGCTCAGTGCAGAAAAAATCCATCAGGGATGCTGTTTGATACCAGAGGTCCACGCAGACCTTTGTCTACAACACTAAAAGCAGGGTAGGACTTATTAACAGGTACTTTCTGGATTAATGTTTAACAAGTGTATTAGCTGTTTTGATTATAAAAATCTATTTTTACTTTATATTCATTTATTTTGCTAAAAATGCCAATAGCTGATGTGTGCATGTGTTACTTATATACAATAAACAGGATCTTTTTATTTGTTTGTTTCAAACAGGCTTCCTTCAACTACAAAAGACAACTATCTTGCTAAGAAAAACACTTTTCACAAAACTAGGTCCATTTTCCCATTTGAAGCAAAATGCATATGGCTAAGGCATTATTTGCCAGACAACCTATTTTCAAAACTAAGTACATCTAATTTAAGAAAGGTCCTCGGGATCTGGTTTGAAAACCACTGCATAGTCACTTACATGACTTGTACATCTCTGGGGATCATAAACTCAGCTTAAAGGTACAGAAAACAGCACTGATTTGAATAAAGGTTTTGTTTAAAAATAAAATATTTGCTAGAGGTACAATCACTTATTGGTATTTTAAATAAACAGGCAGTCTTCACTATTTCCTAAAGCCCTTTATGGGGTATTTGGTCCAGAGGAGCATTTCCCAGGGGCTTTTATTGTGTCTTATTCACAGAGTGTTATTTATGATTTGACTTTAAGGTATATTCATATTTTTGGACAACATCTTCTGTGGGAAAAGAAATAGTTCAAGACAGAATGGTTAAAACTTCAAAACTGCCTGGATTTCCCTCATGCCACACAATAAATAAATCAGCTTCATGTCCTTCACTGTAAATATTTGGAAATATTCAGGGATAATCTGATCTAGGAACTAGGTCACTGAAACGTGGCTATCAGTGACTCTGGCACTACACACGGTAATTTCAGCACCATTTTCCAGTAACACCAGCAGATGGTTGGAATGGACTGCTCAGGGCAGTGGTGGAGTCCCCATCCCTGGAGGTGTTTAAGAAATGACTGAATGTGGCCTTTAAGTGCCCTGGTCTCACTTAGCTGGTGATGTTAGGTCATGGGCAAGGCTGGATGATCTCAGAGGTCTTTTCCAGCCTCTGTAATTCTGTGATTCTCTGATCTTCACCTGTCATTTTGCCTGCATCGGCTGGACTGAATAAACAAAACCTGAGGAGACTTTGCATGATTTCAGCAAGTAAATGGAAAGTTGTTGGCCACCTTGCAACAGGTTCCAGATTTCTCTCCAGCTGCTACAGGGACAACAGATACACACCTAAAAGCTGAGATTTTATCAATCCCAACAGTCCCTCTCTCATGATTTCATACACTAAACAATTCACTGAACTCTCTGATGAAGACAGGCTGAGAGATGCAGGGTTGTTCAGCTTGAAAACAAAACTCTGGGGGAAAATTCTAGTGAGCTTCCAATCCCTGAAAGGGGCTGTCAGAAGGCTGGGGAAGACTGTTCACAAGGGCAGGGAGCGATAGGACGAGGGGTCATGGTTTGCAGTTGGAAAAGGGCAGAGTGAGGCTGGACATGAGGAAAAAGGTCTGGAATCTGAGGGTAAGGGATCACTGGAACAGGCTGCCCAGAGAGATGGTGGAGGCCCCACCGCTGGAGCCATTCCAGGTCAGGCTGGATGGGGCTCTGGGCAATCTGTTCTACTTAGAGATGTCCCTGCTTGTTGTAGGGTGGTTGAACTAGATGACCTTAGGAGGTTTCTTTCACCCCAAGACACTCTATGATTCTTTAATTCAGGAAAAATTCTTTCTACACCCTAAATCTCCAATCAGGATCACCAGAAGCTGCTCAGTTACTCCTGAGATAGTTACCTGGAATTTTTTTCCTCAGGGATGTTTAACTAAAATAAGTTCTTAGGAAGAAGTTCTCTACTGAGAGAGTGGTTGGGCCCAGGGAGGTGGTGAGTCACCATCCCGGGAAGTGTGTAAAAAATGAGTAGATAGAGGTCTTGAGGTCTAGAGGTTAGGGAGATGTTGAGATGAGAGCCAGACTGGATGACCCTGGAGGTCCTTTCCACACATAATGATTCTATGATTCTCTACAGCTCTCGAGCTGTTACTAAATTTGAGCAATGGCAATCATCTACAAAAGAAAAGATACCCCGAGCAGATGGAAAGAGATGGAAGAAAATGGAGGCACTGGCAAGGATCAGCTGCGGTTCTTCATTTCTTGCTGGTGTGCAATAATTGCCTAGTAGATCCCACACATATTTGTTTCTGAAGAGAAGGAGAAACAGAGTCACTGAAGCATGTTCTGCAGGCGAAACTGCAGGAGAGAGGAGAGACAAAAGGACAGAGACATTTGTCCACTGTTTTAACATATCTGGTTTTATTTCACACTGAAAGCACTGCTGGGAATAATGTGTCCATCTAAATGGCTTGTTTGTAGCTGACGGCAATCTAATCACTGTCATGTTTAGGCTGATAGATTAAGGGGAGTAAGAAGCAGTTTAATCAACTCCAATCTTTTCCAGCCCAGAAGCTGTATTTCAGTTAGTTTGTAATTGAGAGTATTTGTGTTGTGTAATGACTGTGTAGAAGGCATTCGGCTAGCAGGCTGGAAACTGAGTGTACACCTGACTAAGCACCTCCTAATACCTAATGTAATGTAAGGTTCTGATATAAGGTTTGTAATCATTAGATTTTAAGTGTGTATATATATATATATTAGATATTAAATATATATATATTAGATGTTAAATATATATATATATATGGAAAAAATTAGCAGCAGTAGGTTTAAAGAGTTTTTCAATGTATGGGGTTTTTTTCAAGATTAACTGATGGAGTGATTTGTTTCCAGTTTCTCAACATTACTAGCACAGTTGTGACTGGTTCCTATCTTGCATAATACTTTTGTTCCTTGAAGAATAAGTGGAAATTTCATACGTTCCATATGATGACTTTCATATGTGTTTTTCTCTGTATAATATTGTATGCCAGTTTAATAATCCAAATATTAGTGTCAGTTGAAATCATCCAAAAGGGATCCTGCTTGGAAACTTCCCTCTTGAAATCTTGTTCCATATGTTTCTCTGCATCCCCTTTGCCTATGAATATGGCAAAAGAAAACACGGACAAGAGGATTACTGAAATTTGAGATTAAAAGATATTTCAGGCTTGTCTTAACAGCTTGAGAGCTTGTTGCTGTAGCAGTAGTTCAGCTTTGGTTTTGACTATCGTGTTTCATGACCAAGTAGATAATTTTTAGTTTAGATTTTATGATGCCAGTCCAACTTTCACTACAAATGGTATAGTGAAAGGCTGGTGAAATTGGCTTGCTTAGGTAACTGGCATTTGGGAGGAAGACTCTAGCACAAGCAGTGACAAAATAGCTGCAGCAAATGGAGGATTTAGTGTGAGAAGTCATAAGAATTATTTTGCCAATTGTCAGCTAAACATCAAGGGTTTTCATGTTAACTTGGAAATAGCAGTCTCCATTGAGAAACCCCAGCAGCTGAAATCCTGCTATTCACAATAAAAAGAAAAAAAAAAAAACCCTTACTAGACAGTATTACTTTGTATTATCTACCAGATCCATGCACAAGATCTTCTCCTGAATATCCCCACTTTGTTTCACACTGATGTATTTAATGGTCTCATTTGTGTATTGGTTCACATTTTCATTATATTTTGCCATTTAGCGTTCTCCATGATTGTGTTTCATTGAACAGATGCACTACAGTTTCTCTGCAGCAAATTCTATGATCCATAATTAGATGTCAATATGTTTTCTTGTAATGCTATTGTGAATTAAACACATTTTTAGTTACATGGACATTAATTAAAATCATATGCTGAATTGTTACATCTTTTCAAGCCAGTTGGAGAAAATATTTCTGGTTTACTTGTGTGCTGTAGAGCATTCCATTTTATTTCTTCATTAGTTACTGTGCTGGAAGGATCTACCCCCATCCCACCCCAAATGACGCAATAATAACGTTTATAACAAGATGAATCCTGCCCTGCAATGCATGGATCTAAGTGTTAAAGAATGCCTTCAGTCATTCATGCTTAATAGGAGATGAGGACACCCTCTTTCCAGGAGCTGAGACCTGAATTAATTACACATAACAGAAGAAAGGAAAGACCTAGATCCTGCCTTCATTTCAGATGTCACTGCCCATACAGGGGCAAACAGCAGAATAAATGTATTAACAACAGGAAGATATTACAAATTAAGGAAGGAATCAGACTCTTCTTAGAGGTGCCCAGAGACATCATGGGTGGCAATGGGCACAAACTGAAACATAAGAGTTTCCATCTAAACTAAAGAAAACCTTTTCCACTAGGAGACCAACAGAGCCCTGGCACAGACTGCACAGGGAGGATGTGTTGCCCAGGGAGCAAGTCTCTTGCTTTGGAGACTTTCAAAACCCACCTGGATGTTCTCCTGTGCAACTTTCTCTGAGTGATTCTGCTCTAGCAGGGGTATTGGACTAGATGATCTCCAGAGGTCATTTCCAACCCCCACCATTCTGTGACTCTATAGTCCCAAACTAAGCACCTACAAGCAAATCCTAGAAACCCTGACTGCTGATAACAGACAGGAGGACTAGAGGGACCAAGAGTAGTACCAGGATCTTGCATAATCATTGACATGTTTTATATACTAAATGATGTAATTTTTTTTGCCTGTAGGGGAATCAGGTTTGATGGGCAGGAGCTAAGAATTTTCTTAAAAAAAAAAATAAATCTATAGCAGTAAGTTTTGGAGGAGGTTTCAAGCAGGTCCCAACAGAATGAATGGCATAAGGCTGGCATAAGATGTGTGAAATAACTGTAAACAGCTAGTGGGATGTGAGCTAGTGAGGAAAAGAGCAAAGAACAGCTTAAAATAATAAGGCGAGCCAGTGAGAACCAATATTCTTCCCATTATTGTAGGTGGCATGTCCTTCCAAAAACACCCTTTTGGTTAGTGTAACATTTATTTCTACTTCCTACTCACTGAGGGCAAGTTTTGCCTCCACTTTGCAGTTGCTGAAGTTTCCAATGCATAAATGATGCAATTCAGCAGGATAAAAGCAAGAAGAAGACAGTTTGGGGTTCAGCATCAACTCTGCTTGGTTAAGGTTCTCTCTGTCAAATGTATTGCTGCAGATTGCAGAGACAAGCAGAAGTGGTATCCACTAAAAAACGCAAAGACTAGATAAATCCCTTAATTAATCACCATATGTAAGGAAAATAAGGGTGAACCATACAAAGAAAAGGTTCTGCACTGCCCCTTTTCCATTCTCCTGCTGAAGCATATCCCCTTATTGGCCATTCCCTCTCTCTAGAGAGTTGAGTTACAGGCATGAGTTTGCTCTAGGAAGAAAAAATGACCTAAGTAGGAATCAAATTCTGCTTCCCCATACAATGGTATCATGAAGCACCATGCAAACATGTTCTGCAGAATCTCATCAGCTTCCAGAGGTCGGGCTAATGATTTGATTGGGAAAGTATGGTGGAATATCCAGAGGAAAAAGAAAGAGATGAATCCAAGATACTAAAACAACTGCTGTCATCTGTAGAAATTTAAAGCTGTCCTGAGACACTTCTGAACCCCATTAGCCGTTGCTAACAAGGGTACAAAAGCAGTTTTTCTGTAGTTTTCCTCACTCTGTCCTCCCTCACCCCTCTCCATATGCAGCTGTATAAGGAAGATTATAACTAGAGTCTGTGGGGATGTGCCTTCAGCATTTTCCAGAGGATGCTAATTGATTAAAATGCGAATGTTTGTAAGATGGGTGTTTGCAAAATGAGACATTCAGAAAAAGAAATGGAAAAATTTTTCTTCATCCCATTTCATTGTTATTTTAGTGAAAAGTTCAAATTTTTAGCTTTCACAGGATACAGAAAGGCTTATGCAAAAACAAAAAACTGATAAATTACTGCCTTTGCCCAAGTTTTTGGCTTATGAAAGTTAGAGATTGCAATTTCTTCTCCTGACTTAGCTCTATTTTCAGTGAGAGCACATGCGGCTCTAATGAGTGCCATTAGGTCCGTGACAAAATTTCTGAGTATCAAACCTACTTATGGTAAAACACAGACTTCACAAAATTAAAAATAGAGTATTGAGTTCTTAGGAGATTGAAAGGCAAACATTCTGAACTGCGAATAAGTCAATTTTTTAAAACCTGTAAGAAATCTCAAATTTAGAGAGGAGCTCGATTTGCATGCAAGATTTACTGTAAATTTTGAACACAAACGTCATCGAAGTGTTCACAGATTTAGGTTATACAAAAGACAACTTCTGACTACTATTTGCAAGTATCACATAGGCAAATAGCTAGAGCAGTTACAAGTCTATAGATCAAGGCTCGGATTCTCTGAACACATCAAAAGTCTCGTAGCAGCTCCCAAGGTTCTGCTGATTAACCCAGTAGGATATTAATTAAGGAAACATCTGCCATCCATACTCAGCATTCTCTTTCACCAATTAGGAGAGATCTGGGTAATTCAGACTTTTGAAGCACATCTCTCTTTTTTTTTTTCCTTCTTTATTTTTTTTTTCACTGAGAATTAAATCTTTACAGCACTGACTGAAATAAGCCAGTTTACTACTAAAACAGACTGTAATACCTACTGGAAGTAGCAGAACTGAAGGAAAAAGAAGATTATAATTTTAAAAATAGTTCACTCTACCTGACCCAGTTTTGTGTAGCTGCTGGAATCTCAGACAGAAACCTCCCTGTGCCATGTGCTGGAAGAACAAGGAGGTAGAGAGTCCTTTCCTTGAGAAAAAGCTATAAAGAAAAGAAAAACAACAAAAATAAATAAATGGAGCTCCCCCCCCTCCCCCTCCCCAAAAAAAAGGCCAGATAAGGAGAACATGATTATTATTTTCTAAAGTTGCATACAAAGAGGTCAGTAATAGAAACATTCAGTGATAGAAATATACTAATCAATTCTTTGCACTATATCTGTTTTCTTGATGACCCCTTGGTACTTGATAGCACTGGTGGTGGCATTTGTATGACCACCATTGGAGGACTGGTGATGCTCCTGTGGTGTCTACTTTCCAGAGGTTTACATATTTCACCCAAATACACACCAGACCATAGAAGATTGCCAGCAGATCTCTTATCCTTCTTGCCAAAGAACATGCCTGTACAGTTTTCCCCACTTCTGTCATGACTTCTCTAACCAAAACCAGGAAAACACTGCAGTCACTACCTCCTCAAAGCTAGCTGATACCTATCACCCTCCAAAAGCTATGCCTTTGTCCACCACATCACTTTTCTTGCAGACCATTTAGTTTCCCCTTCTTTAACTTGCTGTGATATTCAGTTTGTGCTCTCACCCTGTCCCACTTAACCTTCCTTGTACCCTACTGTGATGTCAACAACTCCATGCACCCAGTGACAGACACTTCCTTCACGCTTTCGCTCTTGCTGCTCACAAGAACATGGGGATGGCTGTCAGTAAACACAAAGAACCACTTAATTTTCCAGTTTCAAAACGAACCTTAAAAATTCTTCTCTGCCATGATACTTTAAGAAAATTGTCCATGGTTAAGCAGCTGGTGCGCCGAGACCACTGCCTACTGTGCCAGTCAATTTCCTCTTATTTTTAACACTCCCCATGCAGGACCAGCCATCTGTTTCTTGTTTTATCCTTTGATTGCAATCTTTTGGGGATGGGTTTATTTCTGTACATTTAGCACCAGCCAGACTGGGGTCAATGAACCAAAGCAGCCCCATTCAGTAGTATATAAATAAATAACGTAGCCCTCAGATTGCAGTTGTGGATACTGAGTTTATGTTTTCCTTTTGCCATTGAAACGAGATTTTAGTTGGTTTTGGTTTGCTGCGGGGTCCTTTTTAAATTAGAATCCAATAAGCACATAGGCAAAATTAAATAAAAAAACAACCATAAAATTGTTGTTGTTTTCAGAGATATGTCACAAAATAATACTGCTTAAGAACATAATTGATTGTTGAGCATCAAATATCTGCAATGAACCTTTCTCCCCTATGTCAGACTACTGAATCCCAAAGCAATGAATGATGCATTAGGCTTTGTTGCTTTATTCTTAATTACCACTGAGACAGAATACATGTGGAACTGTGATTAGTTTTACAACAAAAGAAGTTATACTGTAGTAGAACTGGAAAAAAGGTATAAAAACTGTGAGTCCTGTGAGACTTTGATTTTTTCCTAAGGTACTGTGCAAAAGGGCTTCATTTCAGTAATTTCAGTGCAGTAAGATCTGCTTTGAATCAGGTGAAAGAACTACTGAAACGAACACAGAACCCTTGTAGATGGTCCTCTCTGGGTTGGTACCAACCATCTCACTGTTAAATCAAATTGCAGCACACAGATGTCAGGTTTGTCCAGACTTGCAGACTGAGATGTGACTAAGGGGTTGACTATTTTATCCTTCCTGATGTCTGAAACACATCCTGAATGTGTTTTCCCATGTAAGCATCTTAACAAAATACAGGTAAGTCTGTGGTGAAGCTACACCAATTGCTTCTCCCGAAGACAACACATTGCTTCATGCAGTTAAATAGCTGTGACTTAATCTCTACTCCTTTTTTCAGCAGATATGTGTGTGCTCTGTACCAGCACTTCCACTTTCATGTCACTTGTCCGTAGTCCAGCATTTCTTCACAGATAAGAAAGCGTGGGAATGCTTATTTTATAAGTGTCAAAGGGCTTTAAACATGTTAGCGACCATTTCTCAGCACAGAAAAGTCTTTCTCAGTCCTAACCACCCTCAGAAGACAAAATTTCTCATAGAATTTCTTTTCTGAAAAATCAGGCTCAGAAAGATTTGAGCTTCAGAAGTTATGTGCTGAAGAGGTGGGTTTAACCATCAAAATTTTTGGCTTGAGGAGAAGAATGGTGATTAATCACCTAACCACATCATGTTTTCTACCTAGTTATCCATACAATACATTCTCATTTCTTAAATGATCCTGTAGGAAAAGCAACAGTGTTGTGAATCTGGTATATATATATATAAACAAGAAAAGATCATTAAATCTTGTTGGGTTTTGTTTTAAAAGAAAGGATTTAAAACAAATTAAAAGAAAAAAGCACCAAGCTAATACAGGGAAACAGAGAGAGATGGAAAAAACCAGAACGGTGGGTAGCCTGTCAATTTTATTTTGCTGTCACTCTTGATTTATGAAATCCAAGAAAATAAAGTATGTAAAGAAAAGGAAAAATTCTTCCTTTGGATATTTGCTAGTATTTCAGGTCACACTACGAAAGCTGCCTTATTTTAGAAATGTTCAGAGGATTACTTCTCCCATACCTCTGTTTTGAATTTGACTTTCATGAAAAGGAGAAACTAATAAAACTAACCAGATCCACACATGTACGAACCCATGTAACCTATCACACCCATCCCCACAGCAAACCTCAGCACACACGGGCACAGTCCTGCAGGCTTGTGCTTGAGGAAATCTTGTTTCACTGAAGATAACCCTGGAATACCCCTACATGTTCTTCCACTGACACAACATACACAACACTTCACATGTGGAGAGATCTGGAGCAGGAGCTTCAACGCGCCAAGTTATGTGGTGCTTGCAGTTGCAGCAAACGTCTGCTAGGGATTTATAGGGGAAAATTCTGCTTTGGCAAGGATGATAAACATGTACTAATAATACTTTTCCATCTCAAACATCCACGTTTCTATGGGTAGATAGGGACCAACAAACTTATCCATTGACGATCTAAACCAAAACATGAGCCCAGAGGTGAAACCCGCAGTGCCAATAAATGGGGTTTTTTTCCTATCCTAAATCCACAGGTTGCAGAATAAAGGAATTAAAGCTATCACTCATTGTGCCTTGCTCCTGGTGCTGCTGTGTGAGAGCAACAGCTGATGAACAGCTGCACCATCCCGGTGCAAACTCAATGAATTTGCCCCAGCATAGGGACAGATCACTTGGGTTATTAAGAGAAAAGCTCAGCAGTCACTAGGAGAGGAGCTGATTATTCTGCCATATTATACTATCCTCTCAGATGTCTTGATTTTGTTTGATTTTTCCCCATCAAGTGCCAGAAAGAGCTGGCTGTCAACAACTCACAGGTTCCTTTTACAAAGCTGTAGATTTTCCAAGACTGTGCACCAAACCAGAATTTGTGATGATTTACACCCACTCATGCTGTACACACAGATGGAAATCTGAACAATGAAACAAAGCCCGTAGATATGATTCCCTTTGTGACCTGCCGTGCGGGGCTTTGTATGGAGCACCCGACACTAGAAGTACTCTGTAGGAACTAAGTAGATACTAGGTCTCGCTACCACCACCCCCAAAAAATTAATTAAAAATAAATAATTATTTTTAAAAGTCCAGAAGTCATGACAGGAAAGCTTCTGGCCATTTTAGCCATTTTCTGAAGACCAAAGTTTCCTGTGTGCTTGTAATCCATGGAACATACTGGATTGGAAGGAACATCCAAAACCTAACTGCAACAAGCAGGGTCATCTCTAACTAAAACAGATTGCACAGAACCCTGTCCAGCCTGGCTTTGGATGGCTCCAGGGATGGGGCCTCCAGCAACTCTCTGGGCAGCATTTTCCAGGGATCCCCACCCTCAGGTTTTTCCTCCTGCTCAGCCTCAATCTACCCTTTCCCAGCTTAAATCATGACCCTTTGTCCTATTGTTCCCTGCCCTTGTGAACAGTCATCCCCAGTCTTGTGACAGGCTCCTGTCAGGAACTGGAAGTGATTCAGCTCTCTGAGCATTCTCGTGGCCTCCTCTGGACATGTTCCAACAGATCCTTGTCCTTCTTGTGTTGCTGACTCCAGGCTCCTTTGTTTCTAAATCATTAAATTGGTGTGAGGTTTGAACAATGGAGAAAACACATCTTGTTATTTCCGTGCCCAAATTACGTATCAGTGTAGCCCTTTCCACCTGTAGCTCTCTTACCTCTGCTCCACAGTGACAGGAATAAGAAAAGAAGCAAGTCTACTTTTACACTCTCCAGATTTGGATACCTGGCGAAGGCAGAATCAGAATTGGATGCTTCCCTTCAGAAAATTCTTGTCTTTGGTTTTCATCAATTTTCAGACAATTCATAATGTATTGATACTCAGAATGACCTCTGTTGTTAGGCTTTTCCTTCATGTGATAAAGTTGCTGAAGTATGAAGTTAAACCATAAGTTCACACAGATAAGCTTTCAAAACCAGCTATAAATCTATGTGGATAGGAGCTTCTTAGCCAGATCAATGTGTTTATTCATCACATGACTGGCATAGAAGACTCAAACTTGCCCTAGGCACTTACCTGGGGCACTTCTGGGTTTCTTGGAAAGAATTCACCGTTTGTGTTTACTCTATTTCAGCCTTCCCTGGTGTCTTACACAACTCCATTATCTGTGCTTGGCAGGTCATTTCTTTCTCCCCTTAGAGTGGCATTTCACATCGTCACATCTCAGATGACACTCCTGTCTCTATTATTCAAATAAGGAGGACACACATCATCCTGAGTACCATAGAGAAGCAGGTACAAGGCAATCAGAGGATCAGGCACAGCCAGCTTGGGTTTAGGAAAGGAAGGTCATGCCTATGCAATCTGATCTCATTCTACAACTGTGTGACAAACCAAGTGGGTGAAGGGAAGGCTGTGTATAGGGTCTACCTAGACTTCAGCAAAGTCTTCCACACAGCATCCTTCTGGCAATGCTGGCAGCCCATGGATTGGATTGGGGACACCATCCACTGGGTTAAAAACTGGATGAGCAGGCACAGAGAGCAGTTGTGAATATCCAGTTGCTGCCCAGTGACCAGTGGTGTTCATTCCCCAGGGATCAGTGTTGAGCCCAATTCGTTTTAACATCTTTATTGATGACCTGGATGAGGGGACTGAGTGGAGGTGTTTAAGATAAGACTGGAGGTGGCATTTAGTGCTCTGGTCTAACTGATTGTGGTGATGTTAGATCACAGGCTGGGCTGGATGATCTCAGAGAGCTTTTCCAGCCTCAATATTTCTGTGATTCTGTGACATGCATATAGTATAAACATATATCAACCTTAAGATAAATAGAACATATAAACTAGACAAGAACTCAGCCCACTTATCATTATGTTTTGCTAGTGTATATAAATAATTTGCAATAGAATTATCACCACTTTTATATTGCTAAGGAATAGTAAAACATAAAGAGCAATACTTGGACCCAGTCAATTATTTGGTCCATTCCAAAATCTTCCTTTTTCTTGGGAAGGTTGGAGAGAGTCATATCCTGAAGCTGTAACACAGTCTTTTTCCATCAGAATTATTAGGATGAGTTGAACAAATTTTATTAAAGACTGTCATTGCAACTGAAGTGAGCAAAACATGTAATTCTGACCCAAAGTGGGGTGTGATTTGCGCTGTGAAGCTCCTGCTGCACGACTTTGTGGTGTTCATCTAAAAGCAGCAATTTTTCTATTTCCTTTCTACTCTCAAATTACAAAATCTTTTAAGCTAAAAAGTCATGAAACACAGTCATTAAGGCGTGGGTGATGTTAATCTGGTACTACCCCTAGTACGTTGCACTACATACAAGTAGTGTACGCCACCCAGAAGGATGTAAACAAGCTGAAGATGTGGGCGCAGGTGAACCTCATGAGGTACAACAAGACCAAATGCAGGGTCCTGCACCAGCATCAGAACAATCCTGACTATCCATACAGGCTCGGGGAAGAGAGGCGAGAAAGCAGCCTTGAGCAAAAGGACTTGGGGGTGCTGGTAGACAAGAAGCTGGACATGAGAAGACAGTGTGAAGTTGCAGCTCAGGAGGCCAATCGCATCTGACCTGCTTCAAAATAAGCATGGCCAGTAGATTGTGAGAGGGCATTCTGCTCCTTTGCTCTATCCTGGTAAGACCTCAGCTCAAATGCTGCAGCCAGTTATGGAGCCCTCAATACAGGAAAGACATGGACTTAATGGATCTGGTCCAGAGGAGGACATGAAAGTGAGACCCTCTGCTATGAGGACAGTCTGATGGAGTTGAGGTTGTTTAGCTTGAAGACCAGAAGTCTCTAATAGTGGCCTTTAAGTACTTGAAAGAGGCCTACAAGCAGGCTGGAGAGGGACTGTTTATGAATTCCTGCAGTGATAGGATGAGGGCCAATGTTTTCATATCTAAGAAAGGTAAATTTAGATGGGATGTTAGGAAGAAGTTCTTTAGCATGGGGTGTGGTTGAACATTGCAACAGGTTACCCAGGGAGGTAGCTGAGACCCTATCCTTGAAGATAATCAGGGGAAGGCATGACAAGGCTCTGGGCAACTTGATCTCATTGAGGAAGTCCCTGCTGACTGCAGGGGGTCTGGACTGAATGACCTTAGGAGGTCCCTTCCAACACAGGTGACTCTATGATTCTATGGTTGTCAGCCAGCAAGGCAAAAAGTCATCAAGTCAGATGCCTATGACTGACATCTCAAATGCTAATGTTGATATGGAGAACACAAAGCTAAGTCAGAAAGAGCCCAGATGCTGAAGAAATCATTATTCAAGTGCTCAGACTTTTGACCACTGCTATACCACAAAGGCTTATAAGCTGATGCAGCATACCAGAACTGAGTGGACAGCT
Source organism: Upupa epops (assembly GCA_013397515.1). NCBI lineage: Eukaryota > Metazoa > Chordata > Aves > Bucerotiformes > Upupidae > Upupa > Upupa epops. Next base: position 56,341 of record VZRI01011738.1, on the reverse strand, counting down.
GAAACCTACTGTTTCATGACCATGAAACCATGTCCCAGTGCTCACAGTTTCCAAGCTTTACATATATTTTTGTCAACTTGTGGGGTCACAAACACATGGTGCTGTGCATTAAAAAACAAAGGAACAGTAAATACCCAGTGTAGCTGTTGGGAAATGAGTAAACCTCTTTGACAGCTTCAAAGAGTCTCGCTTTTTTCAAAAAGTGATGGCCCAACCATATAGCCTGTACACAAGCAAAATAACTCAGAACTTTCTGGGTAAAATTCCTCCTTCTCTTTCTCTTTCCCTTCACTTGCAATTCCACACACCCACGCAATACTGGAGAAATTTGTCCATGTGAGGAACCGTGCCAGGAGGAATCCTTCTCTGCAGCTATGCTGCAACAGGCACCACAACTCCCCTGCGTATCCTGTGCTGGGGAGGGAATGGTATCTTAGAGAAACCACTTTCCCTTTCCAAGGGACAGACTGTTCTTTGGTTGGTTTCGTTATTATTTACTTTATTCTTTTCTTTCTCAGACTGTTCCACTGATTCCCAGTCCGTGAATGCTGCAAAGGGCTTTTAAGTCATGTTTCTGCTCCAAGTACTTTCGACTTTGGGTCCTTCCTATAATAATCAGGACAGGGTTGTTGTTGGGGTATTTTTTTTCCACTAGCTCGCTCTTTCTGCCTGAGACTGTTGTTAATGGCACGTGTAACAATATTGTGAACTGTGATAAGTTTCTACGCTTTAGAAAACTGTTATGCACCCCCTCCTTCATCCCTGTGCCTGTTTCCACAAGTCGTTTTCACGGGTTGGGTTTTTGGAGGGTTGTTTGGTGGGTTGGTTGGGGTTTTTTCCATCCAAACACATCTCTACAAAGCTGAGATTATAAAACAGAAAGGTGTTTCCATCACGCTTTCATTATTTGCTGACACAATCTAGTTGCTTAGAAAAGAAATGAAAGAACCAGAAGAAATTAGTAAGAAAATGGATATGGGAATAAGACACATTACAGAATATATTCCCCTGACTCTGGGGCCATTAAGAATTTTCTGCACTGTGAACTTAGCATCTAAACTGACCAAAACTCCTTTTGATTTATATGCCATGTGTTTCTTAAGCTCTCAGTACTCATACCCACCTCAAATTTAGCCCAAACCAAGCAAGTTCAAAAGGTTGCCATATGTTTTCTTGTTGAAGGCAACTTCAATTACTTTAAACACATGGCTGATAAGAAATGGAAAGACTGTTCCACCTCTCCCACCAATGTGTAACCTGCAAGGTCAGATTTTCAGTCTCACATTTTGAGTTTGTTTTTTGATTTTCTATGTAGAGCACAATCATAGAATCATTGAATCATTAAGGTTGGAAGAGACCTCCAAGTTCATCAAGTCCAGCTGTCAACAAAAGCTCGTCAATAATACTTGAGAAGATGAGGAAAGATATGTAATTCTATGATTCTGATTCTATGATAATTTCATTTCATGAGAGCTCTATTCATTGAAATCCAATTTTTCCCATCGTGTCTAGACATCTAGAAAGTGCAGTTAGAGTAGCTTATTGTTAGCAATATCCAAACACACAGAAAAATTAACTCTTCTACCTCATCTCTCCTCAAAACAAGAGATGGGAGCATACAGACATCATCAGGCAGCAAGAAGACATTAGCTATTTACTATATGGTTATTGATCAGATGGACATCAAGAAAATCCTTCAGTGATCTTTACGATTCCACCTTTCCTTACACTGTTGACCAGGAGCAACAAGAAGCTGAAATCTGCATGAGTGAGAGCAGCAATTTCCACTTCATGAGGTTTTTGCATGAGTCACTTTTTTCACTCAGTCACAAACCAACGCCATGTGCAGCTCTCAGTAGACGGTTCCTATTCAGTGGGTTCATTAAAATAGAAATTAAAAAAAGGAAAAATGTTTGCCTCAGCTTCTTTCTTTGATTTTTTTTTTCCTAGCAAGGTGTAAAGGTATATTGATCAAATTTGCCTCTTTTTTTCTAAATATGTTAGGTTTCAGAGGAGGATTCCTGTGAATTAAAATGTTGGCAATTGTTCTAACCTTGGCTTCTGAAAAGGTGTGATGAAATACACATTGCACAAAGTGAAAAGCAGCCACACTGGAGGCGAAGCACGAGGAAAGCAACACATTCCCCATCATACGTGAATATGCTGAACCAGATAAACGCGGAATTTTCTTGAAACAGATCGTGGTTTCCTCAGGCTTGCAATAATGAGAAGTTTTATTTCATTGGAAAGAAGTGCAGAGGGAACCCACAGAAACTTGTATATTGAAGCTGGAAGTAGTAAAGGCTTTCTCACAGCCTTAATGACCACAAAACAAGCTCTCTGTTTTAGGGACATGACTTCCAGTACAAACTGGAACAATTTAGTGGTATGAAAGCACCATTTCACCTGGGAAGCTCCTGTTTTACTGCAATTTATAGTTTATGTGGTTTACAGCAGAGCAGTAGTCAACAATAATAGCAATACTACAGCTTGTAACTACATTAAGTACTAGTGCTATCTTGGAGGCTGGAAATAGTTTTTCCACAAGTCCTTGGCAGAACTTTTCTATACCAGACAACACTTTATGGAGAAGAACTGATTCCCCTAATTACAGAGTCACTGAATCATTCAGGTTAGAAAAGACCCTTTGGATCATCGAGTCCAAACATTAACCCTACTCTGCAAGTTCACACTTAAACTCTTTCCTAACACCACAGCTAAGTGACTCTTGAACACATCCAGGGATGGGGACTCAATCACTTCCCTGGGCAGCCTGTTCCAGTGTTCAGTCACTCTTTCCATGAAGAACCTTCTCCTGATGTCCAGTCTAAACTTCCCCTGTTGCATCTTGAAGCCCTTCCTCCTGGTTCTGTTGCTAAATTCCCCTAAAGAGACCAGTGGTTATTTAACTCCCAGACCTCTAAATTCATATAAAGAATCAAACTGCTCAAATTCACTCTTCTAGAGCTCTGCTATCAAACATCACTTTGTTTTTGCAAGCAGTAATATCAGTGTGAAATACCCCACGTTTTAAGCCCAAAAGCTCAAATCTAAACCATTTCCTTTCTAAAAAAAAATAAGGCTTTAAAAGACAATCTGCAAATTAACACATACCCAATAAAAACCCATACATTAATGAAAACCCCAGCCATTCTCAATCTTTAAAAGTCCTGAAAATGACTGTAGCAGGGGTATCATCCCATGTGCTGTGCCAAATGTAAGTAGCTATATTCCACCCACCTAAGTTCTTTCTTTAGTATAATTGAATGGTTGAATTGAAGTGTTTTCATTTCCTGCACTAAAATGGTGTGCAACATCCCAGCTCAGACTTATCCACCTTCCTTCAATCAGCAGTATGGTTCTGTGGAAATGTAAACCATTCCATTATGCATATGAACTCCTCTGTGATCGCACGTGCTTGAAGATATACATAACATGAATTATCGAGAGCTGGAGCACCTGTCTTATGAAGACAGGCTGAGAAGGTTTGGGGTTGTTCATCCTGAAGCTAAGGCAGTTCTGGGTGGACCTTAAAACCCATGGGAAGGGGCTGTCAGAAGGCTGGTAAAGACTTCATAAGATCAGGGAATGGTAGGAGGAGGGGGTCATAGTTTGAAGCTGGAAAAGGGGAGATTAAGGCTGGACAGGGGGAAAATGTTCTTGAATCTGAGGGTGGGAGACCCCTGGAACAGGCTGCTCAGAGAGGTGGTGGAGGCCCCATCCCTGGAGCGTCAGCCTGGATGGGGCTCTGCACAATCTGTTCTAGTTAAGAGAAGACCATGCTTTTTGTAGGGGGTTGGTCTAGATAACCTTTGGAAGCCCCAACCCTATAATTCTATGATTCTACTTAGCCTCAATTTAATACAGCAGGCTGAATCATCTGCTGAAATATATTGCTTAGGGATGCTCCAACTGATTCCAGCAAAGGAGCCCACTCGGTATAACAGTTATAAAGAAACCCTCGAGCCTCATACCATCGCTTCCCTCATTTAACAGCCAAATGAATCAAACAGATACAGAAGCTATTGAAGAAGTTCGAGTGGAGAAGTGGAAGAGCCAGCATTGCTCTTGCCAGGCTTTGCCTGCCAAAAACATTAGGAAGCTTCTTCTATATCTAATATTAGACAGCAAAACTGGACCTCTAGCTACTGTCTCCAGAAATGCACTCAGCAGGAATGAATGCATCTCTACATGAGATGACATGAGGGTACATATGTCATGCCAGGCTATCACTAAGCTTCAGGCGAATTATCAGAGATGATGCCAGAGGCTGGATGCTGCCGAGAGCAACATGCTTCACCCGTAGAAGAAGGAATGTCATTCCATCAGAGCATTCCCTACAAGGGCCATGATTTTGAAAAGACCCTTTCAATGTCACAGAGGCCTTTGGGCAGATGCAGGGGTTGGGGGGGAAGGTGAAGACAGTGACTCATTAACTAATTTTCTCCAGTGTATACCAAAAAAATAGTTTCTAATTAAAAATGATGCCAACTACAGAGAGAATGATCTGAAAATAACTCTTACTTCTTTTACTAACTCTCCCCACCCCCATTTCTTCAAGTTTCTTGGCTTTAAGACTTTCCACACTCCTCTCTCTGCTTCCCCCTCTCCCACCTCTCACCTCCTCCTCCTCCAATCTGGCTTCCCCGCCTCCCTTGGCAGGCTCTTTAGCTTTAATTCAATAGTTAAAAGGCTGAATCAAAAGTTGTATAATCCGTTTGAACCAACTTTTATTCCGCATCAGAAAAGGAGCAGAGGCTAAGGACAGTCCAGCTGTGATTTCGGATCCATGGCAGAAGCACGGTGAGACACCAGCGCTTTCCCCTTGCTGTGCACCTTTTATTTGCTCTGTGAGAGCTGGTACCAGCACAGTCAGGTGCAGCAATGGGGCATCTTGGTGACAGGTATGAAGCAGCACAGAGCTGTTCCTCTGGCCCCTCTCATCTTCATCATTGCTGTCATGTGGAACCTAAAACCCAGGAGCTGCTTTAGCTTTAGGGGAAGGAAATTTCAAAGAGACAAAGGCAGAATAAGGCCAGGAAAAGAAGGGAAAGAGACAGAGAAAAGAGTGTTAGAAGTGTAAAAAAGGGAAGACTGCCCAGTTTTATTCCTCCTCTCCAAAGAAGTTGAATTTCAGATGAAATAGGTGCAGAACATAGACACTATAAGAAGTCTACCGTGTAGGGTAGACCAGAAGATGCACCAATTAGCCTGATCAATGTTAAACTGCTGTGTCTAGAAAAATTAGCATCAGTGAAGAAAAAAAACCTCTCAATGCTGGTAGAGACTATTAAAACTATAAACGCTTTTAGGCTGCAGATAAGGGATTTTGGCATTAAAGCTGTGAACAGAGTAGTAGGAAGAAAAGCCTGTGACTCTCAAGGTGCAGGTCAGCAGGAGTTAAAAGAGATATGCCATGTCACCACCACAGGAGAGCAGTCCAGAAGGCAATGCAGAACAACAATGAAGAGTAAAACAAAGGGCCGCAGGGGCAGGAACCAAACAGACAGGCAGCACCAGCAGCATCATCAACCCAGCTTCAACAGCGCAAAAAAAAATGCACCACAGGGTGCTGAGAGCAGTAGGAAATTCTCTACAGCCCCAGCAGCGTTGATGCCTGATTCAGCTGCAGCCTTGCCACGGGAGATCACAACCTGGTCTTGATCAGGGGTTGAGTAGTTGGGTGTAATGAGGTTCAGCTGCCAGGACAATGCAAACAGCAATCAACAAAAAATGGGAGGAGAGCAATGCCTGAAACTGATGGGAATGTGTAGGGTGTCACTGTGAGCTGATTTCATCAGTGTCCTGGCTATAAACCAGTATTAAGTATTTTCTGTAGAAAAAGAGGAGGGGAATAAATGATTTACTTGTAAAACTGGTCCTGGTTTTATTTTATAAATAAACGTGGGGGGAAATCATTGTTCTTGATGCAACTATTAAGAGGAACAAAAACACTGCACAATGTTTTTCAGCATCTCATGGAGAGTAGAGACAAGCTGACTTTTATCAAAGTCCAACATTGTACCCTTTTAGTTTGATTTAACCTGCAAAACTCTTAAATTCACTCAGAGATTTCCTCTCACAAAATCAAAAATGTCACTCATAACCTGTGCTCAAAGGGAGGTATTGGTTGTCTTTAAACTATTTCATTTAAGGTAAATGGCAAAATTAGAAATCTACATCATATATGAATTTATTCTGTCTGTCCTTGGTTTTTTTCCCAGCTATTTGAGGGTTTAAAAATAAACCAGCCATACTGCATCGCTCGATAAGAAAAAAAATAATCTCAGATACAACTTATAATGGGCAATTTTTTAACATTTTTTTTTATTTTTAAATTAATCCTGGAATTTTAAAATCTGCAAGAGCATATGGGGACTACACACACATCTCTGAATGCACAGAACCCTGACACTTCAACGGGGGCTGAATTTTGGCTGTCAGTGAGCCTGTAAGGACATCCTACCCTCCGATAAATAGGCCACACCCCACATCAGTAGCACCACACATCTCCTGGATCTTCGCCACACACAGCCACATGTGCTTTGCATCCAGAACGCTCAGCCAAAATACACACTTTAGGCTAAAGACATCACCAAGCTGCTATCACAACGATCACATACTTCATCATTACTTATCTTTTTATCTGGATTCTTTTACCAGCCTGTCACTGCTGTATGCAGTGACAAAACACAAACTAAATTCATTATTTCTTTTTGAAATCCCTCTTTCTTCTAAGGAAAAAAAACCCTACAATAGCTCAGAAAGCACCTTTAAATTCAACAGTCAACATCACCCAAACAACAATACAAACTGGTTTTGAGGCAGTTTCTTAGGGCACTGTTCCTGCTTTTCAACATTTTTCACCAGGTTTCCTCTTAATCTTAGTAAAACACGAGATTTTCTTCCAATATTTCATTACTTAGAGGGAAAAAAAATGAAAGGATAAAAGGAAAAAGTGAAGACTGACTATATGCTGTTATTACAAGGGGTTTTTTTATTGTGAAAAAAAATAAATCAGAGATAAAAGTTAAATTTTTATCTCCTACAGCTCCTTCTCACACATTGTCAGCTCCCCTCGTGCACTCACATCCACCCTACACAGAGCGAGTGCATATGGGCCATTGGAATAGCTGCAGGATAAGTGCAGTATTAGCTCAGTGTGGTAGCTTTGATGTGTGACACTCTGCAGGGCTGCCAGCAGAGTGACAGTCTCGTTACCCTAATGCAAAGTCTATTCTTCATCCATTCAGTTCACTTCTAATAGTCTTATATTGTCATTGGTGGCACGAAGCAGATTGTGCGTCGCGACAGAAAGCCGTGCATCCCTGAGGATCGGTTGTTGCCTCTGAGTGCCAGTTTCTGAAGCATTCGGCAATTCTTATCAGACAACAATAAGGGTTAAGTGCAATCAGAAGAAAGGTAAACAAACAGGCTAAAATAAAACAAGTAGATAAGCTGGAATTTTGAGTGGATAAGCTCCTAGATAAGTAGGATTTTCTTTTACATTGCTTTCAAATGGAAATATTTGATTTTTGTATCAAGGTATCATAGAAGCATCATGTCATGTCATAGAAACATAGAATTGTTTGGGTTGGAAAAGACCTGTTAAGATGATCAACCATTAACCCAACTGTCCCAAGGCCACCACTAAATGCTGTCCCTAAGCTCCAGATCTTCATGACTGTAAAACGTGTGCAGGGATGGCAACACAACCCCTTCCCTGGGCAACCTGTTCTCAGCAAAGATAGGAGTTTGTTGTTGAACATACAATGGAAAATGCAGTTTGAATCCAAATATACAGGTTGCAGCACTTAAACACTCACTGCTTTTACATAAAACATTCTTTACACTGTCCCATAAAGTGGATACAGAGCACTGAAAGCTATTAATTGTGATGAACCTGGGTGCTGGACGTTCATGACAAATACTTCATAGGATAAACTAGTTCAAAGTGCCCATGATCCACTCCTTGTGCCAGCGCTCATGGCAAACAGAACTTTCCTTTGAGTGGGTTTGTACAATCAAGGAGAGAAGTTGTCATGTGATTTGTCAAATGCCTTTCTGCAGAGGTTGCAGGACCATTGTACTTAGTGCTATGATGGGGGGGGAAAGCCATCTGGAAGGTTTACAGCACAGAGAGACAAAATGTGACAAACCAGTGATGCAGCAATTCTGTGGTAGAGCTAAGAGCAAAACAGATAACTCCAGTCCTAGTCTAGCAGTTTCCTTTTCTCCACCCCATCCCTCACCGTGATATTACTGTACTTTTACGGATTAATTTTTAAGGCTCTATTACCTGTGAGTGTGGGAACATTTTGTGTGGAGGAGTGCTGGTAAAAGGCTATTTAAAAGAACAAAAATACCATATGCTTCCTGGATTAATTTTGAAGCCTCATTAAGGTCAACATAAAAGACTTAGAAACACTTGTGATTTGGCATGTACTTTCACTCATTCAAAGAGGAATGGCATTTTTGTAAACAAAAATCACTAATATAACCAAGTCCACAAAAGAAACTTGTGTGTAAATATCGTGAGCTAGAAGAGTGTTGTACCTTGGAAACAAACACCCTAAGTAATCTTAAATACAAATTCCACTTCATTTGTAAACACAACAGGGAGTAATAATAATAATAACAATAATAATAATAATTCATATTGTCTAGCATAATCTAAAGAGTTTCTTTTGCATGTCTAGAGAAGGGCAAAGAATCTGGGGAAGGGTCTGGAGCACAAGTGCTCTGAGGGGTAATCTTTTTGTTCTTCACAACTTCCCAAAAGGAGATTGGAGTGAGATTGGGGTTGGTCGCTTCTACCAAGGAATAAGGAACAGGATGAGAGGAAACAGCCTCAAATTGCACCAGGGGAGGTTTGGGTTTACAATGAGGGGAAATTTCTTCCCTCAAAGGGTTCCCTGCCCTGTCACAGGCTGCCCAGGGCAGTGGTGGATTCCCCATCCATGAAAGGATTAAAAAGACATGGGGATGTGGATCTGAGGAACATGGTTTACTTCATTGTGGGTTTGGCACTGCTGTGATGATGATTAAACTCAGCCTTCGAAGTCTTTTGTACCTAAATGATTCCATGATTCTATGATGCTAAATTATCATCCAGCTCAATGAATTCAAACCTGAGACAGAGGCTGTGCCTCTATATGAGAAATGGTCTGTAACAGTAGTAATCCTTGTGCCTGTTAACATTAGATTATGTGTTAAACAAGGCTACCACACTCAGAAACTGTCAATTTATTCCTATTGCTAGCTATAACAAAATATAATATAAATATATAATATAAATTCTGCCTTGAAATACTCCAGTGGCACGTAACCTCGTTCCAATATCCATGAAGAATAAGAAATTAATATATTAATTATATCCATGTAAAACCTAAAACCATAATTCTCCTCCAATATCAGTTCTCTAAATAGAATAGTATTGATCTCAGTGAGCACAGACTAAATTTGTTCAGTCTGCAACAAGGAAAATATTTACTTTCGAATTGCCAGCCAAAACCCAAATACTCCATTCTGAAAGCTCTGGCATTTGTTTTCATGCTAACAAAGCTTTTTTTTTTTTATCGCAGTGACCTACCAGTGTTAAAAAAATGCCAGAAAACACAGAATTTCTAGTGACAGGGCACATTCCTTGTGTAACCTTACCCCAAAACTAACAGTGCTCATTACATGAAGACCATTTACAGAAGATTAATGTACACATAACAGAATATTCTTTGAAGAGGTAAGGAAGGAACAGAGAGCACTGGAAAGGGTTGCCCATGGAGATTGTGGAGTCTTCTTCTCTGGAGATGTTTAAAACCCACCTGTTCCTGTGTGACTGAGTCTAGGGGCATCCCACTCTGGCAGGGGGATTGGACTGGATGGTCTTTTGAGGTCCCTTCCAATCTCTAACATTCTGTGTGACTCTGTGATTCTGTCACACAGTAGATGAGACTGAGGGTTCATCTGTAACACTCTTCACTGAAAACTTAATATTTTAGTCTTTAATAGGTGGTCTAGACTCACTGATCTTAACTTTTAAATCTTCTTGAAAACATGATGACAATATTGATTAAAACAAATTTGACATATGGACAAGGAAGCAGACTGCCAACATCATAACCGTTCAACCTTCCCAACTTTCAAGTTTATGCATCCACTTACCTTTAAAGAACAACATCCTTATATTTTTAAGCCATTTATGAAAAGTAAATACAGATTTCTAGATCTAAACCAGATTTTACTTTCAGTTTGAAGAATGCTGAGTGAAAAATTCTTTAGCTTAAAATAACCCAGTCAGTAGCAAAGGTGAAACTTTCCCGAGGAACATGTACGGTTTGCACATTATTTATACCACCAAAGCTCTTCTAAACTTTTCTATACTTTTTCACCTAATTACTTCAACTGACATTAATCTAAGATAATTCCATTTGCTGCCAGAATTTGTACTCACATGTCAAAGCTATCCTACTTTAGTCACAGCAGAATAATTTATTCCAGTGTAAGATGTTTACGTGAAATTCACTGTGTTAAGTGAAGTCTACTCATTCCCAAAAAAACCTGCATGTTGACAGGCCCTCAGGGTTCAAAAACCAAACCCATTGATTAGAAACTCTGATCTCTTAGACTTCCCCGGGATTCAATACAGAGTCCACTGGGGCACATGGTATGGAGGCATCTTAGGATCATAGAATCATAGAGTCCTCATGGCTAGAAAGGACCTCCTGGATCACCAATTTCAGCCCTCAACTCAGCAGCTCCCCAATCCCTAGACTATGGCCTCACATGCACTACCTACTTGTTTTTTAAACACCTACAGAGATGGTGATGCCACCCCCTCCCTGGGCAGCCCGTTCCAGTGCCCAACCACTCTCTCAGTAGAGAACTTCTTCCTAAGATCCAATCTAACCCTCCCTTGATGCACCTTGAGGCCATTTCCCTTCATTCGTAATTTGGGAGAAGAGACCAGTAGCAGCCTTGCTACAACCTCCTCTGAGGTAGCTGTAGAGAGCAATAAGGTCTCCTCTTAACCCCCTCCTCTCTAGACTAAACAACCCCAGTTCCCTTCAACCAGCCAGCAGGAAAGATATACCCACAATATTAAATTTGAAATGTCTGAATATGGCAATGTCAGGTGGGGAAGTCACATCTGTGTAGTTTCACTGTTAGAAATGCAGTAGGAGATGTAATGGGTGAACCCTCTCAAGAAGTTTTCCTTACGCCAGTTTAAATGTTTGTGGCTTTGACCTTCTTGTTGGGCACAGGGAAAACTTGTCAGCTTTCTCACTGCAGTACTAGTGTCTTCTTGAACCTTTTGCCACAATAATCTCCTTCAAAGCTGCATAAGGAGAATGATTTCAGTCTTTCCTAATAGATCATATTTTCTGTATCTCAAATCAAAATCTCTCTACAAACAACCATAGCAAAAGTCATAGATCCTCACTTTCTTGGAAGAAGATGCAATTAATTGGACTTTCCTTCAACTATGATGTCATCAGAGAGAAAAGAATGGTTTAATCATCTCTTAGACAAGCTTTGTTTCTTTAAGGATTTGCCATTTTGTTTTGTTGGGGAGGTTTTTCATGTTGAATTGTATCAGCAAGAGTCTTGGCCCTGCAAATTTAACAAGGCTTTTTCATGTTCCATACTCCAGATTTCAGGACTCCTCCAACCTCCCATGCCGCACACAAAAGTGATAAACTTATGGACACCGAGGATTAGAGAGTTTTTGTTAAAACCAGATGAAGACTGATCCTTACAGAAACTCATTTTGACAGAATAACATTGATAACCGCTTCTGAGTGTCATTTTGCAAATAGATTTTTACTTTCTGCTTGGTGAGTTTAGATCAATTGTAAGGAACTGTCAAAAGCCTCACTGTGTTCACGATGTACATCGACAACTATTAATGTGTCTCTTAGTGCCTCTTCTCTAGCCAGAGTGCTTATTACGGACTGGGCAACCAGTGTGAAAAACACCTGCTTACAAGCTACTTGTCAAATTAAAAACCTGAAATTAAACCACTTACCATCTCTTGTAAAATTGAAGATAAAGGAGTTTTTGAAAGAAAGTCATGATTTCCAAGAGGTGTACTCTTTTTTTGTGTGTGTGGTAGGAATAAGTGGCTTCTCCACAGTTTTAAGGAGCCAGAGAAGTGCTAATAACCTCACCGCAAGAGAAGGGATATGCAAAAGCAACACTCAAAATGCACATGAAAATGTACAGAACAGAGGAAAAAAAGAGCAGGAGGGTTTCTAATTGAGCGTGTTCAAACAAATGTAGGACAAGCTCATGGTAATGGGAGGTTGGCAGGAGGGAAAAGTGAGGTGAGCAAACAATTTAAATGCCATACATCAAAGAAAGGCAAAACACACTACCGCAGCATGAGCAGGCAATGCCTCACAGGAATGCTTATTTCTCTGTATGTACCTAAGACAATGAATAAATACACGGAGAATAGAACAATAACCATTTCAGCTCTACAGCCTGGAAGATAAAAGAACAAAAGCACCACACACCTGATAACGGTCTGATGACCTGATCAGTAAGTACAATAGGAAAAAAAAATAGATTAATCAGCACAAATCTGCTACAAGCACAAACAAAGAAAATGTATTTTTAAAACAAAATTAATACCTATTTGAGCATTGCTTTCAAATTTCTTTTTTGATACAAGGTATGAGAACATCAGGTGAGACCTAATTATCTTTGTAGGTGAATCCCAAAGCCATTACTGAGTCTTGTTTGATTTAATCTGCATACAGTTCTTAAGAGAGTAGTTGAGACTATCACGTGTTCCTCATCCATACACCTGTCCAGCAGCATAGGGAGTCATGCTTTCCCTTAAATGCAGTGCAGGATGTCCTATAGACATATGTGGGGGATGATCAGAGGCACTTTGCATGACGAGCAGATGCAGACTTGACTGTTTCTTGATTGCAGCAGTAGAGCCTCAGCAGTAGAGCCTCAGCAGCAAGGCAACAACAAGCTTTTATTTCAAAAACCCATGATTTAACTCTCCACCCATGCCTCAATCTTACTACTTCTATGTAAAGCATAGAATCATAGAGTAAGGTAGTTTGAGAAGGACATTTAAGACAATCAAGTTCAAACATTAACCCAAATGTCCCAAGACCACCGTTAAACCCTGCCCCCTAAGCTCCATGATTTTTAAACACACCCAAGGATGGTGATTCAACCCCCTCCCAGGACAGCTGATGACTCTTTCTAGGAAGAAGTTTTTCCTCATGTCCATGTTGCACCTAAACTCTGGTGCAGCTGGAGGCCTTTTCCTCTTGTCCTATCTCTTGTGAGAAGAAGCTTCCCTACAACCTCCTTTCAGATGTGCTGGTGCAGATATTAATACTCCTTGGGTCTTCGGACTGAAATTTTTGCAAGAAAGTCCTTGCAATTCTCTGGAACTCTACAAATATTTGACAGTAATTAATCATTACTATACCTGTCCAAAAAAGTGAAGACAGTGATCTATCACCAGTAATTGAAGGCAGTGCTTCAGTCAAGCTCTCAAAAAAGACATGTTCTGGTTTTCTTTCTGCTGCATTGCTCTTGATTTGTGATTTATGTATTAAATGGTACCTTCTGCACCAAAACGTTTCACCTATTTTTACAGATTTTCGGAGGTTCAAACAGCAACTGTGATGCCACTGTCAATAAGCTGCTGTTTTAGAAACTCTGCTTTTAACATCGACCACTGTTCAGAGGATTCTTGTTTAAACTATGAGGAGTATTAAGTCAAAAGACACCACAGTATTTTATGTGCATTCTCACTATTCCCCACTAAGCACGGGCTTTTTTGAAATAGGTCATACAATCATAGAATACCTCAGGTTGGAAGGGTCCTCAGAGGTCACCTATTCTAACCCCCCTGCCATAGGCAGTGATGCCTCTCAACTACCCTTTGTTGCTCAAGGCCTTATCCAACCTCATCTGAAGCACCGCCAGGGAGGGGGCAGCAACAGCCCTTCTGAGCAATGGATTACAGAGTCTCTCCACCCTTCTGCTGAAGAACATCTTCCTAAGATCTAGTCTAAACCTCCCTTCTTTCAGTTTCAAAACATTTCCTCCTGTCCTATTACTAGATAATCTTGGCAAAAGTCCCTCTCCAGCCTTCCTGCAGGTTCCCTTTAGGTACTCAAAGGCAGCTCTAAGATCCCCTGGAGTCTTCTCTTGCCTAGGCTAAAGAACACCAGCTCCTTCACCCTATCCTCACAGCAGAAGTGCTCCAGCCCTTAGATCACCTTTGTGGCCCAGTCTGGACTCACTCCAACAGTTCAATATCCTTCACATGTTGGGGACAGCAGGATTTGAAGTGGGGTCTCACAAGAGTGATGACAAATTATGATGTCTTTGTGGCAAGGACTTCTCAGATGCTCCAACAACTAAAGACAGACCCAATACCCTAAAGAATACAAATGGCTGTGCTTCAGCAGTAGGAGACAGAGACACAAACACCTATTACCATCTGATGTCCTCTGTCCTTGCTTGCCAACACCTTTGCAGTCATCCAAGACTTGGCCAAGGGGATCTCACATGGGCATTTTAGATGGTGCTTTGTGCCTTGCAGAGCAACGTAGTTTTGGAGGTTTACACATGATGGATTTCACCTGCTATTTTTCTCCTGCCATGACATGGTGCAAGCCATACTCAGTTAGAAAAAGAGCTGAGTGGCTGCTAGGTAAACCCAACAGTGTGTGCTGCAAGATTAAAGCAGAGTTTTTAGGTAGTCCAAGACTCAAAGTTCAGGAGCTTCCTGACTGGTGGTAAACCAGCCAGGTAGCTCGCCAGCACAGGTACAGCTGTCATACCTTGCAGAAGGCAATTGGAACTTGTGAAAATCCAAGGCCATATTTCCTCTGTATTTTAGACAAAACCAAGATGTGTTCTCCCTGCTAGTAGCAGAAAAGCACGAGTATCTCCTGTACTATTTTCCATACATTAATTTTGTGAAGTGTTTGCAATCCTTCAGCACTGAGAACTAACAAAAGATAGATGCACAGTTATTTTAATTGCTATGGATTCAGCAAAAAGCCCTTTGATTTCTTCGAGGGTTGGGTGTTGGGGGTGGGTTTGGTTTTTTTGTTGGGTTTTTTTTTTTGTGAAGCAAAATTTCTGCGTTGGTGTAAGGCAGATTTTCCAGGCTTCAACAAACCAGATGGCCATCCAAAAATGCGATATGAAATTTTTATAGGAAGCTAAGAGCTGAACCCATCTAAGGGAGAGATTTTTTTTTTCAGAGATTCCAAACTTTTAAAAATAAATATTACTGCAAAATCCTATGTATCTACATCTGAACTGTAACGAGTAAATAAATAGCCACAGAGATAATTACCTACATTCTATATTTAGAAAGAACAGAGCACATGCAATAAACAATAGCACATTGTGATATTAATGAAGCGCTCGCTTCCTCTAAATGTAGAAATTCAGCAATTATCACCAGAATTGGCATGTATAAAGGTGCCGGTGACAATTTTAAAAAGGCATATTGCTTATCTGATAGACCAGAATGCACGCTTTGGACCCGATGCATTCTGTTATGAAGCATTCAGTGACACAGTCCCACACTGAGCCAAGCTTATGCTCAGCACAGCGACGGCTCTGGTGGAGAGGAAGAGGTGATTGCAAGCCTTCCTTCTGCTTGCCCCAACTTTGCGTTGGCTGGAGGCCAACTCAGCCATCAGCACAAATTAGAGCTGCTATAAAGATGCTCTACTTTACACCAGCAGGTTTGGACCCCTGAGGAGCGCACCACTCAGACATCAGAGCATGATTGAACTTCAGACCTTTCCCATCAAACCTCTGTCAGGCTCCTTCCCTGCTAAAAGGTGCCTCCTTTATGCTCTCAGGCATTTCACCCCGTTCATTTAGAGCCTGTCAGGAAAGCTGACAGGTTTGGCCACACCAATGTCTCTGAGTCACAGGATTTGCCCCTCTTGAGCTTTAAGGTCACTTTTGGTAGTGCTGCATCATGGACAAAACTGGCCTGGAGATCTTGCCCTGGAAATACCTCCTGGCAGTCTGTTTCTTCAGACCTGGTCCCATGCACACACAGAGCTACGATGCTCTGCTGCCAGCATATAACCCCATGACCTTTGAGCCTGCTTCTGTGTTGTTAACTCTTTCCAACTTTTCCAGGTGAAAAACACTCCACTTCCACTTGTTATTAGGCTGCTCTGTGCAGCCTGGTTTCTTACGGTCCCACTTGCTGGAAGAACACAAAGTTAGCACAATGTGGGAAGGTGATAATTTACCACCTGGCTGGCTACAGGGTCTGAGTTTTAACTTTCTACCTCATTACATGCCAAGAAAAGTTAGTCACAGGGCAGAGGACTGCGGCAGCGGATGAAGTCTTCTCTAATCTTGTGAGCAATTAAGGATTCACACTCATCTTTCTGCTTTGCAGCAAATGATGTGCAGAGGTTTTGCAGAGCTGCTAGGGTGAATTTCCTTAAAGGGTACAAGGGCCAAGGAATTTACGTCACACAAGGTTACTGTCCAAGCAGACCTTGCAGCAATCGGAAGGCTCCCCTTGTGTTTGGGAACTTGGCACAGAGTACATGAGAAAATTAGTTGCTGAAGGGGTGCAGTAGCTGCTTTTCCAAATTACCCAGTTCAGCTGTTTGGTCCATTCATCAGCATTCAGTACATGTTTATTCCGCAATATAGAAATAATTGGTTACTGTGGCTCTGCCTCTGAAAATGCCTCATGAAAGATGGGCACCTGCCCCAGTGCTGCTGTTGGAGGTCTGCACGTCCCTGCACCCATCCAGCTGCCTGTAATGACTGTGTACGGCCCTGATGGAGGGACATCAGGAGTCAGTCATGCTCCTTCACACTCTTAATGTTGACTCTATCTCTGTTCAGGAAGCATCACCAGTAGTTGACTGAAGGGACTGCAGAAATATGTTCTCACACAGTCTATGGGTAGGTGACAGCCATCACACACCAGCATGGTGGGAAGAAAAACTGCTGCCTACATTAGAGTGCTAAGGCACTGATCATGCAGAAGATCATGGGGAGAAGATAACATCCAGCAAAGAATCCATACACAAGCCATGCCAGAAAAAGAGATTACGAAAATTACTGCAGCTTGTGCTTTCCTCCAAGAAGTAATGTTGCCAAAGGATGCAAGGTGTCTACAGAGAAAACATAACTAGCTCTCCAGAAGGAGTAACCGCACTTTTTCTACAGAAACCTTCAGAGTTTATAGCGTGCATGACTACATCCACATCACTGAGACTTTAGATCTATCCATCGTAACAAGTTGTTGGCATAGACTGCTCACAACAACTGATCACGTAGAATAAGCACTCAGAAGCTTGCAAGCACAGTAACACACAGCAGCTGTGCTGTCTCTGACAACCCTAAGCCTAATCCCACTATTAGGCTGAGCCTACACCCCTGGAAGCATTTAAAAGTCATGTAGATGTGAACCTTAGGGTAATGGTTTAGCCATAGGCTTAGGACAGAAGTGTTATGGTTAGAGTCCTTCATCATAAAGGTCTTTTCCAACTTGGATGGTAGTATGATCATCACACACTGTGTCTCTCTGTACAGGGTCAAAGATATGAGGGTGATGCAATTGTCACAGGGATAGGATTGATGCCACCCCTCAGACATCTGTTCTCAAGGTGGCTTTCTGACTTGGGGAAAATAGCCGAACTATGTTAACACAGGTATAGCAGCTCTTAGTGCAGCACCCAGAATGGAACCATTCTTCTCACACTAGGAATGATGTCTCCATTTTCCTCCAAGTGAAACCTAGTGTCTCATTTCCTACCAGCTGTATGAACCCCTAAAAATCTTGTTCTGTGTCATTTCAGTCAAATAACCTAATAAATGCAGAATCACTGCATCCCAGAGAACATGTATTTCATATAATCATAGAATATATTGGGTTGGAGGGAACCTTTAAAGGTCATCTAGTCCATGTTTTCCCCATGCCTTTCTGTACTGGAGTACAATGAGAAAATGACAGAGGGGCACATGTCCCAGCTCTGTGTTTTGGAGACACACAGCATTCGCACAGGGACTGTTCAGCACATACATGCTCCAACTGCTCAGCTCTCCTCAAGATGCCCTTTGCTCACGCAAGTTCTTGTTCTGTTTTCCACTCAGCAGCCTGATGACTGTCTACAAAAACATGTAGTTATAAATGAGCACACCAACTGGTTCTCAACACGGAGCAGAACAATCAGGCCGTGGAACGCATTGGGAAATTCCCCATTCTGCGCCTTTTGTTCCAAGGCTGCTAATGTGTTTTCCATGAGAATTTATTCTGCGATGGAAAACAAAATAAACATGTCCCCAAACGTTAGGCAAACAATTTATTCATTATTGGAATGAGAAGCTGAAAGGGGACTTTAGCAGAACTTTAAACAGAGATTTATGATGTAGGATAGGTGTTTCTAAAAGTAGAAATGTGTTTCGAGAATGGTCATATTGGATAAGAACTGACACCTCTAGGTCTTACAGTCAAACTCTTCTGAACCATAGAATAGCAGAGTGTACTGGGTTCAAAGGGACTTCCACCGGTCATCTAGTCCAATTCCCTACAACAAGCAGGGACAGTTCTAACCAGAACAGATTGCCCAGAGCCCCATCCAGCCTGACCTGGAATAGCTCCAGGGAGGAGGCCTTCACCACCACTCGGAGCAGCCTGTTCCAGGGATCCCCCACCCTCAGATTCAACAACTGTTCCCTCCCGTTCAGCCTCACTCTGCCTTTTTCCAGCTTCAAACCATGACCCCTCATCCTATTGTTCCCTGGTTTTTTGAACAGTCTTCCTCATCCTTTTGACAGCCCCTGTCAGGGATTGGAAGGTTGTTATCCCCTGGCAGCCTTCTCCTCTTCACACTGAACAACCCCAACTCTCAGTCTGTCTTCAGGAACTCCAGTCCTCTGATGTTTTTCACGGCCTCCTCTGGACAAACTTGAAAAATAAAATCACAGAATCACGGAATCATTGAGGCTTGGAAAGACCTCTGAGATCATTAAGCCTGACCAATGACCTGGCGTCATCACAATAAGCTAGATCAGGGCACTAAGTGCCACCTCCAGTCTGTCATTAAACACCTCCAGACACTGGGACTCCACTACTGCTCTGGGCAGTCCATTTCAGGGTCTGATCACCCTTTCTGTAAGGAAAGGCTTCCTAACCCTCTCCTGGCATCTTCAGGCCCTGCCCTCTCATCCTGTCACTAATTGTCTGGGAGAAGAACTCGACCCTCATGATGTGAAACAATGTTGTTGTTGTACATGGACAAAGTTGTGGAATCAAGTCTTAATTACTGTTTATGGTTTACATTGTCATAGGGGTTCCTTCCATGACCCAGCTCACTGTCCCAGTGAAGAAGGAGCTATAGACCTGGTAGAGCCATAGGGATCTCTCATCTGCAAGTGTGATGGGTTCCACTTGGCATGCCATCTGCCATATCATATTGGTGTCACCCCCCTCTAAGATCATCCAGTTGATGCATTACCTCCAAAGGTGAGGTATATAACTCTCCAAGAATGGTCTAAGTGTAACTGTTATCCAAGAACCTACCTCTGAAAATGAAACAACAGGAGGAAACAATAAAGAAAGATGAGTTGATGAAGAAGGAAGTTATTATTGAGCTGGACAAAAGTAAGGTGAGAAGACATCAAAGATGCAGAGGAACCCAGTCAGAAAACAAGCATGAGTAAGTGCGAAGGTGTGGTCACTAGAAATTCAGCTGCTAAAGCCCTGTTGTTCCATGTGTTTTTCAAAATAGCCCTTCTGTAACAGTTAATCCATGACATTTGTCTCTTAATCCTCTCAGTATGCCCAAGCAGCACCACGGTCTATTGACTGAAAAGCCACAGCTTTGACTGTAGTTGCACTATCATCCTGCTGCCAACAGGAGCCAGAACCTACATAAAATAAAATCCCCACGTAGGCCAACATACATAGGAGAATTAAAATTCCAAACAGCAGTTGCTCCGCAAAGATGCTGTGGATTTATGCGTAGTGTTCAAACGAAAATCTTCCCCTCAAGGAGGGCATAGCTGAGGGCTACGTAACATCTTTTAGCCTTTTCTCAGTATTTCTGAAGTAGTTTTTTCCTCTGGCTATTTTCCTAAGGCACAATCTGTTTTTAGGCTATACAAACAACAACACTTCTGCCTTTTTGTTCAGAGGAAGCTGGACTTGTGGTGTCTGAAAGGGCAGCTGAGGTGAATGTTATTGGGCACATCTCTTCTGTGGTGGCATCGTGGTTTTGCTTCAGGGACCAGCCAAATGAAATAATTGTGAGCCTTAATAAATACAGCCCTGTGTAATGCTCTCTGTGAACATGTGTACTGGCTTTATGAGTGAGAATAAAAGGGGTGTACACTGCCCATAATTGATTTTCTTGTGCAGTTATCCACACTCCCCTGTACCCCAACCACATGCCCTTCTCTAGCAATCCTGTGTCTAGTAACTGTTTATCATGCGGATTCAGCAAACCCATACACAGACAAATTCTTGTGCAAAACTTGATTTATGGTCACTGGATTCATTTTTAATGAACCCTTTCCCAAAATATCAACACATGTTTTGATTTCCAGGAGCAGTTTAACAGTGAAGAAAAAAAAAAAAAAAGAAATAGAAGAAAATTTGAAAAATAAAAAGCAGCTCCTTCTTGCTCCTTAAGTTAGGAACACCACAAAGGATGCATTTTCCTCCAGCTTTGGTTGCTAGAGATCACAGTATCAGCTCACTCTTGTGTATAATATAACTACCTGTATGTTTAACACAATCACAGCCTCAGAATAATCTTGCCATCTTTCCAGACACAGAGGTTGTAAGGGTGAAAGGATAAGAGAGGTACAATTTAGGAGTCAGTGGCTAATATCTCAGACTGCTGCCCTGCAGGGAGAGCAACCTATCAAGGGCTAGAAAGGCTAATGTGTAATGTCACAGAAATATCACTAGCATTTTAAATTATACTTAAATAAAGTAGCAAATGCTGTGCTGCAGCTCGTCTCTGGTGCACTGTGATGCTAGTAATGGTCAAGCAGCTACTGGGTAGTATCTTGGGATCCAATCAGGATCTTGCACGCTTGATAGTACGTGGGTTTAAGAGCTGGCTCTCTCCTCAGGGGGCCAAAATATAGATGAAGACTGAAGTTAATGAGAGTTTTTTCAATCAAAGATAGCTTGACCGTAGGAAAAAATAACTTTTCCTTATGTTTCCCATGTAAGGGTGATCTTAAAGTTCTTTTCCAAACTAGTCTAGTTTATGATTCTAAAGCATGTAGAATATTGCTGTGTTTCAGAAAAAAAAGGAGACCCTCTTATATAAAAGCAATTTCACTGGTTTTAGTAGCAAGGCATAGAGGAACATCCTCACCAATTTCACCATCTCCCAGACAGCCCAGATAAAGTAGCTCAGTGTGTTAGACTACTCGCTCCTCACAATGAGGAACTTTTCCCTCTCTCTCTGCCCCTGACCCATTAGTGCTGCTTTGCCCAGCTGGTGCTGACCCGGGCAAATTACCATAAAACCACAGAATCACAGAAACATAGAGTCACAGGGTTGGAAGGGGATTCCACAAGTCATCCAGTCCAATCCCCCCTACAACAAGCAGGGACATCTCTAACCGGAACAGATTGCTCAGATTCCCATCCAGCCTGACCTGGAATGGCTCCAGCGATGGGGCCTCCACCACTCCTCTAGGCAGCCTGTTCCAGGGATCCTCCACCTTCAGACTCAAGAACTTTTTCCTCATGACCAGCCTCAATCTACTCTTTTCCAGCTTTAAACCATGACCCCTCGTCCTATCATTACATGCTACATTGACTCTTACTTCTCCAACCTTTTTGCAGAACATTATCAGTTCTGTGCTTTGCCAGCCTGACAATACCAACAGGTCCTGAGGGTGAGGTGACAGAGGGGAGGGTGTAAGCACACAGCTCGAACCATTCATGCTGTACATCTCTGGTCTCATCTGGCCATTTTGGGGTCATTACCACATCCAAAATAAAACCAGAAATTAGAAATATTATTCTCTTTTTTTTTCAGAAGTATTTCTGTAAGTTGACATTCTCTTTACACAAGACTGCTGAGCTTACTCATCATAGAGAGCAAGGCTATAGAACCATGGAATTTTTTCAGTTCAGTTGGAGAAGTCTTTTAAGGGCTTTGAGTCCAAGGCCACCACTAAACTCTGTTCCTAAGCTCCAGATCTCCACTATTGCAAAAGATGTCCAGGGATGGTGGTTCAACCCCCTCCTTGGGTATCTTGTTCCAAGACCTGATGATTCTTTGCAGAAAAAAATGTCTCATTATGTCCAATTAAACTTCCCCTGGTGCAGCTTGCGGCCATTTCCTCTTGTCCTGTCACTTGTTCTCTGTGAGAAGAGATCAACCCTCCTTTCAGNAAAAAAAAAAGAAATAGAAGAAAATTTGAAAAATAAAAAGCAGCTCCTTCTTGCTCCTTAAGTTAGGAACACCACAAAGGATGCATTTTCCTCCAGCTTTGGTTGCTAGAGATCACAGTATCAGCTCACTCTTGTGTATAATATAACTACCTGTATGTTTAACACAATCACAGCCTCAGAATAATCTTGCCATCTTTCCAGACACAGAGGTTGTAAGGGTGAAAGGATAAGAGAGGTACAATTTAGGAGTCAGTGGCTAATATCTCAGACTGCTGCCCTGCAGGGAGAGCAACCTATCAAGGGCTAGAAAGGCTAATGTGTAATGTCACAGAAATATCACTAGCATTTTAAATTATACTTAAATAAAGTAGCAAATGCTGTGCTGCAGCTCGTCTCTGGTGCACTGTGATGCTAGTAATGGTCAAGCAGCTACTGGGTAGTATCTTGGGATCCAATCAGGATCTTGCACGCTTGATAGTACGTGGGTTTAAGAGCTGGCTCTCTCCTCAGGGGGCCAAAATATAGATGAAGACTGAAGTTAATGAGAGTTTTTTCAATCAAAGATAGCTTGACCGTAGGAAAAAATAACTTTTCCTTATGTTTCCCATGTAAGGGTGATCTTAAAGTTCTTTTCCAAACTAGTCTAGTTTATGATTCTAAAGCATGTAGAATATTGCTGTGTTTCAGAAAAAAAAGGAGACCCTCTTATATAAAAGCAATTTCACTGGTTTTAGTAGCAAGGCATAGAGGAACATCCTCACCAATTTCACCATCTCCCAGACAGCCCAGATAAAGTAGCTCAGTGTGTTAGACTACTCGCTCCTCACAATGAGGAACTTTTCCCTCTCTCTCTGCCCCTGACCCATTAGTGCTGCTTTGCCCAGCTGGTGCTGACCCGGGCAAATTACCATAAAACCACAGAATCACAGAAACATAGAGTCACAGGGTTGGAAGGGGATTCCACAAGTCATCCAGTCCAATCCCCCCTACAACAAGCAGGGACATCTCTAACCGGAACAGATTGCTCAGATTCCCATCCAGCCTGACCTGGAATGGCTCCAGCGATGGGGCCTCCACCACTCCTCTAGGCAGCCTGTTCCAGGGATCCTCCACCTTCAGACTCAAGAACTTTTTCCTCATGACCAGCCTCAATCTACTCTTTTCCAGCTTTAAACCATGACCCCTCGTCCTATCATTACATGCTACATTGACTCTTACTTCTCCAACCTTTTTGCAGAACATTATCAGTTCTGTGCTTTGCCAGCCTGACAATACCAACAGGTCCTGAGGGTGAGGTGACAGAGGGGAGGGTGTAAGCACACAGCTCGAACCATTCATGCTGTACATCTCTGGTCTCATCTGGCCATTTTGGGGTCATTACCACATCCAAAATAAAACCAGAAATTAGAAATATTATTCTCTTTTTTTTTCAGAAGTATTTCTGTAAGTTGACATTCTCTTTACACAAGACTGCTGAGCTTACTCATCATAGAGAGCAAGGCTATAGAACCATGGAATTTTTTCAGTTCAGTTGGAGAAGTCTTTTAAGGGCTTTGAGTCCAAACATTAACTCAACTGTCCCAAGGCCACCACTAAACTCTGTTCCTAAGCTCCAGATCTCCACTATTGCAAAAGATGTCCAGGGATGGTGGTTCAACCCCCTCCTTGGGTATCTTGTTCCAAGACCTGATGATTCTTTGCAGAAAAAAATGTCTCATTATGTCCAATTAAACTTCCCCTGGTGCAGCTTGCGGCCATTTCCTCTTGTCCTGTCACTTGTTCTCTGTGAGAAGAGATCAACCCTCCTTTCAGGTAGCTGTAGACAGCAAGCAGTCCTCCTCTCAGCATCCTTTTCTCTAGACTAACTGGACCCACCTCCCTCAGCTGCTCCTCACAGGCTTTGTCCTCCAGACCCTTCACCAACCTGCCCTTCTCTGAACTTGTGACAGCACCTCTTGTACTGATGTGTCTAAAACTGAACACAGGACTTGAGAAGTGTCATCTCCAGTCCTGAGTAGAGCGTCCACTGATGCCTTTGAAGCAAGGGATGGAACTCAACTCATCCAAGTACTTTCACTAACTATTGCAAAAATCTGTAGTGTTCTGGCTGACTGCTGAGGCCCCAGAAGTGCACAGATTAGTGAAAAGAACACAGTGAAGATCTGGGAGCAGCAGATATCCCCATTCCTCACCACATAACAGCTATGAGTGTGTCATGACAATATACTGCAGATCAGCTCCCCAGACTAGCAAACAAAAACCTCTCCATCTGTTAGGACAGACTTAAATGCCGAGTTAAGCAACTGCATGGTAAACTCAGCTCATGTGCAGAGGAAAGTCTGGCTTCTCTTACAACTTCTCCACAACCATATGCAGGTTTGCCCATTGCCCTGTATTGAGCAAGGACCAAATTATCGTTCCCTAATTAGACAAATCAGTAATCATTACATGTAGACCTTGAAGCAGCAGGCAAAGAAAATATACCCAGAAGTTAGAAAAGGGCCTGGGAGAGGTCCTAGTAAATAGCACTACCAGAGACATTTTCTCCTCTCCACAGTAGATACAGCTGCACAAGAGCAAAAATTCAGCAAAAGTCTTGGCAATAGCTACCGGATACTGGATGTGACCATTCAGGAAAAAATTGGGGTCTGTGAAGCACAAACAACTAGTTTGAACTGAATTAAAATTATCTCCAATATCAATGATAAATCTAAACTTTACAACTGCATTTGGATCATAAATTACTACCTTAAATGTCTTTAAAAGAAGAATTATGTTGAAAATCCACAGAACTTCAAGACAGATGTTTCGTTAGCAGATCAAATGCTTGGCAATTACAGAACCAAGGTGTCCCAGTTTGGGATTGTTTTGTGCCAGCTCACTGAAACACACAGAAAATACNCCCCCAGCAACCTTTTTCCCCCTCCCACCATGGTAGTGTCACTCGGCTCTAGCACCACTATCAAGATGCCAATATTCTCACAGAGAGAAACATAGAGGTAAGGAGAGAGCACAAACTGCCTTTCATCAGATTTTAGGTACAAGGGCTGCTCTGCATCATAGATGAGAAGAAGCCAGGATGGAGCTGCTCTGCTGGAGGGAAGGAAGATGCTGCAGAGGGATCTGGACAGGTTGGGTCAATGGGCAGAGGCCCGTGGGATGAGGTTTTACAGGGACAAGTGAAAGGTCCTACACTTTGGCCACAAGAACCCCCTGCAGAGCTAAAGACTGGGGGATGAGTGGCTGGAGAGCAGCCTGGCAGACAGGGATCTATGAGAACTCCTTGACAACCAGTTGAACAGGAGCCAGCAGGGTGCCCAGGTGGCACTAAAGGCACATGGCATCCTGGCTTGTGTCAGCAACAGTGTGGCCAGCAGGACTAGGGATGTCATCCTACCCCTGGACTGGGCACTCATCTAGAGCAATGGGGGCAGTTCTGGGCCCCTCCTTTCAATCAAGAAAGAGACAGAGCTGCTGGAGCAGGTCCAGAGAAGAGCAATGAGGCTGGGGAACGCACTAGAGGGAAAGTCTTATGAAGAGAGGCTGAGGGAGCTGGGGGTGTTTAGCCTGGAGAAAAGAAGACTGAGGAGGGAATCTTCTCTCTTTTTACAATTCCCTGATGGGAAGTTGTAGACAGGGTCAGGCTCTTCTCTCAGGCAACTAGTAATAGGATGAGAGGGCAGGACCTGCAGCTGTACTAAGGGAAGTTTAGGTTGGATATTAGGAAGCACTTCCTGATGGAAAGGGTGCTCAGAGCCTGGAATGGACTGCTCAGGGCAGTGGGGGAGTCTCTGTGTCTAGAGGTGTTTAAGGACAGACTGCCTCTGGCACTTAGCGCCATAAGCTGGCTGATGTGGTGATGTTAGGTCATGGGCTGGGATTAATGACGTCTTTTCCAACCTCAATAAATCTGTGAGTCTATGAGTCTGTAAGCCTGAGAGAGGAAAGTCTTCCTCACTCCAGGAATTCTTCAGGGTGAATAGGATTATGTGAAGGGATAATCAGTTGTCTCTTGTCACACAGCACACGAATCAAGTCATAGTAAAGAGGTCTCCACTGCAAAAGGTGATTATTCAGTGGTCCACTCACAAGAAGTGGATGGTTCTCATGCACGGTTAAAACCAGCATGGCATCCTTTATCTTCCTCTCTAAGGTGTGACATGTAGCCATGTGCAGCTCTTTCTTCCCAGGCAAGGATCACACAGAAAAGCACAGGAGAATACAAAGCCACAGCCTTAAAGATTGCAGGAGGAAGATCTACACCTTCCTCCTATCACAGTCCCCATCATTTTTATTTTCCATGATGCTTCTTATCTGTGGACTTTGCATTTTCCTTCCTTTTCCTTTTTCCCCCTTGTTTTCTTGCTTGTTTTGATAGGTGCAATAATAATTCCTGTGCTGAGATTATGGCATTTAAAACAGAAATTGAAGCATTTTTGTGAATACCTGTGTCTTTTCTGATGCACAGGAGTTTTGTATTTTCCTGACATCTTGGCACCTAGATTGTTTGTTATAAAACAAACTGCAAATGTTTAGTAAATAATGCGATTTAAAATAATTTTAGCACAGAAAAATATGTGTAAATAATTTTTAGTAGGAGTTGCTTAGGTAGAACCAAATGCTTGAGGGTGGTTTTCTTCAGTCACTAAAGACAGTATTTAATTTACAGGCAGATTTTGTTCTTGACTTCCTCTTTCCTGCTGCAGTGTTAACCACAAAGGCAATATTTGTGTATAGTTCCTTTAAGTCTGGAGATCCATAGAATTACAGACTGGTTTAGGTTGGAAGGGACCTCAGAGATTATCCAGTCCCAACTCTCTGCAATTGGCATGGACATCTGTCACCAGACCAGGTTGCCCAGAGCCCCACCCAACCTGATCTTGAATGCTTCCAGGGGTGATAGAGCAGCCACAACCCCTCTGGGCAACCTGTTCCAGGTCCTCCTTCACAGGGAAGAAGTTCTGCCTCAGATCTCATCTCAGTCTGCCTTCTTTTGATTTGAGGCCATCTCCCATGTCCTATCAGTAGAGTCCCTCTTAAAACATCTCTCTCCAGCTTTCCTGTATCTCTCTTCTGCTAGTGGTTGCTCTGTTAGTTCTCCAGACTGAACAGCCCCAATTCCTTTAGCCTGTCCCCACAGCACAGGTGCTCCAGCCCATTGATCATCCTTGTAGCCTCCTCTGTCCCCCTTCCAACATTTCCATGTTCTTCCTGTGTAGCGAACTCCAGAATTGGATGCAGGACTCCCGGTAAGGTCTCACGAGAGCAGAGTGTAAGGGGAGAATCACCTCCCTTGACCCGCTGATGACAGTTTTCATCCAGTCCAGGACAGTTGGCCTTCTAGGCTGCCTCACACATTGCCAGCTCATGTTGAGCTCTCATCACCAACACTGCCAAGTCCTTCTCCTCAGGACTTCTTTCTGTTCATTCACCATACAGAATGTGTGTGCACTTTTGTGTGTCCAGGCAAAGGCACTAGGGATTTGTTGCTTGGCCTGACACGAATTCAGGTGCTGCACCCTTTGCCTTAGCAGTTCCTTGTAGCACTATCAGGGTGGGAATACTCTTAATCCTACAACAACCTGGAGCAATTATCTTGATTTCTAGCTCCCTAGAACTACTTCTGCCTTTGGGTCCATTAGTCCAGCAGATTCTGTGTGTTTCTATCCAAGCACTGGGAGGTACTAACTTAGGATGAAACAAAGGTCCAAGCCTATGTTTGTGAGACCATAGAATCACAGATTTATTGAAGCTGGAAAAGACCTCTGAGATCATCAAGCCCAGCCCATGACCTAACATCACCACATCAGATATACCCTGGCACTAAGTGCCAGAGGCAGTCTGTCCTTAAACACCTCCAGACACGGGGACTCCCCCACTGCCCTGAGCAGTCCATTCCAGCTCTGAGCACCCTTTCCATCAGGAAGTGCTTCCTAATATCCAACCTAAACTTCCCTTAGTGCAGCTTCAGGCTCTGCCCTCTTGTCCTATCACTAGTTGCCTGAGAGTAGAGCCTGACCTCCATCTAACTACAACTTCCCTTCAGGGAATTGTAAAGAGAGAGAAGATCCCCTCTGAGTCTCCTCATCTCCAGGCTAAACAATCTCAGCTCCCTCAGCTTCTTCATAAGACTTTCCCTCTAGTTCCTTCCCCAGGTTTATTGCTCTGCTGGATGCATTCCAGCCCCTCAATCTCTTTCTTGAAGTGAGAGGCCCATAGCTGCACACAGTAATCAAGCTGAGGCCTCACCAGTGCCCAGTCCAGGGGGAGAATGAAGTCTCTAGTCGTGCCAGCCACACTATTGCTGATCCAAGCCAGGATGCCATGTGTCTTTGGTGCCACCTGAGCACCCTGCTGGCTGTTGTTCAGCAGGTTGTCAACCAGTACCGTCAGATCAAACCAGTGCAGTTGTGTCCTCAAGATAAACTGAAACTACATCAGGTGTTGGGCTGAACAGAAATTTCAGTGAATAAAGTTAATTCCATTTTTTTGGAATGAGAAGCTTCAGTATTTCAACTTCTTGCCCAAATATGAAAACAAGCGTGAAAACACAAGCCTTTCCTGAAAGGCAGATACCTTAATTTTTGTTCAGGTCTGTGGAGGAGTAAAGCAAGAAGATTTTGCTTTAATTTAAAATTTAATTTAAACAAATATATTTTAAAAAAAATATAAAGAGCGGTTCAAAACCCACAGATTCAATGCTTCGTCCAGTCTGTTATCGCTATGGGTAAGGATGAATTACAACATTTGGGTTGAACTCTGGAGGTACCACGAAATGTGTTTTGTAAGCAAAAGCCTTCATTAAAATAAAGGAAGTTAGACCAGCAATGCTGCTTCTTTGATGCCTTTGACTCAGCTTTTTTTTTGCCGAAGGCCCTATTTTGGTTTCATTCAGGAAAGCAAGAAAGTTACACGTGGAATGAGAAGTGATTGCAACACCCAGAGACACACATGTTGTTTACTTTCAGACTCTCTCAAACGCAAAATGCCAACCCTTTTTTGAAGGAGGGAGGAGGTCACGCAGATCCTGACTCCCAGATCAGTTCAAGGACTTACTTCCATTTAAACGAGCCTTGCCATCCTAATGATGCAGATCCAGCTCATGATGCTTGATCTGTGTGCACTTGCTGCCCAGAGGGCAAACTGGATCCTGGGCTGCATCAGGAGAAGTGTGGCCAGCAGGTCGAGGGAGAAGATTCTCCTGCTCTACTCCATGCTGGTGAGACCCCACCTGGAGTACTGTGTCCAGTTCTGGAGCCTTGATTACAAGAAGGATGTGGACGTGCTGGAGTGAGTCCAGAGGAGGGGCACGAGGATGATCAGAGGGCTGGAGCACCTCTCCTGTGAGGCCAGACTGAAAGAGTTGTGGCTGTTCAGTCTGGAGAAGAGGAGGCTCCAAGGTGACCTTAGTGTGGCCTTCCAGGATCTGAAGGGGGCCTACAAAGATGCTTGGGAGGGGCTTTTGAACATCTCAGGTAGCAACAGGACTAAGGGGAATAGAGCAAAGCTGGAGATGGGTAGATTTAGACTTGATGTGAGGAGGAAGTTCTTCACTGTGGGAGTGGTGAGAGCCTGGACTGGGTTGCCCAGGGAGGTGGTTGGGGCCCCATCCCTGGAGGAGTTTAAGGCAGAGCTGGATGAGGCTGTGGCCAGCCTGCTCTAGGGTGGGGTGTCCCTGCCCATGGCAGGGAGTTTGGACCTGGATGATCCTGTGGTCTTTTCCAACCCTGACCGATTCTATAACTTCTTCCCAGTGAGGGTGATGGGGCACTGGAGGGGGCTCCCTTGGGGCTTTGTGGAGTCTCCTTTTCTGGAGACATTTGAAACCCGCCTGGACCGGGTCTGGGTGATCCTGCTGTGACAGGAGGATTGGACTGGATGATCTTTCAAGGTTTCCTTCCGATCCCTGATGGTTCTGTGATTCTATGATTCTATGCAGAAGGGTTCAAGCTGGAAATGCAGCATCTGGTGACTGAGACCATACTGTGTTGGAAGGGATCTCACAAGGTCATCTAGTTCAAATGCCTACAACAAGCAGGGACAAATCTAACTGGAACAGGTTGCCTAGAGCCCCATCCATCCTGACCTGGAATGACTCCAGGGCTGGGGCCTCCACCTCCTCTCTAGGCAGCCTGTTCCCAGGATCCACCAGCCTCAGATTCAAGAACTTTTTCCTCATATCCAACCAATTTGCTTTTTTTTTTTACAAGGAAATATCTATTATCCTAGACATGGTTTCTCTAATCTTTTATCATACAAAGGAAGATACTTTCTTGATTTTAAGAGAGAACCATTAAATAAAAATACCCTATTGCCATGAATTGCTGGTACCTTAAGATCAAATCAATCGCTCTAGTGCTACTGACTGATTCCCAGCTTTGCCCTTCACACAGTCCTTCCCTTTTCTCACTGCTTTTTTGTTATAAAATAGTAATAACAGCAGTCCATCACCTGTACTGACAAGAAGACCAAGATGGTTTACTTTTCTTCTGCTAGGAAGCTGCTTTCCCACGGGCTGCCCTTCTGCTGGGGTGACAGCAGAAATGGAGCACCCAAAGGGTTTAGCTATCTGTCCCAGTTAGACCCACACAGCTTCCTGAGATGGAGTAATTAACTCTGTCCTGTTAAACACTGAACTCTGCAACACAGCACCTCAGCTGAATCTGTCCTAGTTAACAGAAGCCCTGTCCATCCTTTTTCGAGACACAGTCACAGACAAGGCTGAATTGAATATTATCAACATAAATTACTGCACAAGGGTAAAGCGTACTTTTTGTGCTGGTCTCTAGATGGTCAAAGTACCAGTGATACCAACCCTTTTGACGTAGGAATTATATGAGTCAGAGATCTGTTGCTCTTCAGATATTTACGTTTCTCTGACCTTCTGTCAA
The DNA here is from genome assembly GCA_013397515.1 of Upupa epops. Classification (NCBI taxonomy): domain Eukaryota; kingdom Metazoa; phylum Chordata; class Aves; order Bucerotiformes; family Upupidae; genus Upupa; species Upupa epops. The sequence continues at coordinate 25,045 of VZRI01011738.1, read as the reverse complement.
GAGAGAAGGAGGAAGGAGGATAATGGAGGGGGAGGGAATGGGCTAGAAATTTATCTTAAAAATCTTCTGAGTGAAAATCTCTGACTTATCTTACTGTGTAATATACAGTATTAAAAGCCTGACTGTGCGGCAGCATTTTCCAACTACCAGGCATTGTTTTACAAAACAATGTGCTACACGAAGAGGAAAGTTCCAAAACTCCGCTTCCCCACACCCTGTTTTTACCAGTTACCTTAATAATTTTGCTATTTGTAAAGGGAACACAGCAAAACTAAGAACTGGGAATGCATTTGGGGTTTGAACGTGAAATGTAACCTGTTTATTAACATGAGACTATCTTTCATCATTGGGATTTGAGATCTGCACAGATTGCGGTGTCACCTCCCGGCATTCCCCACTGCGAACCTCAAGTTCATGGGAATGACCAATACTAATGATCCCTGAACTGTTTCCCACAGCCAAATGACAGCTGTGATTCTTTAGCCCCAGCTCTCCTCCATAGAGCTGATTCAGCGGTAAATTTATGGCACTTCCTCTGAAGTGTCCCATGCTGGCTTTGGACATTTATCACCCAACATTATCACCAGAAGATGCGTCTTCTCCATAACTCATAGTCAAGTGTCTACTTCACAAGACCATGAGTAGCAGGGAAAGGCAGGTCTGGGTGTGTTCTGGGAGCCATCCAAGGCATTTATGTCATTATTATTTTAGGTTGGAGGAATAATGGTGGCTCCTTGGGTGAGTATGAAGGGGATGTATCTAGATACACTGACTTAGAGAGGCTTTGGGCATTTCTGAGCAAGGATATAAACAAACAACAGAAGTGGCATCTTAACGCCTATTTCAGGTTTGACTTGCTTTTACTACCCATCTCAGAACTCGTGGGAAACATATCCAAGAGTGTCTGCCTGCATGTGACCAATAAATTGCTGAAGGGAATTGTTTAAATGTCGTTACCAAATCTATTGCAGTTCACAGACACATCCACAAGTCAATATAATTTCACATTTTCTGTTATTTTCCTTATCACTGTATTTTAAACTGAATAGCATTAACAATTTCTCTACACTGGTCTTTCCACCTGCAAATTTTATTTTTAAAGCCAAATTACATTTCAGAATTTGGTAGTCATTGTTGTAAAGACTGTGTAGCAAGTTCTGCACCTGACAAGCTGTAATATTTAATATAATAAGAATATTTAGTGTAACATTTAAATCCCTAGCATGTTAAATAGGGCTTGACTGTTTAGCCGTAGCTGAAAGTATTATCAGCATGAAATCCGCACCAGGAAAGAACTGTACAAACCTCTAATTTTGTCCCAGTTGTGGATGGTTCTTGCCAAAACACATGGTGATATTTGGCTAGCTTACGTCTTTTAACCGGGTAGAGACAAAGGCACTAATAGGAAAAATTGCTTCCAGGTTCAGATGTGGATTTCAAACTCCTTCTCTTTCCTCCCCGACCTCGTCTCTTCCAGGCAGTATTTTATTTTTAAATGAGGGCAGAACCCAGTGTCTTTAACTTCATAACTTTTTGCTCAGAAACTCTAGCAGTGCGTGATAGTCTGGTTAAGAACTGTTTATCCTGCAGCCATGCCAGCAAAGCAATGCACCCTTGATCTTTCCATATGAGCTGTTACACAGAGAGCAGGTTTCACAGCAGGTTCCATGGCACAAAAGACATCACGATGCAGAAATAATGCTCTGAACAGCCAGACGCATTCTCACTTCTACAAATGTCTGGGCAAACATCCGCATCTGGTATTCTGATTTTTTGTTGTTGTTGCTGTTGTTTTAAAGAAAGTAAAATTCTGAGGATCAGCTTTTGTGATTTTTCCATTTAGGAGGGATTCCACTGGCTCAAGAGACCTTTTCTTTCTTTGAGTCTGGCATGATTTTGGTCACTGAGTCAGGAGCACATCTGCATGGAATCCACTTGAGTGCCATCATTTTCCTTAGAGTTGAAATAGTTAAAGATGAGCTATTCCAACCAAGGCTATCAAATAAACATCTTGTTTTTCAAAGTTCTGTGGGCTACTAATCATTATTTCAAACCATACCAAGGAAAAACATTTCTCATCCTTTGTGAAATGTCACAAAAAATCTCATTCAAAGAGTTGCTACTCCATCTAGGCAGTCAAAATTAGAGAAGTAAATCCTGAGCAAACAAATCAGACTTTTGCACCTCACTTTGGGAAGACAAAAATATTAAAATTGCAAACAGTAGATAAATAGAAACATTCTAAAATGCAAATTAATTGTTACCAGAGATATAAAGCCGAGCCCAGGAAGCTTGGTCTCATTAAGAAGCTTTATGGAGGCCATAGATTTAATTATCGGGGGCAGTTGTACAACTCGTTCTGACCTACTAGCAGCATTTTTGGTTTGCACAGATGGGCCATAGTGCTGTCTCTTTCCTCTGAACAGGAAAATTACTGAGGTCTATAAGTATTCTGCTCAGCAAAGCTCTCACCCTTGCTTGTCAGTCTTGAATGCAGCATGCTTTCTGCTGGCAGCAGAGGTGGAGACAATTTTCAAGACTGTGAAAATCTTCTAAGTTTCTTTCCTTAATAATTATTATTCTGCAGTTGGCGAAGATAAATGCAGTCTGTTCTCCCTGCTCATTTTCTGTTAACAGCAGTAAGCATCCCACACGTTTAAACCATGGACAATCGGGGTGTGGGACAAAGACAATGCTTACACAGCTGGTTTAATAGAGAGGCTTCAAATTTTTAACTGTATGTAGAGCTTGTGACTCTTTTCTGTTCACTCGTCACAACATAATGAGGTTTGGAGCCTGCTGAAGGACGTGTATGACTGGCCGTGCTATTCTACACAAGGGCAAAGTCTTGTGAGAGGCTTGGGCTTTTCTTTCTTCCCCGAGAGGAAAAAAAGTCAAACTGTTAACAGCACGTTGGTGAAAAGTCTATGAAATAAAGCCTTGGAAATTTCTTCTATATAGTAGTGCAATGTCTTGATAGGAAGAAGAATTAATCTTATTTATTGGAATGTGATAACTGCTGGATGAACTTCAATAATAAAGATGTCATCTATGCTTCCACCCAGGAGTCCCTGCTCTTATCATCCTAGATATTCCCTTGACTAATCAGTTTTCTGTAACCTGCATTTCTGTTTTGGCAGCTGAAATGCACTAAAAGCTTGCATCACCATTCAGTCCTCATAACACCTGACTTATAAATTTTGGACCACTGTCAGAACAATTTCTTCATTTAAATAAAATAATAAAAAGCTTAGGTTTTTCCATAATCTTTTGACTTTATTGTTGGAATAAAATCTTGGCTCTCCAGCCCATGTCTTAAGAGTTCCTTCAATTCCTGAAGTTCCTTCTCTTAGTGATGATGCAAAATAGGGCGAGGGGGTCAGCACAGATTTCCTCTACAGCTCTGTGTAACTGGAGAAAGCAATGTCTGCTCTGATTGCTTCTCATACATTAAAAATCAAATCTCTAAATTAGTGCCTGAAAATATGCTGATGAATATTTAGGACTCTTCATATCTTGACTGTTGGGGTCTTTTTTGATGTTGTTTAAGAGGACCTGTCTCACGTTTACCTTGACACCTCCCTTCAGCTTATCTGGTCCATCGCTTAGTAGGAGTTAAAAGAGAGATCTTCTTCTTCTTGGACTCACAGCTTCTGACCCGTGCCATGCGAAAAGTCAGGGCATTTTTTTAAGGTAACAGCTTTCCCACAGAACCCAGTTGTGAACACTAGACTTGCTTTTAACATACTTAACTTTTAAAAACAATTTCCCTGACATTGATGTATCCATGTACTTAACTTACGGTTAAGATCTCAGCAAGAATATTTCCTTATTTCCCAGAGCTAATGTTCAATTTCTCTTTGAGGCATCATAACTGCATTTTACTTCTGCTGATCCTTGGTGCCAGCCAGCCCTAGCTTGCCTAAGTTTCACACAGTGTGGCTGCATTCGCTGTGCTAATCTTATGTTACATACATTTTTTTGTCACTCCATGTGTTTCTAATTGGTTTCCCAAGCACCCGCAGCATTACAGCTGCTCTATTTGGCAGCTGCAAGTGCCCACAAACCCCTGTGTCTTCCTCTTCTACACTGTTTTAGGTATTCTCTTTTGGCACCGAAGTGAAAACAGTTGTAATCAGATGTAAAGTATAAAATAAAATGAAAAAAAGCATATGGAAATTTTGCGGCTTTGATGTTGCAAGAGGAGAAAAGTCTATTCCTGCGTTATGTCGTCTGCCCCACCCCTGGCTTTTCTATGTGTAATTTGGGGCTATTATAAGAAATTAAAAGCAAAATAACTATCACCAGAGGATGAATGACCAAGAGAGCACTAGCTGCAGGTGATGGTGGACTGGGCAGAAGTGATTGCAGGGCTGACCTCAGCATCCCTGGCTGGAGGTTTCGTCACACCTGGTGCAGGGCTGCTTGGAAGGAGGTTGACATGTTCTCCCAAACACTGCTGTGCTTTCCCTGCTGAGAAAATGCCATGCTGGAGGTTATTGCTTTACAGTGGAAAATGCACATATTCCATAAAGGACTGAGGTTCATGGATAACAGGCCAAAGTATTACAGTTAAAGGACCATCTTTTATTACTAGTACCCTGGTTGCCCCCAATAAGTGCAACAAGGTGGTTCTTAAGCTGCCTACAAACAAACACCATCAACATGCAGTGTGGAAGTGCATTAGAGAAAGAACTATGTTACCTTTACAGTACACACAGAGAAGAAGTGTCTTCACTTTTGTTTCTGATCACACCTAAGAAAGATGTGCAGTGAGTGAGAAGCCACAGTGAGAAGCTCTTTTTAATTGCTGTGCAAGAACAGTGGTGCCAAACCCAGGACCACCTGAACCTGTGGATCAAGGAGGTCTAGGTGTTTTGAAATCAGTGGCCAAACTCCTGAGATGTTCTGAGTGCAGATGTCATAGAATCAGAGACTGGATTAGGTTGGAAGGGACCTCAGAGATCATCTAGTCCCAGCCCCCTGCCAAGGGTGGCAACACCTCTCACCAGACTAGGTTACCCAGAGCCTGGCCTTGAACACTTACAGGATAGAACAGCTAAAGCCTCCTTGGGCAACTTGGTTTCCTCGTATGGAGGAATTTCTGCCTCAGATGTCATCTCATTTCCCCTTTTTTTAGCTTGAATTTATCCCCCTTGCCCTACTGCTGCAATCCCTCATAAAGAAGTCCCTTTCCAGCTTTCCTGCAGCCCCTTCAGGTACTGGAAGCTGCTACAGAGTTCCCCCAGAGCCTTCTCCAGGCTGAACAGCTCCAATTCCCTCAACCTGTCCCCAGAGCAGAAGTGCTTTAGCCCTCTGGCCATCCTCATGGCCTTCTCTAGACTCCTTTCAACAGTTCCATGTCCTAAAGTCATGGCTGAGCTTAGCTGTGAGCATCAGTCCAAACCCAGGCTAGGAATCTGACTATTCATCTGCGCAGGGCAGTAGAAACCTGTGCTGTCTCTGTGTCTGTCACCACAGTCTTCCTGCACAAAATACTCTGTGAAGCCAGTAACACAGCAAATGAATCACTGTTTGTGTGTTGAAGGAGATGGAGAAAAATAATGAGTGAGTCCCAATCCCGTGTTCATTTTTCGTGGAAGATCCCAGTGGAATAGACTAAAAATACTCCTTCAGGAGAGTACATTTTTTGCTTAATAAAAAGAGGGTGTCCCATCCACACATGTAATCCTTGTAATGTTTCTGCTGAATCGAGCTTTATATGGGGGTAGGAAAGAACTCCTACAAAATATGCTATTGCATTAATTATAAGTTTTCCATTTGACAGCTTAATTAAGAAGAGTTAGTATTGGGCTTGCAGAATTCATGATGAATCACACATATTCGTACAGACTTCATTTTCATGTTTCAATTATACACATTCCTAACTGATGAACAGCAACATAGCATTTTCTGTTTAATAAATGTGATATCTGTTGGAATTGATAACATTAGTTCAGTAATTACTGAGCCATTGTTGTCAGGCAGAAGGGGAAAAAAAATGTGGAAGGATGCCCTAGTTATTAAAGTTTAGTATCAGCACTAAAAAAGAAATGACTGGCGGGGGGTGGGGGGTCTTCACCTACAGTCAAAACACTCCGACGTAGTCAGTGATAGAAAATGCCAATGGATCAAATTAAGAAAGAAGAGAGAAGAACAATAGCTTCACTGCTGGAGGACCAGACTGAGGGTTGTGAGATCTGTGTTTAATTCTGGTGTCTATCTCAAGCTTCCTGTGTGGCGTTGGTCAAGTTATTTATCTCTTTATGTCTCAGCTCCCTATCTGTAATAACATAATATACAATAATGCAACATCCCCTTCTCCCACATCTTCTTTGCATCCTTTTCGCTTAACTGTTGGAACCATCTCTGATAGAGTAGCCCTCCAATTTTATGGGGAAGGGTCAAATATGTGGCCATATTACAATAATTGTAAATTTGATTGTCTTTTAATTCATCGGGGGTGAGAGGGTAAACCAAACCCCTTGCATGTAAATACTTAGAGCAATCCCTTGAAAGAAAGAGGCCAATATCAGTTTCAGCTTATTTGATAGCTCATTTTTTTATACACCATTTTGTATGCACACGTTCTAAGGAGATTTTCCTTTTACCCAAATGTGGTAAGAGGGACAGAGGTGTTAAGATGGGAGAATTCATTCCCTGTCAGAGCTGAACAGCAGAGAGTTAGGGATGACAGTCCAGTCACAAATTCAGCCACATGCTTTGGTTTTGTTCCCAAATAAGAACTACTTCCTCAGCTGTGTGCAACAAACATTTGGAGATGTCAGAGGTCTTTGTCTAATGGGTTTTTTCCCCTTTTGCAGTGACAGTGGCTTCAAATTGAGTTCAGAGGTTTATTTCTTTGGTGACCTACCCAAAGCCTCTTATGATGCCATAAAGGCAACTGCTTACATAGAAACCAGGTCTCTGCTATAATTACTTTTAAACTGATTCATAATTATCTCCAACAAGATTACAGATCAAGAGCATCATCTGAGAGAACACTTGGAAAAGGCTTCTTGTTGAACTTCCTGAGGACCAGTGTCTGCTTTCCTTTGCCTCCTCCTCACCTCAGGGCAATAATGCACAAGGCACTTGACTCTTACTTCCCAAATCAGGTTTTAGAAATACACTATACCTTTCTGACTTGATGTGGCAGAGTGACCTTTAAGCAGGTGAGACTCAAACCTAGGACTTGTAAGAACCAGACTGTTTCCATGAACACCTGACAGCCAGGTGACTATTCCCATAATCCAATTCTCCAAAGGAATGTTGGGAACTCAGAACTGCGTTGCTGTGGAACTTCCAGAGTTTCCATCTTTGGGGTTTCTCTGCAGCCAGCTACAGAGTAGTCTCTCTCTCCCAGCTCACCAGTTATTCAGGGCAAGTTCACAATTCATTTTCTGTTTCTATTTGTTTATCCCTCTCTCTCAATAGAGTGGGATTTATTTTTCATGGACTTAAGAGCACGGTAACCAGTTTCCTTCATACTGGGAGAAAACAGGTGGAAAAGTGTTTGGGCCAGGGTGAAAATCTTCAACCACGTGCTTTTTCTCTTTTAAAAAAACATTTTTTCAACTTTTCTGTTAATGAATATCTCTGTAGTAATTTTGTTTTCAATCTTGAGAGAACAAGGACATAGAGTACATGGGGAGGAACTCCAGCAGGACATTTTGCCATCCCATCAAGTACGAAAGAAAAAGTGTCGTTTGACACTTTAATGCACAAAATACACTAAGAAAGGAAAGAAAAAGAACATGGCCTCTCTCTGTAAAGTACAATCTATGTCATTTTAATAAATCTATATAGAAGCAATGGGTTACGTCCTTACCATTTCGTACAAGTGCTTTGGCGGACAACATATAAGTGAACCCCACCTGTGGTGGGAAGACATGGTGTTCTACAGAGCCCTGTGATGCACGTCCACTGCTAGAGCTGTTCTCCAATTCATCATCTCACTTTTGATTGTTACTAGAAATGACTGCGACTGTTCCAACTGAATGTTTTTGTTTTTCTTTTTCCCACTGGAAAATGCTGATTTGTCAAAATGTAGCTGGTCCATGGGAACAGAGTGATTTTAATGAAGTTCTGGTTGAAGCCAAGGAAACCGGCAGCTGTGCCAGTGTCGACAATCTCTTCCTTAGGCAGGTTTCTAAAATTATCCCATGTGACTTGCTGCCCGATCACCTGATATGCTGCTACAGAGATGGAGCTCCCCCAAGGCCCAGTTTCCCAACTGTCATGTTCACAGCACTCAACACAAGAATGATGAGGACCTGTTGGAGTGGGTCCAGAGGAGGGTATGAAAATGCTCAGAGGGCTGCAGCACATCTCTTACAAGAACAGTCTGAGAGAGTTGGGGTTCTTCAGTCTAAAGAGAAGAAGATGTGGGGTAAAAGTGGCCTTATATTGACCTTCCAATCCATGAAAGGGGCTGTCAGAAGGCTGGAGAAGACTGTTCATGAGGGTAGGTAACAATAGTAAGAGGGATCACGGTTTGAAGCTGGAAAAGGGCAGAGTGAGGCTGGACAGGAGGAAAATGCTCTTGAATCTGAGGGTGAGGGATCTCCCTGGAACACGCTGCCCAGAGAGGGGGTGGAGACCCCATCCCTGGAGGCATTACAGGTCAGGCTGGACTGGACTCTGCGCAATCTTTCTAGTTAGAGCTGTCCCTGCTTCTTGTAGGGAGGTCGGATTAGATGACCTTTGAGGTCCAACCATCCCTATAATTTTATGGTTCTATGATTCTGTGATCTTTAGAGTTTCCCAAAATTGGGAATGAATGTATTGAAACTCTTAAAACATTATTTCAATTTTTACTCAATAGAGCTGCAGACCTGTTCAGGAAGACCTTTAGAAAGTCCATTTTTCAATTGGTTTTGTTTTTTGACTTTGAAATTTTCCACTGAATGGCCGAAACCCAACAGAGTATCTTTCATTGTTTTGTAGTTACCACCCGAAAGACATTTCTATTGATCAAAAAGAAGTACAATAATTCTGGTGGGGTTTTGCTAAGCCAAAGTGGATCTGTGGAAGAGCGAACCTGTGGACATATCTTTATCTTTTCCTGGTTGTGGTCTTCCATGGCCTGCACAGTTGACTTACATACAACTTTTAGAGATACAGAGTTCAACAATATAAATGTTATTCATATACATCAAAAAACCTCCTCACATTGGAAGAGATTAGTCACACTACTGTAGCTGGATGAAACAGAGTCTTTTGCTTTGGTTATTTCATGCTTTGTACTGAACTCAGTCTTACTCATATTATCTAAAGCTTCTACACCATCTTCTTGGCTATTTGGAGATACCAGAATGTGAGCATTCATTTATTTTCTAAAGGTCATCTGGGCATAGTTGCATTGTCTTTTCACATTCGTCTTGCTTTTATAGTCCCATCATTGGTCTGAGACTCTTTGTAATGTTTTTTCCCCCTGTTACTCTTGAAAGTTCCCTTTTCTGTGCAATATGTGATTTAGCTTGGCAAGTGTGGGGTTTCTAGGCTTCTGAGCTGTGCTGATTTTACTCACTTTTCCCTTCCTGATGTGGATTACTACAAAAGCTGGCAAACCCAGCTTCTCAAGGGATGCCTTGTCTCTGCCAAGGTTACATCTTCCCATTTAGAGGTATTGCAACACCAGCAGCCTGCCAGCACCTGCTCATTTTCATGCTGGACAATGGCTGCCAGAGCCTTGAAATCTCACATCCTTGTCACATGCCCTCTCAATGACAACTAGAACACATACCCCTGCACCACTATGTGGTCTCTCCTCTTCCAAACAATGTCGTGTAGCCTACTGCAGAAAAAAAATACAGGTTCCTCCTTTCATTCTGGCAGTTCTGCTTCGCAAGAAATATTTGTAATAAGATAGTTTTCTTCCAGACTTAGTGGTCTGCAGGTTGTGGACGTCTGACCTGATTGCAAACCCAACACTTTTTCTATTTGATTGAGTTCATGTACTAGCTTTCTCAGCTCACCAGCCAGACCCGTTTCTTCAGGCACAGGAAATGCTTCCTCAGCTCTTCTTTAAAATGTGAGACTAGGATCAGCTGTCAGTATGAAACTTCTGCACTAATCAGTTTACAGAGGTGTAAATTGTTTGTCACAACACAATGCCAGTGAGGCAATTTTGTTTAACAACAATCCTAACAGCAAGGGTCCCTGGGGCGGAAGCAAGTAACCAAGACACCAAATGGAGCTGAAACTTTGAGAAAGCAAGAAGCTACCTCTTTAAAGTGCATCTGCAGCATAACAAAACCCCAAACAAAACAACATGAAGGGAACCAGGGTTCTCTTCCTGTGATACTGGAAGCAAAGAAGGCTGAAGGGACACCTTACTGCTGTCTACAACTACCTGAAAGGAGATTGTACAGACATGGGGGTTGGTCTCTTCTCCCAAGTCACTAGCTATAGAAGAAGAGGAAACAGCCTGAAGTTGTGCCAAGGGAGGTTTAGATTTGACATCAGGTTGGTTTTTTTTTCCCTGACATAGTGATCAGGGATTGGAGGAGGGTGCCTTTGGAAGAGGCAGAGTTGCCAACCCTGGAGGTGTTCAAACAACATGTACATGTGTTGCTTGAAAACACGGTTTAGTTGGCAGGGTGGAGTTGGGTTGATGGTTGGACTGGATGATCTTGGGGGTCTCTTCCAACCTTAATGATTCTGTGATTCATGAATCTGTAGTCATTATTTACATGAATATATTTTTTCTTTAACATAAGAAAGAAAAATGAGAGGAGTATCATGTCTTTCCCCACAGTTTTCAGGAGCAGCCAGCACTAACTAGGTTGTCCTCAAATTCAAGTTTTATTAGCAGTGATGATGGGTTTGAAAGAAAGTAATCAGAATTACAGCCAAACCAAACAGTCCTGTAAATCCAGTCCTCGGACTACCCAGTTTACACAGTGCTTGATCCAGTTGCTCTTAATTAAACCGTTCCAGACATTTTAGAGAAAGCAGAATCAAGGCATTCTAGTTCTAATGTCTTGGTATCGAAACTAATTCATTGCTTATGCTCATACAGAGGTGTGTCCATGAATGTAAAATATGAGGAACTGGAGAGCATCTCATTTCCCCTTGCAAGGTAGTGTATAGATAAATAAAAATCTATTGAATAAAAGCTGCTCTCTGTCCCTATAAATGTTGTCTCTCTTCTGTCCTAAGACCATCACAGCTTCCATCAAACTATTAAAATACGTCGGCCCACCAAAATGAAATGATTGAAAGGCAACTCTGGGCAGAACTGGAACAGCCCCTTGGTTTTTTTTATGTCTTACTTTCATGTGTGTGAGACAGTGAGGGAGAGCAAGAGAGAGACTATTGAACTTTAAACTTCCTGATAAGCTGTATTGTGGGAAAGTGCCATTTTTAGGTTTACATGAAGGAGCTACCTCTGAGAATGGCCTTTTAGCCTGTGAAAAAACTAGAAACATCCCAGGAAGTCTCCGAAACATTGCAGCACTGTGAGAATTTGTATAAAAATAAACACTGGATTATTTCAGTCCCACTCCCTTGAGAAAACGAGACCAAATTACTCAGAGCTACTAGCGTAATCTTGACAGAGGAAGGGAAATTAACAACTGATGCCAGGGCTTTTTTGTTTTGTTTGGGGCTTTTTCCCCTTCTTTTTAGTGTAAAGTAATACTTGGAAGAGGCAGCAAAGGCAGGTTAAGCATGTGATTGAAACAGGCTCAGTGCTGAGACCAAGCCCTGGAGGAGAACAACCCAAGCCAGAAGGAGGGTTTTTAAAAGGTGTAAACTGGAATTCACAGAAACATGAGAGGTTGGAAAGCATCCACTGACAGGCACAATCCAAACACAGACAAATCCTGCTCTCCAGGGTTCAGGGGATTTTTGTAAAGCTTTTTTGTCAAGAATTTTTCTCAGGAAAAAATTAAGATGTGAAAGGCACACGGTGTCAAGTAGGGTCCCATATCACTGCAAAAGCTGTTTCTAAGCCTGGTCAGGGAAGTCCTTCATTTCATAGAAAAATTATTCAGATTAATACATCTTCCCATCAGGAAAGGCTGAGAATCCCACATAGCAACAAACCCACAATTTATTCAGGTTTTGGGATGGTAAAAGAGAACATGAGATGTCAATAGCTACCAGTGAATGATTGCTATAAACCAGGAGAAAGCTGCATAGAACAAAGAGCAGAAAGCCTAACTCAGGGAAGGTAGGAAGGAAGGAAGGAAGGAAGGAAGGAAGGAAGGAAGGAAGG
>VZRI01011738.1:0-12208 GCA_013397515.1 Upupa epops | reverse complement strand
AAACTTACTGAATTAGGATTTAAAAAATTATTGAATGGTAAAAATTTAAAGAATTAAAAAGCATGAGTTTCATTAATGTGAGTTAGAATGTCCAAGGATTCAGCTGGACATCTTGAAAACCTCCTATTTTCCCCAGGGAAAAACATGGATGGGAATCCTCAGCAAACATTGGAAAGTCAGTGCTACCCATATTCCATTCTTGAAAAGACATTGAACAATAGGTTGAGAGGTCATGGTCTGAAGCTGGAAAATGGGAAATAGACTCCTGACATGAAGAAAAATGTCTTGAATCTGAGTGTGGGGGACCTNTCTTGAATCTGAGGGTGGGGGACCTTGGAACAGGCTGTCTAGGGTAAGGTGAGATGGGACTCTGCACAATCTGTTCTAGCTAGATTAGACCATGCTTGTTGTAGAGGGTTGGACTAGATGACCTTTGGAGGTTCCTTCTGACCCAATGCATTCTATGCGTGTATGATTCCAGGTGATTTAGGAATGGCAGTAGACAGGATCTGGTCCTTTTGCTGTCAGATTGACCAACAAAGGAATGTAAACTTTAGCATCTCTCGTAAGAACTAAATGAGGGCAAAGAATTTGCTTCAGGACAGGGAGAAAATCAATACATCCAGAAGCAAGGAAAAAAAAGAAGTGACGCATTTTTAGCTTCACTGCCCAATCAAGTTAATAAAAACCTTCAAAAAATCACTATACAACTGTATGATATCTACAGCGAAAATTCAATATCTACTGCCATTAACAACATCATTAATAACAAATGTCTGTTTAATTACTCTTGCTAAGATTAAAAAGGCCATTATTCTTGTAACTAGAGAAATTCATTAGCTGGAAAGTCTGTTTAATGCCAAATGCACCCCCCTTAAAGGCGCAGGGTTTAATACTTGAAGGTGTTTTTGTCACTCAGGCATTTCGTGTGGCTTCAAGAAGCAGCACCCAGCTGAGCAGAAGCTCATGCAGTAACAATATGCAAGTGCTATTAATTTTTGGAAACTCAGATGAAGGACTTCTAACAGCACTGCCCTTACTCCACACTACCTCAGAGACAGAGTAGTGTTCTTAGAAGCACCCTAAATCACTCAGGACCATTCACCAATAGTGTGGTACTGTGACCGTGAGGCAGGTAGGATTTAAACCAAGAACTTTCTGCTTGTGGCACTCATGCAATTTCCCTGAACACACAATGGCCAGACATCTCTGCCCATAATCCTATTCACCAAGGGAATTTTTGGAATCCAGAACCTATTTGCTCTCAAGCATCAAAAGATGACACCTTTTTGGGGTGTTTTCTGCATCTGGTTACTGAGCAGACTGTCTCTCTCTCTAAGTCCACAAGTTGTTTTGGATGAGTGATATAAAATTCATCTTCCATTTTGTTTTAATCTTCCTCTTTCTGTCTCTCTTAGTAGAGTAGGATTTAGTTCTCATAGTGTTAGGAGAATGCTCATGGGTTTCTTCCACGGTGGGAGAAGTGTTGAGGGGAAAGCAGCCAGGCTGGCATGAAAGGCTCAAGCTGTGGGTTTTCCACCTTCTAAAACTCTTTCTTTACTTTTCTGTTAATAAATTCCTTATCTTTATAAGTCATCCCTGAGTTTGCTTCCAATCCTCAGAGAAATAAGCAAAGCGAGGACATATAGGAAGGAAAAATATATGTTTCTGAAAGATAAAGTTAGCTGCATTCCCCAGGAAATTTTGAAAACTCTGCCCTATAGTGTAATCTATTTAAATCTTCTTGCTCTTGACATGTGCTGAAAGGGCCTTGTACCAGTACTGGAAGTCCTAACTCTGTGGATTATGCAACAAGAACCTGACGTATTTGTGTCCTCTTGACACCTAACACTCATATTTGCCCTGATGCTGAATAGAAGAAAATTCAGCACACAGGATTGTGCCTGTTAATGGGCTGGTTTGAACAATAGCCACTCTTTATAGTACTAATAATGCAAATTCCATCCTAGAACTGAATGAGATTGTACAAGCAGGTAGAAACAGCGCAATTACCTCCTTATAAATCATAAAAGTCCTCATTGATGGGAACACGGGGCAGGCAGAGAATTTAGACTGTGGCACTGGCTGACATGGAAGGGGAAACTCGTTTTCCACTTCAGAGCTCTACAGATGATTCACAAAGGCTATAGAGAATAAATATTGCCATTCATAACAATGCCTTAGGTTGGAAGGACCCTAAAGTTAATATGGTTTGAACTCCTTTGCCATAGGCAGGGACATCTCCCACTCAACATGTTTCTTAAAGCCCTATCATACCTGGCCTTGAGCATATGCAGTGATGAAGCATAAACATTTCCTTGGGCAACCTGTTCCCTGGCCTTCACAGTGAAGAACTTCTTCCTTACATCTAATTCAAATCTACTCTTTTTCTGTTTAAACCTAGTATCCCTTGTCCTATCACTACAGCTATTTTGTAGCCCCCCTTGAGATACTAAAAGATCACTAGGAGTTCTCCTGGAGCCTTCTTTTCTTCAAGTTGAGCTGACCAAACTGCTTCAAGCCTGGCCTCACAGAAGAAGAATGCCAGTTATCCCTAAAAATAAAAAGTTTACACAAGAAAAACTTGGGGTTACTGATTGTTGAGAAGCTCAGCATGAGCCAGGAGCATGCTGATGCAGCCCAGAAGGCTGACTGTGTGCATCAAGAGAAATGTGGCCACTAGAGCAAGAGAGGGATTTGTCCCCCTTTACTCTGCTCTTGTGAGACCCTATGTTGAATCTTGTGTCCAGTTCTGGTGTCCCAAACACAAGGAGCTTTTGTTGGAGTGATACTACAGGAGGCCACAAAGATGATCCAAGGGCTGGAGCACCTCTGCTGTGAGGACAGGCTGAGGATGCTGGGGTGGTTCAGCCTGGAGAATACTCTGGAGGAATCTTATAGTTGCCTTCCAATACCTGAAGGGAATCTGCAGGAAAGCAGGAGAGGGACTTTTTACTCTGGATTCTAGTGATAGGATAAAGGGAAATGGTCTTAAACTGCAGGAGAGGAGGCTTACACTAAATCTTAGGAAGAAGTTCTTCAACACAAGGGTGGAGAGACTCTGGAATCAATTGCCCAGAAAGGTTGTGGCTGCCCCCTCCCTGAAGGTGTTTCAGGCCAGGTTGGATGAGGCCTTGAGCAACAAAGTCCAGCTGAGAGGTGTCACTGCCCATGGTAGGGAGTTGGAGTAGTCTATGTCTGAGGACCCTTCCAACCTGAGCCAGTGATAACTCAGGAACAGGTGTGCCATCTGGTACCCTGGACACTTTTACATAGAATCATAGAATCATTAGGGATCTGAAGGGACCCTTGAAAGATCATAAGTCCAATCGCCCTGCCACAGCAGGATCACCTAGGATCACCTAGACCAAGTCGCACAGGAACAGATCCAAGTGGGTCTTGAACCTCTCCAGAGAAGGAGACTCCACAACCCCCCTGGGCAACCTGTTCATAGTAAAAGCAGAATAACTTAGGTTTATAAGGAATAAGACATCAGGGCACTTGAGTAATAATTCCAAAAACCTTTACGTTTAGCCCCTAAACATGAATGTGCTTGCCTCTCCCTAATTACAAATGTCCAAAACCCTTGTCCTTTGCAGTCACTCTCCATCAATACATAAAGCATTGCCTTCATGATGGACACCAGTATGCGATTGTCTACCACAAACTCAAAAACATCTGTTAAGAGAGCTTTTTATAAGTATTTCTGCCCCTTCCTTAGGTCATGCGGAAAGGTACACTAATTCAGTGTCAAGAGCAGCGGTATTGTGGAACAGTAATTATGCTAATACAGATAATGATATGTACTTGTATTACAGAAGCTTTTTCAGAGTTAATTTTGCAGCCAAGCAATTGCTTTGCTCTGTTTAGTTTTCGAGTTTGGACAGCAAATGAAGTGAAACAACAACTGTAATTTTGGTCAGTCAGGAGTGCTGCATTCAGAAGGAAGGAGTTGTCTGTGGACAGTGGGGAATTAACTGTTTTCCTTCTGGCTCTGTTTTCCACATTATGAGACATTTGTGGCCTTTGAAATGCTCTACCATTCAGTTATACCTGGTTTATGTGAGAAATGCCACATCAGAAGAAAGAATTGGGCTTCCCAAAGGGCTATGCAGACAACATAATCACTATAGATTAACTGCAGTGATTAATTACTGTCCTCAGTTTTCTGAAGAGGGAGAGAAAGCTGAGGGGAGACCTTATTGTGCTCTAGAACTGCCTGAAGGGACATATAGAGAGGTGGATGCTGGTCTCTTATTGCAGGTCATTAGTGATAGACTAGGAGGATACAGCCTCAAGCTGTACCAGTGGGAGGATAAGGCTGGACACTAAGAAAAACTTTTTTCACTGGAAGAGTAGTCAGACCTTCAACAGGATGCCCAGAGAGGAGATTGAGTCACCATCCCTGGATGTGCTTAGATGTGGAGCTTAGAAATGTGGTTTAGCAGTAAACTTGGTACAGTAGAGTTGTTGGTTGAACTGATCTCAAGAGTCTTTACCAACCTGAATAATTCATGTGAAGGGTGGGTGTCAGGAGGATGGAGCCAGGCTCTTCTCAGGGTCACCTGGTGATAGGACAAGGGGCAATGGGTGCAAGCTGGAACATATAAATATCAACAGAAACTTCTTCCCAGTGAAGGTAACAGAGCATTGGAACAGGCTGCCCAGGGGGGTTGTGGAGTCTCCTTCTCTGGAGACGTTCAAGACCTGCCTGGATCTGTTCCTGTGCAACTTAGTCTAGGTGATTCTGCTGTGGCAGGGGGATTGGACTGGATGATTTTTCAAGGTCCCTTCCCATCCCTAATGATTCTATGATTCTGGTCTATCACAGACCAGAGCTCTAAGAGAGGCTGGTGTGCTGCTTCACAAGGGAAGGAGTAAGTATCCTTATGGCCCAGTTCCTTTAAAAGTGCATGGAATTTGAGTATCATATGTTTTAATAATCAACAAGTTAGACCTCACAGCGCTGCTGACCAATCATCCAGCTCTTCCATTTAAACCGGAAAAGTCGGGTGGCCCAGACTTCCATTTTAATATTTAGGGCTTAAACACCAATACGATTATAGGCACAAAACCTAACTGCAATTTCGTTAGGACTCTCAGTCAATTAACCATGTGAAATATGTGCAGGCATAATATATAGGAGAGAAACTAGGAATGAAAAATATTGTACGAGTATGGAGTTGCCACATCCTTTTTCTCAAGAGCAGTCTGATTACCATGCGTACGCCTCTACCATACACTCTGGGTTAAATTAAACCAGGGTACAAGCATAGCCAGTTTAAACGGCATTACCCCAGGGGTCAATTTGGCCCATCGCATGCTAATTACATCCCTGAAAATTAATACTTTTTTTTTTTTAAGGTAAATAGTATTTTCTAAAATTATTTTTATGGAAAACAGGTTTTGTTTGTTTTTTCAAGAAAATTACATATTTGCAGAGTTCCTGGACTTTTCATGCTGTTACAAGTTACATCTGGTTTTCTCCACTGGCGTTGTCCAAGCCAACTTTAAAGGTAAAAGCTAATCCAGAGCAAGCCAAGGATCTGACTAAATTCTATAAGCCAAGAAACAGCCAAGCCACAGAGAATATTTAGGCACGAGGCTCCTGCCCGCAGCCCAGTGCTGCAACCCCCAGGAATGCACAGCGATTGCTCTACAACCTTGAACAGCCCAGACACAGCTGCCAGTTCCTGGCTGCAGCCTCCGCTGCTGAAGCATTTTTTTCCAGATTGGTTTCTTCTCATCCCTGTCCCAGCCAGCTCCAAGCCACGAGCCCCAGGGTAGGATTTCGGTGGCTCTCTTGTTCCCCTTCACCCCACAGCAGCTGCTCATCGCCACCCAACAGGGTTAGGCAGGAGGATGGACAAACTTCCTGAGGCTGGAGGTTCTGCAAACACTCACTCTTCCTTCTTTGCAAAAAATAACTCAGGTCCACAAGCACCTCTTCTTGTGAAGCCGAATACCTGACCCAGCAGCGTGGTTTGGGGGTTTTCTTGGTGTTTTTGTCTGGTTGTTTGTTTGTTATTAAGTGGGAGAGTGAGCTGTGTGTTTCCACTTCTTATAAGCCAGGGTGGCAGGAGGGGGTCGTCTGAACGTAAGTGTCTAGCCATACCTCTGGCTCACATCCTTATTAGATATTTTCCTCTCTCCTTGCTCACTGCTCTGTAATTTCATTGTCTAGGGCATAACTTGGGTCCTAAAGCTGAGTCTCAGCTTGCTGAGCCAAATCCTGTCCCCAAAATATGAGGTCTTGCAGCTGATTTCAGTGAGAGCAAAGAAGGTATAAACATTTACCCCTTGCAAGAAGGCATAATATTAACTATATAAATCTTAATATAACCTCGATGTTTATTTGCAGTGATGTGGCATGAAAACCACAAGTACACTCACAGCTACAGGGCAGCATTCATATATAAAATCCTACTTTACCTTGTGATAAGTATCCCTGGCTAGGGGCAATTGAATATTCAGCATGAAAAATGGGCATGCAGCTGAAAGGAAGTCTTCTGCCTCTCGTTCCTGTAATGCATCTACTCTTCAAAGGACTTTAGAAAAAAACATCTTCCCTCTCTTCCCAGAGATGTTACAAAACCAGGGGTCTTGCAAGAGCGACTCAGAGGGATGGAGGTGGTCATTGCCCATCGAGCCCTGTCTGGACACCACGTGCCTATCTAAAACTTTTTTATCCTTCCTGTGTGTCTGCTCTCACTTCACTCTTCTTCAGGGGCTGTTTCTTCCTTACCCTCACCGATCCTTTCTCAGTAATTCAGCAGATGTTTCTGAGTCCCTCCTCAAATGTTTCCACTGAAAGGGGGGACGCAGCACATGTTTTCTCAATGGGAATACACAGCATGAGATACTGCTTGGACCTGCAGAGGTGAGAAGGAAACTTTTTGCTTCACAAAGTCTGACCTGCTGCCTGGCAAAGCCAGAGCCTGATGCAAATGTTTCTGACAGCTGAGGGTTGAGTGAATGGTCAAAAGACATACTGAAGGACATAGAACTGCTTGAGAGAGTCCAGCACAGAGCCACCACCTTGGTTAAGGGAGTGGAGCGTCTCCCTGATGATAAAGGTTGAAGGAGCTGGGTCTCTTTAGCTTGGAAAAAAGGAGACTGAGGGATGACCTCATGAATGTTGATAAATATGGAAAGGGTGGGCGTCAGGAGGAGGCAGTCAGGCTCTATTCAGTGGCACCCAATGATAGGACAAGTGGCAATGGGTGTCAGCTGGAACAAAGGAGGTTCCACATAAGCATGAAAAGAAACTTCTTCCCAGAGAGGGTGCCAGAGTCCTGGAAGGGGCTGCCCAGGGAGGTTGTGGAGTCTCCTTCTCTGGAGACATTTAAAACCCACCTGGCCATGTTCCTGTGTGAGTGGATGTAGGGAATCCTGCTATGGCAGGGAGATTGGACTGGATGGACTGGATGATCTTTCTAGATCCCTTCCAATCCCTAACACTCTGTGATTCTGTGAAGGTCTTCAGCATGGAGAAGCAGGTGAAATAGAGAGAAGGAAAGATTTAATCCTTCTGGAAAATGTATATACCAGAGAGATGTGCCTACCAGAGCTGTTTGCACAAGATTTCCCTGAAGTTACCATACTTTAGGTTTAGCAAGGCTGTTCCCCTTCTCCAAGTGAATCCATTACTCCTTCAGGAGCCTCTTTGGTTTACTTAGTTCCAGGACCTTGTGAGATGGCATTTTAATGCTTCTCTCCTAGCTGCCTCATTTGCAGCTTGCCTTGCTGCTCACCTTCCTCACGATCCTTCTTGTGCAATAACCTGCTTCCAAATGCTGTCACAAACTGCAATGATTTGTATTAACATCTTAATAGGTTTTCTGCCTCCAACACCTCCTACCCACATAAAAGGGGTATTGCAGGGTTAGGACTTGCAACAACTTTTTACTTTCTAATTTTAATAAATTGCCAATCAGGATTACAGAGCAAAACCAACATCTGCAGATTCTTACTCCTCACATATGGTTTTTATCGCTTTTTTTTTTCACTCACTCTCCTGGTGCTTGCAGAATTCTACTTTGTGGTGGTAGCCTTCTTGGTGGTTATCAATTCTGTTTAATTTGCAGGGAAAAGCCATGGTCTTTGATTATCCTTTCTAATTTAAACAAATTGCAAACTACTTATTCGTAAACAGGACCATCTTTCATTTGGGAAAGCAAGAACCAAAAGATTTTTGCCTTAAAGTGGCAGTTCCAAGTTTTGTTAAGACAGATGCATCCTGTTCACTAGGAAAAAACCAAAACAACAGCAAATCTGAAGGCCACAAAGACTAAACATGATTTTTCATGTCATTGCGAGAAACAGAAGAGATGCAGCTAAAACAACTCAAAATTTAGGTGCACCTTAGAAAGATACAAGTCCCTTTTTTAACATCACGGGTTTCCCATACTCCAAATAGCTGGCTTACATTTCAATAATCTTCTTTAAACTAGTTTTTCTTAACCTTTTTAAAGATTATTTAAAATAGCATCAATAATTTAAAGTTAAGCCTAAATTTATATGAAACACCTTCTGTGCCTATTGCATTCCAGCCTATTTTTTTTTTAATTAAGGAGATTCTAGCAGTCATTTCTGACTGCTGTGGCATCTCTCTGCAAATCCTTTCTTCAGCTCTGCTACACTGAGGTTCATTTGTGTCATTCAAATCTTTGCTCTTTAAATATCCTCTTATAAATTTATTATGGCAATACATTCATATCTTTAAGTTTAATCTGGAACCTCGATAACAAGCAAGAGATGGAATAAATGAGTAGAAAAGAGACCAGATAAAAACTGAAATACCGTTCTGTCACTGCCCATATAAACTACTAGAGATGCTGACAGGATGGTATTTTAATTTTGTCCTCTTTCACTTCCTCCACTCAACTTCATTCTTCCATCTTCAGCTTCTTACCAAAGTTTCTGATCAAGGGAACGGTGTTATGTACACAACTCGCTCAAACTGTCTCTTAAATAAGGACTGTGAGGGACACCAGGTAAGCATCACCCAGCAGAAAGCATCCTTCCTTTCTTTAATCAGATACCCAAGTGATCCTTGCAGTAAAACAACCTTATTGTCTAAACAATAACATAAATACCACCATTTCACCTCATCTCTGCACCCACCCCTGACTTATAGCGATACTATGTGATCAGTCGCTTTTTCCATAGTTCATGTTATGGTGCTAATGCAAAATCTTTCCTCTGCCCTCTTCCCAGTTTCTGAAGCAAAGAGTCCAGAACTGCATTCACTGTGCAACTAGGCATCCGAACGCTGGATTTTTTAACATTCAGGTATGACCGTTGTCTCTTTCCTCCAGTTAGGGGAGAAGAAAACAAGTTCTTTTTTCAGTTTTCTTATTTGTTGAGTATCCAGGTAACAAACTACTTAAAATCAAGCAAACAAAACTTGATAATTGCCCCACATCCCCATCTAAGCCGCAGAAAGATGTAACCATGGCAACGTGTGGTTTAGAGCAGACCATTTCGTGTACCTTTCAGGATTTAAGCTTGTGAGAATCTATCCATTCCTAAGTAGAATTATCACTCCAGGAGCAGTTTGTTCTTTATTTTAAAGGATGGATGAAACCAGGGCCAGAAATAGTCCTTGACAATGTGTTTGGGAGGGGGCAAGAAAGGAAAAGGAAAAAAGAAGATGAAGGTGATACGGCAGCACACAGGAAAAGGAAAACAAAACTAATAATAAAGAAAAAACCTCCCCAAAGTTCCTCCGCGTCAAGGAACAAACAGGAACGGACACTGAAAGAGACAATAATTAAGGATGACTCAAGCACAGTAGGTTGTCAGAAAGCTCTCTCGCAAATGTGTTTTCATATGAGCTGAGAAGCCTGGAACAAAGTTTGTCATATCTCAGCCCCAAGGCCCAGCATCTCTTTCACTGTTAAAGGTGTAAGTCCATGGAAAGAGGTTTGAAATAAAACCATAAAAACCCCAATGAGAGCACCCTGTTTTGCAATGTGGCAACCTTTTCTTAATTACGAGGAGTCAAGATCTAGGGAGATTAATTCAATGTAATACTTTGATGCCCTTCCCCATTACAAGAGTTTTTCTGTGTTACTCCCATCTGTGTAATCCAACCACCCTTGTGTGTTTGCAGTTTATACCTCTCTAACATTACTGTGTTCACAGAGCTGTGCATATAATTTTGCTTTCTTCCTGCATTCTGCTAATTAAATTTTATTTTTTAATGTAATTAAGAGTTGGTCTTGAAATCCATCCTGCTAATGTTGGTTTTTTTGTTTTCCTTTTGAAACGGAAACTACAAACACAACAGATTGTAGCTGTCTCTTTTTACACGAGACAAGTTGCATTGTTTAACCAGAGCCTGATTAAGCAAATCAACTGACATGAGAGTGAGTGGTTGCACTGAAGAGGTAATGTGCTGCACAAGGCAGTGCTCAGAAATATCTTGACATGGAAATCTAAAAGAGAGATCTGTATTCAGATCTGAAAGGAATTAGATTTGAATCAGAATTAAAATATTCTGAGTCAGAATGAAATATATTCCTGTAGCTTCTCGCATTATCCTATTACCCTCTGCAGCACATGAGAGGGAAAGCATCATTATATGTAGGATCTTTTTCAGGAGTGGGTATAGTATAAATGGTTGAATTCCAAATTGTCTCCAGGGGTCTGTGGCTGGAGGCCTGTTGGGTTCTGGCTGGAGTATGTGACATGGAACACTACAACACAGTTAGTGTAGTTCCATAAAGGTACATACAAACTCTTCTACCAGTACAAAAATCAGTGTTAGGGCTATCCATGGGGACTGCACACTGCTTCCCCTAATCAACATGTGGCACATCTCCTTTTTTTGACTTTTTATTCTGTTTGTTGGTAATTCTTGATGTCCTAGGCTCCCTCCTCTTCCTAGAGCATTGTAGTTTGCAACAGAAAAGGAGTTAGAATAGAACCTCTTGCAATATTTAGAGATGTCCCACAATCAAGTCTGAGCTTTGCCTGTGTAAAATCAGTTTCTAGACCCACAGAAAGTGGGTATTCTTGATATAATTTCTCTAGTTTCAAGACAAAACCTAAGGTATACCACCGAGATAGATTAACATTACTGTGATCCTACCTGCCTACTGCCTGTATTACTGCTGCTGCTACTGCTATCAGTAATACTATATTTTTTCAAGGAATAAGCAGGATTTTATTCATCAGCAAATAAATATTGCTTGCTGTTTAATTTTATCCTCAGAGAATTTTGCATCTCGCACACTTTGATAGAAATATAAGCTCATTAACAGAATATTTTTTAACCAGACCATTATGACTTCATTTTGAATCAAAGCTCATTAAAACAATTATAATCAAATGTTTCATTTTCTTTTTCCCTTGTGAGGAACAGCTGAAAAGGTTATGTTTGTTTTTCTTTATCTGAATCTCTAGGGCTATATAAACAGACTACATGGACTTGTTTGTGCTCCTTCTTCTTTACATTTAAGGATGTGTGAGCACTGTTCCTGGAGACATCCATGAAGAGTTACAACATAAACCACACAAAAATATGTGGTAGTTTTTGCTTTTGCGCCCGAGGATGTTTCCTCAACATTGAAGGTCCAAACAAGAGCCACTTCTTCATAGAATAATAGAATCAACAAGGTTAGAAAAGACCTTCAAGATCATCAACTCTAGACACCCACCATACAGTCCCAAACCACTAAAGTAATCTTCTGAAACATCCTGTCTACTCATTTTTTAACATTTCCAGGGATGGTGCCACCACTCCTTCCATGGGATTCCTGTTCCTGCTACATCACGGCAGACTGGGTCAAATGGGCAGAGGCCAACAGGATGAGTTTTAACAGGGCCAAAAGCAAGGTCCCACACTTTGGCCACAAGAACCCCCAGCAGAGCTACAAACTGGGGGATGAGTGGCTGGAGTGTGGCCTGGCAGAGAGGGACCTGGTAGGACTAGTTTTGAACCAGCTGAACAGGAGCCAGCAGGGTGCCCAGTTGGCACTAAAGGCCAATGCATCTTTACTTGGATCAGCAATAGTGTGGCCAGCAGGACTAGGGATGTCATTCTCCCCCTGTACTGGGCATTGGTGAGTACTGGGAGCAGATCTGGGTCCCTTGCTCAAGAAAGAGATTGAGGAGCAATGAGACTGGGGAAGGGACTAGAGGGAAATTCTGATGACAAGAGCCCAAGGGAGCTGGATTTATTAGCCTGGAGGAGACTATA
>VZRI01011737.1:0-17536 GCA_013397515.1 Upupa epops | reverse complement strand
CTCTTGAAGTGACCATTGAGTGTGCTTACTGATTCTTCCACTCAGTTTTCATGAGCCCTCTAATTCTCTGATTCCTTTTTGGAGTCTGTTTAAAGCTGTCTCCTCCTGAAGGCCTTCCTTGAACTTTTTTTTGGTCTACTTTAATCTCCTGCCTTCCTGAGTTGATGCTTTTGGTAAGATACCTTGCTTGATCTCTAACCTTCATGACAGGAGAAACAATTTGCCGTATGATTTTCAAGGCTATTAAAAGCCTTGCTTGAAGATTATTTTTTTTTGTATGCTTGGTGATTTAAATATTTCTTTAAATTTTACAGAAGCAGTAAAGAAAATTATGCAAATTTAAACAGGCTTTAAAAATGTTTGATTTAATTGTCCTTGAGATACTGAATGCTGGATCTGCTTAATGAGATATCTGCTGTCCAAGAATTGAATGGGTTATAGACTGCAGTCCAGCTCCATAACTGTGGATGTTTAACCTTTGGATGCTCGATGGTATCCTACCTGCTTTCCATCTGCTGCCCTGAAACATGTCCTGCTTGCGTCTGCTGGCCTCACATGAGTGTCGTGGATTCCACTGCTAATGAGGATAAGCATTGTTTAGACATCCAAATTGAGCACTTATTTTCATTATTTGAGTGGATTTTCTGCTGCTTTTTTATGAGAGAATCTGTTTTTACTCTCCTCCCTTTTCTGATAACCAAAATGGCACTGTGGATAGAAACTCGTTTGCAGCAGAAGGTTGTTCTTGTGAACTGCTGTAATCTGTCAGAACCCTCACAGAAATAAGCCCATTTCTGTGCAAAACAGCTTACTGCTGTGAAGTTGTGCCAACTCTGACCAAACCACAAAGGGATTATTAAATACTATAAAAACTTTCAGTGAATTCTTGCATCCCTCATCACTGAGGTCCCAGGTCCTGAACATGAAAAGCCAGCCACAGGTTGGATTCAGTAGCTCTGAACTACTTTGGCAGTTCTCTTGCAGCACACGCAGAGCATGAGGTTTCTGGAAGAGAAGCCCAGCTGCAGACCTGCACAAGCAAAAGTGTTCTTGTATTTGACTTCCAGCACAGTTTAGAGCCCTTGTTTCCCCTGTTTTTGTTGAAGTTCTACATTTGGCAATGAGATGCATTTTTTGGATTGAACTAGAAAACAGAAATATGCTTGTGCCTGCATTCGAGTCTGGGGTCAAACAGACTGTGACTCTCAGCTGATTGAAACTTAAATCCTCATGTCTGGAAAATCCAGATCTAAATACAGCCCTAAAGACTTATCTGTACAGGATTCCTAGTACTGGAATGCTGTGGGGGGAGGAAGGTAAAATATCTTTCATTGTTTCTATACTTGCTCAAAGCTAATGGAAAATTATGTAGAAAGAACTTTAAAAAACCCTTAGACAATGATCTTATGAAGTTATTTCCTGAATCTATAGTGAAAGAAAATAGTTTAAGGCTTAAGTCTATCAGCTTTCTTGTGCTGGCAGGGCAGTGAGAAGTGCAAAGTAAACACATATGCATAATATCATTAATGAGCAAGCAGGAGTACAAAAGATATGGTGGCTGCTCCCTGACCTGCTGTCTTGTATGCATTTGACTTGGTTTTTAGTCAGACCATGGTCACAGAATCACAGAGTTGTTTTTGCTGGAAATGTCCTTTTAGGATCATAGTCCCACCATTACACTAGCACTGTCAGGTCAGCGTTAAACCATGTCCCTTAGCACAGTGTTTGTATGTCTTTTAAAAAACCTTCCAGAATGGTGGTTCTTCCACTTCCCTGGGGAGCCTGTTCCAATGTTCAATAGCCCTTACAATGAAGAAATTTTTCCTAATATCTAATCTGTCTATCTGTCAGGACAGCACCCTCTGCTCACACACTCACCTCCTGCTGGTGCTACCATAAGATGCCATTAATGCGTCTTCTGCATTTCACCTGTGTGGTTAGGTAGTGCTTTGTTTGGGTAGTAGTATTTAGCAAATGGTGTAGTTAAATGACTATGTTATACTGAATGGCTGATGTCTAGTACACCAATAATTATGACACTAAACTTACTATGTATGAGCTGGAGCTATAGCTGATTGCAGTGACAGATGGAAAACTCCACTGAACCTTTTATTGGCCATATGCCATTTCTGAGTGTTGGCCAACAACAAGATTTGTTGCTAATATATAATGATTTAAACTGTAAAAAGAGCAGCTGCGCTTTGATTTTTTGTGTCTTTACTACAGGTTTTCCTGGAGCTTTTGAATATCTGCTGCTGCTTTCTAACGCAAAGCTGTTGCTTTGTGTCTGTGAGAAGAGACTTCATCTTCCCAGTACTATCTGTGTTAGAATGTTGTATTTTGATACTTATAACTAAAGCTCTCCTCTGCTTTTTATTACATTATTAAGTCAACAGCATAAAAATTTTGCCTCAACCTGCGGCTGGGGCTGCAAGGGTTTGTAAGAAGCTGGTTCCATTGTGTAGTGAGGCAACAGAACTTATTTTAGGCTGTCAGTAAGTTTTTATGTTTTATGGCCTGCTAGAGGAGTGGGAGACCAGCATTCCTCCAGCTGTTCAGAGCAGACAACTTTCAAAGCATAGTTCATGAAGAGGAACTGCATGTGTTGTTCATCATACTACCAGGACTGTTTGCAAATATGATCAAATGAATACAAACTGCAGCCATTATCTATGCAGAACGTGTCATAGTGTTTCAACTACTGCTGGCAAAGCAGAAAACTTGCTGCCATTCAATGCTCTGACCTTCATTCCTCCTGAACAGGGTTTCACTGCATTGTCCTTTGTCAATCTGCTCACTTCAATATTCACCCAAAGAAAGGATTAGATGCTAGAAAGCAGAACTGTTCTGGTCCTGGGCCCAACAGCAAAGAATATGGTAAGGGAGGTACATGGGAAGGAAGCACATTCCAATGGAACTCCATATATACATTTTTTGGAAAAAGAACAATCAGTTTAACAAAACTGGCATTAACCAAGCTTGAATACAAATAAAACTTGCTAAATATTTGCCTGTCCTGGGAAGCATCCATCTGCTTTGCACTGAGAAGTATTACAGAGGTTTCTAGGATGTGTGTGACTGATCCTGCTGGTCACGCAAATGTCATAATGTTGCTCCTGTGCTAGGGGAGCATTGAAGTGGTCACTGCTTGAAGAGTTTTCCATTGCAAGAGGCAAGCAGGTGGAGAAGAGAGCAGTCAACACGTCTGTACTTCTTGCACCTCCTTGGAAATGTGTAAGAAATTAGATTAATGTGTCTTTCCCCTTTCTGTGGTGGCTATGGAGAGAGTTACAAGGACTCAGCTGGGTGCCTACAGCCATGATTTGCTTTCTCACAGGCTTGTGCTGTGAGCTGGGTTGGACTGGCTTGCACGGCAAGGTCTTGGTGCACACAAGGGCAGGATCTCGCATTGGGTGGCTGTGGATAAGTCCTGCTCTAGAAGGATGGATTGCCTCTGGGTCTTGAGCCTGGTTGCAAATGTGCTGTTACGATGCCTTCTACAGTACTAACATGCTGTTGCATTGTATCAAAGCCTGCCTATCTCATCTGCTCAGGTACCTTGATGTCTTTTGCTAGAGAAATTTTTTCCAGTAGGGTAAGCAAAGTGATTTATCCATGCAAAGCCTAAACCAGTAACTTGTTTCTTCATCCAATAGTAAAAGTAAACAAAGGAAAGGCTTCTGTGTATTTACTGCATCTTTGACCTTTCTTTGTGATGTTTGCATGCCAGCTGACTCCAGCTTTTGCAGATTGAATTGGTTGCTGACTGCTGCATGCTCTGAAAGTGTCAGTGTGTTGGCCTTGCTCATCCCTTCTTTTAACCGACCACTGTTTTGTTGTGTTTATTTTTCTTGTATCTCTTGCTTTACCTTTGGAAAGGCAGCAGGTAACTGCGAGTTGCAGACAGGTTGCTTCTTCGTAGCAAAGAGCCTGTCTGTTCTGGTTTCAGTCTTTTTTGAGATCCTTTTCTATGTTGCAGTCTTTTTTTCATGTCAGATTCTTTCTACACTCTCTCTGATCTTGCAGCAAGCTCTCTGTCTCAAACAGTCCACCAGAGCTACGCAAAATATTCATGAAGTGACACAGATATTTCTGCCCTTGCCATGCCTTGTGAGACCTAGATCAGTCATAGGGAAAGCAAACATTATATTTTTTATTTGTATTAGAATTGAGAAGTAAAAGATAGCTCTAATTCTGTGAGAAATTTATAGCTGCCTTGGTTATCAATCTGAAATGGCACCCCTGGGGAATTGTTCTCTCTGTGATGTTGGATGCCCTTAGTATATAATCTGTGAGCCCTGTGCTACTCCAGAGTCCTGAGCATGTTTTTATCTGGCATTGCTGCTGCATGACACCCACAGGCAAACCACCCCCTTCCATTTCTGACTGGTTTTAAACAATTTTGATGCCACCTTCCTGCCCTGTCTTGTCATAAGTCGAGCTGAGTTTCATGCATATGTAGAACAGCTGCCCTGTTCTTTGATGAGTTTTTCTTTATTGGTGACCAGTTTTTCCAGGGTTGAGAGAATTTCTTACCCAAGAGATTACGGTTAGGTGCAGACGGTTGATCACAGAGCACAGGTACTTGTGTTGTGCAATTCACTACTGCTCATTAAAGTCTCTGCATACATCATCCACAATTCTGTGATGTGCCCCCTTGGAATGTTAGCTGGCAACAATATATGTTGGTCTAAACCTGGTTAAATGAGGTAGTAGCCTTTGCTGTAAGAAAACATGAAGCAGTTACACTTTGGGAGTTTAGAGGCTACAGCTACTTTTGAGATGATTTATGTCAACATAGATAATACAGAACTAAGGGAAAGAAGGGTTATTTTAAAAGCTATTGTAAAGATGAGTGAAGGTTGTTCCCAGCTCTCCCCATGTCATTGTCGTGTACTTTCTGTTGATGTTTATGGGCAGTTGTGTGTGCAGTCAAACAGGAAAGAATCAGATAATACAACATTATTATTGAAGCAATAAAATTCTACAGTTTCATTTTTTCTCAATAAATTTGTTCTTGATTCATATAAATAATGGAGATGATTTTTCTGTCTGACAGGTATATTGTGGGTAATGTTCAGCCATGGTTAGCGATGTCTCCTCGTGATATTATTGCATTGCAAGACCAGTGATTTACAAGTTCAAGATAAGGGTCCTTGGTGCTATCATTGCAGAGTATAAAGCAATTAAAAATGTGATGATTCTTGAGATGACATGTACAAAAATGAAAACACTTTGTTAGAAAGGACATGCTGGTGTCAGCTGCTGATTAGTGTTTGTTGTCTGTAAAGGCCTAAGGTTATTGTAGACTTGTCCTCTTCCGCACAGTATGATGGGCACGACTTCTGTTTGGTTGAGTGTTGTGGCTGCGATTCCTATTCAGCCAGCTAGAGCTCATGCAGGGCAAGTGTGTTGAGATCTTCAGCCAGATCTTGCTGAGCAGCCATGCTAAGCATGTTGTTAAATTCCAGTTGGTAGGAGTAGAAACTTAACAACAGGTAAAGCAACAGTGTATGGTGAATCTTTCTGTAACTGCAATTAGTGTACATGGGCTTTTATAGATGGGAAGAGTTTTTTATATTGAAGATCTGTGATGACTGGGAGAGCAGTAAAAAAAAATTCATGCTATTGTTTGTAAGTCTTCTACATCCACTATGATTTCCAGGGTTTGTGCTATTGGCAGCCTTCACTTGGCAGATGAGTGGTGGGAAGCAGGTCTCTGAAGCAGCACTGTGCAATAGCTGTTTGGTGTTTGCTTCAGGCACAGGTGTATTATCTTGCTTATTCCTGAGCAAATACGTTTTCTCTTGCCTTTCAGTACTCACCCCACTGTTGGCCTGCATGTTGTTTTATACAGCTGCTGCCCAGGTATGTGCTGTGTGAGGCACAGAGATACTTCACAGCTACTTGGAGCCAGCCATCACACAAAGCTGTAATGGTTTAGAGCGAGGGTCTAAATCGGTTTGGGTTGGTGCCTGCAATTCAAGCACAGCACCCAGCTCTCAGTGAGAATTCAAGAGGCAATGAAGCAACTTTGCTAAAAAGAAAAAAAAGTTATTGAACCAGTCACCAATAAGAAAAGGAAAGCAGGCTTGCTTCTGACTCCTCTTGTCTCCGGAGTTTTTCCACGGTGAGACTAGGGCCAGCAGATACTTGCTTATCTTCAGGCTGTAACAGCATCTCAGGTAGGAATACAACAGATCTCCAATCTTTCTGTTTGCCAAAGGTTTAGGAGATTGGTACTTATGATCTCTCTCTCTGTCTCTCTATCTCTCTCTTATCAGAGGCTTCTCAGTCTCTCAGTGGCAGAGCATACAGGATCTTTGCCAGTCTGGTGGAAGCAAAGGCAACAGGGTGCTGGTTATGTGGGGTCATGCCTCTTGTGGTAGACAGGCCTTCTTCAGGGCCATCTGCAGGGCCACCTTCTCTCTTTTTCCCTTCTCCCCTGTGCTTAGGGCTCCAAGGGAGGGAGAGGGTTAAGAGGGCGATCAGGCTGGAGAGGTGGTGTGGAGGAGCTGCTCCTCTCTTCAGCCTGCTGCTAGGAGCCGGGATGAGCTAGTGCTGGCATTCTGTGTTTGAGCCCTCAGAGAAAGAGAGGAGGGCTGCAGTTTCACTCCCACCAAAGGGGGTGCAGGTGTGGGCAGTGGCTCATCTTTTCAGCTCACTGCCAGGAGCTAGGACAAGCTGGCACAGGCCACAGTCCAAGAATTCTGCTCTCTGTGTGTTCGAGCTGTCAGGCAAAAGAGGGACCTGGTTGCCCCCATGGCAGAGCTGCAGCCAGGCTTAGACTTCTTCTGTGTTCCACCCTTCAGTGACAAGTAGGCTGGGTAGGGGTAAAAAACTGAAACGTCTAAAGCTAAGTGTTACTTGAGAAGTCATTCTCTTGATTATGCTGTACATGGCAAACAAAACAGGAGCAAATGATCAAGTGTTTTCTAATAGCTTGGACAGGAGATGGCATCTGTTGGAAGTCCAGGTGGACTTATTAGTGGAGTAACCCTGGCTCCCTGAAGCTTGCTGCTGTCATATGCTGCCTCATTCTGCAATCCCAACTGGAGTACATACAACTGCAGTTGTGCAGTGAATATTTAATTATTAACAATTTTAAGGTTAAAAAAAGCAATTCTTGCTTCCATACCAATGCTGATAACATGTGCACCTATATAGCTACAGGCATGGGTATGCTTTCATATAGAGAGAATATACTTAGCAAATAGATATTATCTGAGTTGTGCATTTCATTGCCTTAATTTGATTTTTCTTCTTCTGCCCTGAATGTGGTATGGTATATAGTCAAAATATTTAATCTGGGGAAATTTTACAAACCAAGTTCTGGTGACATTTAATTCCTCATCTCAAAGCTGCCAGTATAGATCCAGATGTTTGGGAGCCTTATCCAACTGCAGACAAATCTCAGGGCAAGCAGGGTGGTTAGGAATGAGCAGCTGTGCTTATGAACATTTGTAGTTACTGAATTTTTAATTTTTCTCTAAATATTAAAATTGCCAGTTGTTTCAACCATTAATAGAGTTAGTAAGCATATTTTTTGAGTTTGGACAATAATGTGATTTATCAGCTGACCAGTGTGGGAATAGTGCTCTCCTTTGTTGCCTGGAATCTTATTCTGTATCTCTAAATCAGACCTTGACATTAGGAAAACAGCTATATTTAAATGAAGGGCAACAGAAAGAACCATGCTCTGATGTTATATGAAGGGAGTGTTGGTTGTCAGCTAGCTGAACAGGAGCCAGCGGTATGCCCAGGTGGCCAAGAAGGCCAATGGCATCCTGGCCTGTATCTGGAATGGTGTAAGCAGCAGGAGTAGGGGAGGTGATGGTGTCCCTGTACTCTGCACTCATGAGACCGCACATCAATTACTGTGTCCTGTTTCGGGCACCACAGTATAAGACGGACATTTGGTACTGGAGTGGGTCCAGAGAAGGGCAATGAGGCTGGGGAGAGGTATGGAAAACAGACCTTATGAAGAGCTGCTGAAGGAACTGTGGTTGTTTAGTCTAGAGAAGAGGAGGCTCAGAGGAGACTTTATTGCTGTCTACAGCCTAAAAGAAGGTTGTAGCAAGGGTGGTGCTGGTCTCTTCTCCCAAATTACTAATGAGAGGGTGAGTGGAAATGGTCCCAAGTTGCATCAGAGGAAGTTTAGATTGGATCTTAGGAATAAGTTTTTTACTGAGAGAGTGGCTGGGCACTGGAACAGCCTGCCCATGGAGGGGGTGGAGTCACCATCCCTGGAGGTGTTTAAAAACTGAGTAGATAGAACACTTGAGGCCATTGTCTAGGGGTTAGGGAGATGCTGGACTTGATGATCCTGGAGGTTCTTTCCAGCTGTGATGATTCTATGATTCCATAAGTTCTGAAGGGGCATCATCTACTCTGTTAATAAAATATGTAAGTTTGTGTGTCATTATGAATCTAATAATTTATCTATCTGTGTAAATTATACTTACTGCCATAATACTGTGTTTGACACAAAAACAATCACAGACAGATACTCTTAAATATTTTGTCCTTAGGTAACTGTCTTGTTTGAGTAAACAATAAGGTTGTGCATGGTAATCAGATGGTGGTGTTGTGAGGCTTTTGTTTGCTTCAGGTTTACCTCTACCAGTTATGCAGTGAGGGCATTGGGGGAATTTAAGAGATTTCAGAAAGCAAATGTTCTGTCACAACTGAAGTTCTCCTCCTGCTGGTGACAATACCTTAGGATATCAAAATGAATGGCAGAAATTATAGCAAAACAGCATTCATTTGACCAACAGTGTCCAGCATCAACGTGAAATAAATTGAATTTGTGCCCGCTTAAGACTTTTCTTTATATTTTTGATTTGTACAATTAATTGATCCCTTTCCTTGTTCACTTTGAGAGCAGGGGCTATTATTAGCATAATGGGATTACATGCATATCTGCAGGGTCTGAGATGAAAATTGAAAACTTGCAAGAATTTGGCTAAAAACTACTTGAACATTCAGCCAGCTATCAAATTTTTAAGTGAAACCATATTAAGCAAATTCAGCCTTAGCTATTTAACTGATATCTGAATGCAGTCAGCATATCTACCTAGGTAGGTGGCTTAATTTGCTGGCTACAGATATGAATTATTAGCAAAATGCAATTGGGTGACAGCTTACACACTGTGGGCCACGGACTCTTCTCAGTCCACATATGCATCTTGTATTACAGCCAAATTATCTGAATTTATAATTCATTCTCTCTCTCACAGGCTCTTACTGTTCTGCACAACCCATGTTTGTAACTTAGATGGACCAGCACTTTTCTTATTCCATAGTATTACCTCATGGATTCCTCATAGATTTAAGTGCCTGAGAACTGATTAAAAACTCATGGCAGAAGTAGCAGCAGCAGCACTGTAACCGAAAATGTGACTGTAGGTTTAAATGGTGGTCTCTACCTTTAGGAAAACCCAAACATGTTCTGCTTTTGATGGGGATGCCTAAGTGTTACTGATTCCTCGTTGACCTGGCCAGTGGTGGAGTGCTAGAACTTGCCTCATTCCCTTTCTGGTCCTAAGGGTAATTTATTTTTATGGCAGTTTTTGTTGGTAAGTAATTGTTTTGCTTTAATTGTATTTATTTTTCCTTGTAATATAAATTGTAATAGTTGAATGGCTGTGGATGTCGTAAATCTATCACAAATACTGTATTCTCAGAAACTGGCTTTGAAAGTATGTGCAGTGTTGATGAGTTGCATAGTACAGAATTGTCTCCTGTGTTTTCTGCCTGCAGGATGTACATCTTCTGCAGATATTGGCAGCAGACATGTTGCAAATTTGCAAAATCTGAACAAAAGGCCATAGAGGTGCCAGTGCACTTAGTTATCCACACAGTATTTGTGTGTGTTGGAGGAAATGGTCTCACTCTGTTAGAAGTCTCACCTGAGTTAAAAACTGCTCTGGGACCTGAGTATCCAAACAGGGGAAAGTAGCTCTGAAGGTTTTGTATTCTGTGTGGTGGGCTTTGGTTTTTCCTTTTTCTTTTTAATAGAAAGCCCTTGTAGCCTTGGTATAGAGCTCAGCACCCAGCAGTGTAAACACTAAGGCTGATCGCGATCTCTTGAGTGTTTTCATATTGTCTCTCTGAAGTGCTACCTACTGAGTGCTATAAACACATAGTCATTTACTTAGAAGCACTTAGTATCTTTTATTACACTACACCATCTGAATCTGCAGTGTTTCATAAACATCTTGGTCTTTTTCTTGAATAATCTCTAATGCTGAGTAACATACCTGGTTTAATGAAAGGTGTCCCTGCCCATGGCACCAGGGCTAAAACTAGGTGATCCCTAAGGTCCCTTCCAACCTCAACCATTCTATGGTACTTAAATATTTGGAAATTAATTTTGAACTGGACAGCAAGTCTTGTATTGGTAGAGGATACACATCCTTTTTTCTACTAGACAACATTTCTTTTTAAGTTATCTACATGCCACTATTTCATGTGATGTGAAGAAAATAGCACTGAAAACTGTTAAGGGATTCATTTGCATTCCTTGAGGCCCAGTTTTGAGACCATCAGTGGGGAAAAAGGCAGGAAACAAGAGATTAGTTATCAGTGGCTAAGCAGTCTGGGGAACCAGTTTTTCTCACTGCTGGTGTCCATTTCTGAAGCCAGTTTAGATGGCTTTAACCCCTCCAGACAGTATGGAATTACAAGTGATTTCAAACAACGAATATGCATTTGGGTGGTAACTGAGATTACAACCACAGAGCTCAGGGGTGGTGATATGCAGCATGTTTTCACTCCATTCCACCATTAATGTGTAGTGATGTATCTTATGCCTGAAGCCTTCCTTTTTTCCTGCCTAAAAAGCATTTGACCATTCAAACCTAAATTTGGTTTAATCTTGGTTCTGGTTTTGTTTAGAAATTTCAAAATAGGCCTTAATCCTGCAATGTGAAGAGGAGTTGGAGTTGAAGGCTGAGCTCATGTGAGGAGCACTGAAGTTGTATGCTGCACAGCCATGGCTCTGCGTTGAGAATTTTTTAGTCACATGAAGGTGCACTTTCTATTGAAATTTCTTGCACATGGATCTGCCTTTCTTATTTCTAAATTATCCCACATCAAAGAGAGAGAATTTTCTGTATATAGATATATTATGTTTTAAGAAAACTGCTTTGATTTGATGGTGACTTCTGGATATAAACATTTATTATGTTCTTGAAAAGGATATTTAACAACAACAAAAAAGCGTGCAATCCCTTATCTTTAGGTTAGTTTTGATCTGTTG
This sequence comes from Upupa epops, assembly GCA_013397515.1. Classification (NCBI taxonomy): domain Eukaryota; kingdom Metazoa; phylum Chordata; class Aves; order Bucerotiformes; family Upupidae; genus Upupa; species Upupa epops. The sequence continues at coordinate 6,273 of VZRI01011737.1, read as the reverse complement.
TACTCTGTTGTGGTTTAACTGGCCTTATTCATCTGATGTGTGGCTGAGGTTCAAGAATACCGTATTTTCATTGCTTATGGATCTTCCTCTGAAGAACAGTCAAAGTGGGCCCTTGAGCACTGAGTTGACGCCAAATTCTTCTGTTCAGGGTGTGTAGTGTGATAATGGAGATGCCTGACTGTCCTCAGGAAGTCAAGCCTCATCTTGCTTAGCTTAGCCTCTTTATTTTGGTTTTGGCTTGGCGATTTTTGGCTTGATTTGGTTTGTTTTGATTTCTCACTCTTATTCCAGAGAGGATCTGTATTCATTGAGCTTTTGCTTTTGACGAGCTTGACTCAAGTTTGAGGTGGAAGGGTGCTGGTTATTTTAACCCAAGTCCTGGCAGTTGAAAGCATCTGTGGTGACTGTTTTCTGGTAACTCTCTTTGGCAACTTCAGACTTTTATTGCTCTGTCAGGAAGACAGTAGGAGCTTTCATGGCATTTCCAGTTTTATTAAGAAACACTTTCTCAGAGGATGTTTCTGGCGTGGGAAAAAGTTTTTGTCTTTACAAAGTAAAACTTCCTTTTCCTAGGAAGGCTGTGTTTGCTCTAGTGAACTGCCTGCTACGCTCTCGTTGGAATTAGCCAGAAGACCAATACTGCCTTTCTTGTATAGAATGTTCTTTCTTCCACCTACCTTTTAGTCTCCTTTCTGGTAGAGGATTTTGTGTGGCTTTTAACAAGTCTTAATTAAGTTGCCTGCAGTTTCACTGGCAGTGAGAAAAGTATTATTACAGACATTAATTCAAAGTTCTGCTCACTGGTTTTCTGCAAACAGTTTCTTATTGAGAGAACCCTTTTCTGAATTTATTTGACTAGTGTACAATCAATTGCTGAGGCACTTTGTAATTGGCAAGAACTAAACACAGTATTTCAGGCTTATACCAGACTGTCAAGTACTTCATGAAATTCAATTCAGATAAGACAAGGAGAAAACATTCCTGAATGGTGTGCAAAATAAAGATGGGAAGTGGTCCATATGTCCCCAGCAGAAATCTTCTTCCATGTCTAAGAATGCAGCTTTGAAAGATGTTGAAAAAGTTTTACTAATGGCCGATGCAAGCAGGTTACTGGGTTATTGCCTTGGACCAGACCTCTTTCTTGAACCCTGAATTTAGGATCATAGAATCATAGAATCGTCAGGATGGCTTGACTCAGTCTTCCCCTATAGCCTGAAGTAGTCACTAGTGACTCATCAAACCTTTTGCTAGACAACAGAGCTGGAGCACTTGAGATGGCATTGCCCTGAAGTGATTTGCTATGTCCCTCTGTTAGAAGTTGCCTTCCCACAGCAGAGCTTGTGTAAGGGAATGTAACCCTTCCATTCCTCAGTCCAGCATCTTAGAAAAACTCACTTTCAGATGAACCTAATCTGTATTCGTGTGTTTCACAGGTGTTCTATGAACTATACTGCAAGGACAAGGGCTTGGAACTTAAAGCAGCCCCAGCCCAAATGAGATGACACATGTGGTTGTAGAGAAAACAGGTGCTGCCATAGTAAGACACCTGGGAGGCAGTGGTGGTACAGTTGTGCTGCTCTGGGTACTTGCAAAGTCATTTAACTTTTTGGATACCCAAAGGAAGCAGAAGTCCTTTCTGTGTGACATTGAAAGAATACTTGTGGAAAGGAACACTGAACTGTGTGTCTGACCAAATTATGTTTCCCTGGGAGTGTATTGAGTAAACAGTAATCTCAGCCCCCATCCAGTGTACATTGTGTGGTCCTTTGGCTTCTCTTACCTGGCAGGGTTGGAGAGTCACCACAGTTCCCTCATTTCTGGGCCTTGTGAATGCAGGATTCCTGCTGTCTTCAATACCTTTATTCATTCATAAAAGTGGACCTGGCAGGGGGATTTGAAGCACGATGGGAAACGCATACATGTGTCTGCAATTAGAACAGACTGCCTCTTCTGGAAGTCATCCAGCCAGCAGACCTGGAGTGGTGAGCTTTGTAATTCCCCTCATACAGCTCTGCACTCCCCCTTCAGCTGAAGTTAGCTACTGAGGTACAGCAGGCTGAGCTATCGTACACTAATGCAGTTCAAAACACAGCAGCTGAATGAAGGTAGAGTTGTGCAGCATTATTTTTCAAGCTTGGCACCTTTGACAATGCTTCAAGAAAGAGTTTAATAACTCAAGTCAGTTCTTCGAGGCAAAGGCTGCTTACCCATAGGCTGTGTGTGGTCTACCAGGGTAAGTAATCTGGCCAGCTTCCCAGGATCACTTGGAAGAGTTCTGTACACAAAAAAAAAAGTGGTTCTTTAGCTGGGGTACTCTGCTTCTCAGATATCTCCTTCCTGCTCTCTTTCCCCTTTATCACTTTACTCTGTGAGCAGTGTATTTGTTTGTGATGGGGAAGGAAAGATGAAGCGTGTGGCACAGAATTTCATTAGTGTCATATAATGGATAGGAAAAACTGGTTTGGCTTAGTCAGGAGACTTCTACTGTTCTTCTGGCTACTTGCAGGCAATGGGGTTTAAACAGCATGTGCATCAAATATTCACTGCTCTTCCAACTTTCAGCAAAACTGTGGAAATATAATGAGGGTAAATGCATTCTGGCTGCCAGTGAGGAGCTGGACATTTGTTCAGATGAGTGGTATGTACCTCTGTGTTTGCTCTAACAGCAGCACATCTGTTTCTTAAATGTGCAGAAACACTTTTCCAGGATCTAACTGCCATGAAGGTCTGCAGACTCCCTATTCTAAATTGCCTGAAGCAGAGGCTATAGACAGCTTGGTGTGCCCTGGAGTTTTCATCACAAATCTCTAATGTTGGCTGGCTTAACCCATTCCCTATCCTGGATAAATGTTTCCCCCCAGGCCACTGGCTCCCTGAGCCTTAGAGGACATTTAGCAGTTGGCACATGCTCTGTTTTCTCTCTCACAGCATATGGCTGTCATCCTAAAGCTGTTGTGTTCCTCTGGGCAGGTTCTGAGTGGTGCAGACCCCTTGCATGTTGATCCATATCATGCCTCCCTGCTTATGTGTAGAGAAGCCTTCCTCACTTCCTAGAGCTTGCCTACTGCTAGTTGCAGGCTGCTCAACTCATTCAAATCTGGTTAATTATTTATTCAGAATTAAAGTAGTTATAATTTGATTGAGTTCCCTTTGCAAGTATGTTAATACTTTTGATTGAGGGTGTTTGCAGAGAGGGTCTGTTTAATGATTCCATTTGGAAAGCTAATTTAGGTTAATACTCTTCAGCATGTGTTGTTCCTCCTTTCCTATCCTGTATGCTTGATTATACAGGATTTTAATATTGCAGTATGAGAAGAGCCTGAAATCACAGCCTTGAATTGCAAAAGCAAAAGAGGCTTAAGAGAGTAGTGAGAAAAAGGTTTTGCTAACCCCATATTCACCTCCTGATGTTGGATAAATTGCATGCCTGTGGACCTATCTGGCATTGCAGGGGAGTAATATTCTTTATAACAAAGACATTTTACTTAAGGTTTTCTTTCAGCTCTGGTCCAGAAGGGGGAAATTGACTCAGCCCATGATCTTTGATACCAAAATCAAGGAGTGTTGAGACACAGGGAGAGCTGCACTGTGACACTTTCTGTGCATTCAAACAAGAAACCCAAGCCTTTCCCTAGTGCAGTGATCTCCTTTTCACAGCTCTTGCTCCCTTCTTACTTAGACACATGTGAAGTCACATGTGCTGTGCTGACAGCCCTGCAACTGTTCTCCTGGGATCAAAGGACTCCTCATGTGAGCTCCTGGTCTTGCTACAAATGCCAGTCCATAGGGAGCTAAACTCCGGACTTATTTCATCCCAAGAGGAAGCCTTTAGGAGAAAAAGATTTTTTGCTGTGAGTGTTTGGGAACAGTATCCTGAGGGAAAATTGTTTTCTTTTGCTGATGCCTATCTGACTTGCATTTGTAGCTGGCACCAGTTTCTAGAAAGGCAGTATTTCTGGTTGAAAGGATAAGGACCTTTGAGAAGTTTGGTTTAGACCCTTTGTCTCATATGGGAAAGTGGGACACAGTAATTGGAATGTGCCTGTTGTGTATCTGATGTCTAAAAGCAAGACAGCTTGTTCATGAATTACTAGAGAGTCATGGAAGGCTTTGTGTTGGGAATGACCTTTAGAAATCAATAAATGTCCAAACCCCTGCAGGGACAGCTTCAATTGATGATATTTAACTTTGAGATACAGCAAGACCAAGTGCCGGGTCCTGCATTTTGGTCACAACAACCCTGGGCAATGCTACAAGCTCGGGGATGAGTGGCTCAAAAACTGCCCAGCAAAAAATGACCTTGGGGTGTTGATAGACAATTGACTTAATATGAGCCAGCTATGTGCCCAGGTGGCCAAGAAGGCCAACAGGATAGTGGACTGTATTAGGAATAGTGTGGTCAGCAGGAGAATGGAAGTTTGTGCCCTTGTACTTGGCCCTTGTGAGGCCTCATTTTCAGTACTATACTCAGTTCTGGGCGTCTCATTATAGGAGAGACATTGAGATGCTGGAACATGTCCAGAGGAGAACTACCAAGCTCATCATGGGTTTAGAGAAGAAGTAATATGAGGAGAGGCTGAGGGAGCTGGGCATGTTTAGTTTGGAGAAGAGGAAGCTGAGGGGAGACATCATAGAATCATTAGGGATTGGAAGGAACCTTGAAAGATCATCTAGTCCAATCCCCTTGCCACAGCAGGATCACCTAGACCAAGTCACACAGCAGCATGTCCAAGTGGGTTTTGAACATCTCCATAGACAGAGACTCCACAACCACCCTGGGCAGCCTGTTTCAATGCTCTGTTACCTTCACTGTGAAGAAGTTCCTTCTGGTGTTTATATGGAACCTCCATCTTGCACCCATTGCCCCTTGTCCTATCACCAGATGACCCTGAGAAGAGTCTGGCTCCACCCTCCTGACACCCACCCCTCACATAATGGGGTGACCCCTCAGCCTCCTCTTCTGCAATCTAAAGAGATCCAGCTCCCTCAGCCTTTCCTCATAAGGGAAGTGTTCTACATCCTGCATCATCTTCGCTGCTCTATGCTGGACACTCTTCAGCAACTCTGTGTCCTTGAAGTGAGGGGCCTGGAACTGGACACAGTATTCCAGATGCAGCCTCACCAGTGCAGAGTAGAGGGGGAGAAGAACCTCTCTTGATCTCCTAACCACCCCTGTTCTGATCCCGCCCAGGATGCTGTTGGCCTTCTTGGCCACAAGAGCACACTGCTGGCTCATAGTCATCCTGCTGTCCACTAGGACCCCCAGGTCCCTTTCTCCTACACTGCTCTCCAACAGGTTAGTCCCCAACCTATACTGGTAACTGAGGTTGTTCTTGCCCAGATGCAAGANCAATACTCTCTGGCTTCTGTCCTGCAGCCAGTTCACGGATCCACCTCACTACCCAGTCATCCAGCCCACACTGCCTCAGTGTGGCTGCGAGGATGCTATATGAGACTGTGTTAAATGCCTTACTGAAGACAGACCACATCCACTGCTCTACCATCATCTATCCACCTGGTTATGCCCTCATAAAAGGCTATCAGGCCTCATAAAAAACTTCCCCTTGGTGAAGTCATATTGACTGTTCCTAATGACCCTCTTGTCCCTGATGCGCATAGAGACAGCGTCCAGGACAAATTGTTCCACCATCTTTCCTGGGATGGAGGTGAGACTGACCGGTCTATAGTTACCTGGGTCCTCCTTCTTACCCTTTTTGAAGATTTGAGTGACATTTGCTAACCTCCAGTCTCTAGGCACCTCTCCTGATCCCTATGACTTAGAAAATATGATTGAGAGTGGCTTAGCACTCTCTTAGCAATGACTTTCTCCGTCTCCCTTAGCATTTGCGGGTGCAACCCATTGTGGCTCATGGATTTATGTTCATCCAGTTTGCTCAACACATCCCTAACCCAGTCCTCACCAACCAAGGCAGGCTCCTCTTTTGCTTTGACTTCCTCTGGAGCCTCAGCAGTCTGGGCTTTGATATCAGGACAGTTCCCAGGCAAAAAAGGTGTTGATTATGTCTGCTTTCTCTGGATCCTTTATCTTAAGGGCACCCAGCTCATTCAGCAGGGGGGTCTACATTGCCTCTAGATTTAGTTTTACCTGCAATGTATTTGAAGAAGCCTTTTCTGTTCCCTTTGACCTCTCTTGCAAGGTTGAATTCCAAGGAGGCCTAGCTTTCCTAGTTGCATCCTTACATTCTCTCACCAGACCCTTCTAATCACTCCAAGTGACCATCCCCTCCTACCCTGACCTATAGACTTTCTTCT
>VZRI01011735.1:301748-313119 GCA_013397515.1 Upupa epops | reverse complement strand
ACCCCCAGCTCCCTTAGCCTCTCCTTATCAGCCTTTCCCTCCAGTCCCTTCCCCATCCTCATTTCTCCTCTGGACCTGCTCCAGCTCCTCAATTTCTTTCTTGAAGTGAGGGGCCCAGCACTGCCCCCAAGACTCATCTGGATACCTCTCCAGAGCCCAGGGCAGAGGGAGGATGATGTCCTTAGTCCTGCTGGCCACACTAGTGCTGATCCAAGCCAGGATGCCCTTGGCCTTCTGTGCCCCCTGAGCACCCTGCTGTCTCACATTTAGCCAGTTGCCTTTCTGATGAGGCCACATCACCATGAAGCCATCAAAGCATCTGAGTGTTTCACATCCTACCCCTAGGCATTTGCCCAATAAGATCCAAGCCAAGTTCATTCTTACACGCCGAAATCAAATCCTTCCCAGTGACACCCAACACCCATTCCCAGGATATCAAATCCTAGGTATCCAGTCTCAGGCTGCAGTCCCATTCCCACAGCGTCTAGGTGATTCAGGGGAACATACATGAAGCCTCCTGCAAGCAGCCAAGTCGATCTTTCCTCCCGCCCTGCTGGAGATGCTCCTTATCGCTGCTGTTGTTTTATTGTGACCTAATTGCATTTTATTATGACCTAATTTAATCTCCTTAAAGGCTGTGCCAGTTAGATTCAACGATATCGTGATAGCCTTCAGCTTCACTCCACGTTCAGAGCTGTTTTTAAGAGAGAGCAATCACTCATCACAGCCGCTCCTGCTCTGTAATTACTTGTGTTGCCTTCCTCCCCCCTCTCCTCTCTTAAAAGCTCCATCATGGTAAATAAATTGGAGCAGGTAAATTAAAGCAATAACAATTTTAAAGCCATGAGATCTTGAGATACTCAACAACTGCCTTAAGCACGTAACATGAAGGCACTGCTCTGGGACTGTGTCAGTCCAACAACTAGGGTGTAGAGGAGGGTAGAGCAGAGCTTTTCCAAAAGGAAGTAGTCATAGAATCATTAGGGATCAGAAGGGACCCTGAGAAATCATCCAGTCCAATCCCCCTGCCACAGCAGCATCACCCAGACCAAGTCACAGAACAGAGCATTATGGATTGGAAGAGCCCTGGAAAGACCATCCAGTCCAATCCCCCTGCCACAGCAGCATCACCCAGACCAGGTCCAAGCAGGTTTCAAGTGTCCCCAGAGAAGGAGACCCCACAAACACCCCCCAGGCAGCCCCCTCCAGTGCCCCATCGCCCTCCCTGGGAAGAGGTTGTAGAATCAGTCAGGGTTGGAAGGGACCACAGGATCATCCAGTTCCAACCCCCCTACCATGGGAAGGGACACCCCACCCTAGATCAAGCTGGCCAGAGCCTCATCCAGCCTGGCCTTAAACACCTCCAGGGATGGGGCCCCAACCACCTCCTGTTGCTGGCATTTTGAGGGGGAACACAACGCCTGCTGATTGGCACTACAGGCAGCCCTACTGCTCACCTCACTGCTGCAACACACACACGCTCCATGGCAAGGTGAGACAGCTCCCCCCAGTCCCTCAGATCAAACCCTCACCCCCCAAAGCATTAGAAGTGGCTACGAACAGCTCTTCTCCTCAACCTCCCCAGCCTTAACCAGTTGGTTTTACCTTCTATCTCAGCCCATGGCCATGCTGTCCTCTCCTCTGAGCTCTGCAGGCTGCTGCGTGGAGGAGGCACAACCAGCAGGGAGATGACTTCCACCCGAGTCATCACAGGCAGCTCCACTAAACCCATCAGGGCTTCCCAGCGATGCTTTAAAGAAAAAGCAAGGGTGGGGTGGGAAGAGCCCAACGCTGCCCAGCTGAGGAAGATCAAGACGTAAAATACCTGGGGGTGGGAGCACACACCATCTGCTCTGCCAGATTCAAAGGGCCGGTCTCCAGGGAGTGTTTTTTGGGAAGCAGTGTGAGGTTCTACCATCTCTGGCTGCCTCCTTTGAGGAGGAAACATCAGTTTAACCAGAAAGGAGAAGACTCTTGGTGTTTGAGTCCACATCTGGTTGTGAAACCCGAGTTGTCCATCCAAGCAGAGCAGCCACAGAGCTCCCGCTAACCACTGCAAGGCCACTTCCTTGGTTGCTCAACCACACTGGCCTTGGGCCACCGGGACTCTGTTTGGGCTGACACTTGTCCCCGCTCCATGCAGCCCGTTTGCCACGTTTTCATGGCTTGATGCACCTGAGCCACAGACCAACCCAACACACAACCTGGGTGCTCTGGCCGCCTTCTGAACCCTTGTTCAGTGTCCTTATGGATGACCTGGATGTGAGGACTGAGAGCACCCTCAGTCAGTTTGCAGACGACACCAAGTGGTGTGGGAGTGTGGATCTGCTCGAGGGCAGGAAGGCTCTGCAGAGGGACTGGGATGGGTTGGATTGAGGGGCTGAGGCCAGTTGTCTGAGGGACGAGAAGGCCAAGTGCTGGGTCCTGCGTTTTGGTCACAACAGCCCCAGGCACCGCTCCAGGCTGGGGGATGAGGGGCTGGAGAGCTGCCCAGCAGAACAGGACCTAGGGGTGCTGGCCAGGATCAGGAAGAACATGGTCAGCAGGAGAACAGGAGTTCTCATGCCTCCTCTCAAGTCCTGTATTCAGTCCTGGGCTCCTCATTCTAGGAAAGACAGGGAGATGCTGGAACAGGTCCAGAGCAGAGCTACCAAGCTCAGGAGGGGTTTACAGAACTAGTCATGTGAGGAGAGGCTGGGGGAGCTGGGTCACTTGAGCTTGGAGAAGAGGTGGCTGAGGGGGNAGGGAGGGTCCTGGAGCACTGGACCAGGCTGCCCAGGGGGGCTGTGGAGTCTCCTTCTCTGTTGATGTTCCAGCCCATCCTGACTGTGTTCCTGTGCGACTTGGTCTGGGGGATCCTGCTGTGGCAGGGGGACTGGGCTGGATGATCTTTTGAGGACCCTTCCGATCCCTCAGGATTCTATGATCTAGATCCACCAGCCTGCAGATTCATTCTTCAGGTCCAAGGTGTTGCTGACAGTCCACCACATCACCCCAAACCCTGCACAGGGGTAACAAGGGAACCCAGCACCACCCAAGAAAAATCAAACCACATCAAGAGAGGATGTTGGGAACAGCCACGACATGAGAGGTGTGAAATGCAACCCAGGGGACAGGAGAAGAGCCAAGGGAACTTCTGAGCCTGAGGACTTTTTCAGAGAGCACTGGCAAAGCGCTCACGCGACTGCGGGAGTTTCATCCAAAGGACCGAGTCCAACATCCATGAGCTCTTTGATCTGAGCTGTGAAAGGAGATGATTTATGGGGTTAGATGCTATCTCTGCGAGCTCTAGTGCCATTGTCTTAAAACTCTCCTTCAGCTGTGCGTGACAGGCACGCAACGTGTTTGTTTTACTTGCAGATGGTCCTCAACCGCAGAGATGGAAGCGAACAGCCTGGCTGGGTCTGACAGACAGGGCTTCTCTTTGAAAAGGTTCTGCTGAGAGGATCAGGGGGGCTTTTTCTATTCATCGTTCCGCATTATCGGTTTGGACTTGGACATCTACTCCACGGCTCTATTGTTCTCCCCTGGGAACTCTTAATCAGAGTTTAAACATTAATCAAGAAAGGAAATCAAACTACAATTATCTCGAAACTGTAGTGAGTTATGTCTTGGCAGCTCTACCCTGTTGACCCTGCTGTCACTTTGATGACTCCAGCCTATTGTGTTGTGTAATAAAGCGCTGGCTTGCATGAGCTGCCAAGCAGGAGAGCGGCTGGTTTGCAGATGCCTCTACTACCAGAGTCTCTGAGTGTCTACACACAGTGTCACAGGCTGGTGTCAACCAAGCTACAGAATAAAACCCGAGCAACAGCTGTGATTCTGGGAGTGACTGGAGCCTTGTTCCATCCCATGAAGTCCAGTAGCCCCCATGAGTCCCCCCATGGGGACAAACAGCTTTCCTTAAGAATAACTGCTTGGGATCCACAATTACTTGGCCACAGTAACAGAATCATAAATCATTAATATTGGAAGAGATCTCTGTGTGAGGGGTGGGCGTCAGGAGGATGGAGCCAGGCTCTGCTCAAGGGCATCTGGTGATAGGACAAGGGGCACTGGGTGCCAGCTGGAACAGAGGAGGTTCCTTCTCCATCTCAGCAGGACCTTCTTCCCAGCGCACTGGACCAGGCTGCCCAGGGGGGCTGTGGAGTCTCCTTCTCTGCAGACATTCCAGCCCCGCCTGGCTGTGTTCCTGTGCCACTTGGTCTGGGTGATCCTGCTGTGGCAGGGGGATTGGACTGGATGATCTTTCCAGGTCCCTTCCTATCCCTAAGGATTCTATGATCCTATGAACTCAATGCCCACTAAACCATGTTCTCAATCAATTAATGCTACTCGATTAATGAACACCCACTGTTTGTACTAACAAGCCACTCACCTCCCTTGTTTTAGCAAAGCAAAGAGCACTTCCAGCCTTCCTCCAAAAATCCATGGATCCAACAGCCTTTGTGTTAGGCTGTCGCGCATCTTCCACTCCACCCAGGAGCAGAGACACACGGAACACGGCAGGAGAACGGCTATGATCTGTCTTCTTCTGCCATGGTTTCATGGACAAAGGAGACCTCAGGTGCTGTGACACAGGGAACCCAGGACAAACTCTGAGCTCAGCCACTGCCCTGTGCTGGATCCTGACCCATGCCAGGTCAACGCTCTGCCCCTCCTGTTGAGTCCTGCTGTAGCCTGATGGTTTTGCACTACACCCACCCGGGGTCACACTGGCGGTAAGACTTATCAACCTCTGTCAAGATCTCCAGCTAGCAGTAGGCTGCAATTATCATCAGAAAAGATGCTTTTCTAGTGATATCAGAGCTGCCCGAAACAAACCCATCATTGTTTCACTGCATAAACATCCTTCTGGCTGCCTCCATGAACTCTGCCGATGCCATCGGAGGATGGCAGATGACAGAGGCAGCCCAAGTGCGTCAGCTCAGCAAACCCACTGCTTCCTGGTCCAGCAGCAGCCTGAGCTGCACCCGCACGTCCTCCTTCCCAGAAGGAAAGCAGCAAACGCACAGCGTCACTGTGGGGCAGCTCCAGCACTCTGAAGGGAGTTGCATGCTAGCACTTCATAAGCAAAATCTGCTGCAGAGGGGAAGGAGGGGTCATGTTTGGTTTTGAGGTTGGAAAAGCACTTTTTTCTTGTCTTTTTATTTCCCCTTTTCTTTCTCTTAACCCTAAAGGCTCCAAACCAGTTCTGAAAGAGTCAGGCATTTGCAGCCTTGAGGAGAAGGACTTGGGGGTGCTGGTCGAAGAAAACTCTCAACATCAGCCGGCGATGTTCGCTTGCAGCCCAGAGAGCCAACAGCATCCTGGGCTGCATCAAGAGAAGCGTGACCAGTAGGGTGAGGGAGGGGATCCTTCCCCTCTATTCTGCTCTTGTGAGACCCCATCTGCAGTGCTGCGTCCAGTTCTGGAGCCCCCAGCACAGGAAGGAGATTGAGCTGTTGGAAGGTGTCCAGAGAGGGCCATGAGGATGAGTGGAGGGCTGGAGCACCTCTGCTGCAGGGACAGGCTGAGAGAGTTGGGGCTGTTCAGCCTGGAGAGGCTCTGGGAAGATCTTAGAGCAGCCTTCCAGTCCCTGAAGGGGGCTACAGGAAAGCTGGGGAGGGGCTGTTTCCAAGGGCTTGGAGTGGTAGGAGCAGGGGGAATGGTTTCCAGCTGGAAGAGGGGAGGTTTAGACTGGAAGTCAGGAGGAAGGTCTTCATAAAGAGGGTGCTGAGACCCTGGACCAGGTTGCCCAGGGAAGCTGTGGCTGCCCCCTCTCTGGAAGTGTTCAAGGCCAGATTGGCTGGGGCCTTGAGCACCCTGGTTGAGTGAGGAGTGTCCCCGCTGATGGCAGAGGGGTTGCAACTGGATGATCTTTAAGGTCCCTTCCCACCTGAACCACTCTAGGCATCTATGATTTTATGCTTTGCAGCCTGATAGCTCTCTCAGCTTGAGAGAGTCAGCTACACCTCCAGTGAGCTGACAGAGCTGCTTCAGAGTAAAACCAGGGTGAGGGAGGCAGGAGTCTGTGCCACACTCATGAAGTCATAACAGCAGCAGCTGAACAGAGCAGTGTCAGCGTTTTCAAACCAGAACGATGTTGATCACTGAGCTGGAACACACAGGATTCTGAAGCTCATTCAAGTACTCTGCCCCTAAATATTCCGTTCCCTTCCAGCATCATTTTATTGCAGCCAATAATACGGGGCTGTAGCTTGTTGAGGCCAAGGAAAAAGGCACTGACTTGACCCTCTTTTCTCTGCCTGCTGGCTTTTGACTCACATGAAGGAGAACCTTGAACGACAGAATGGCTCAGGTTGGATGTGACCTCAGACATCATCTACTCCAACCCCCTGCCATGGGCAGTGATGCCTCTCAACCAGACTTGATTGCTCAAGGTCTTATCCAACCTGGAGAGGAGGGGGCAGCCACAGCCTCTACAGGCAACTGATCCCATGGTCTCTCAACCCTTGCACTGAAGAACTTCTTCCTAAGATCTTGTCTAAACCCCCTCTCCTTCAGTTTCAAACCATTTCCCCTTGTCCTGTCGCTGGATCCCCTTGGGAAAAGTCCCTCTGCAGTCTTCTTGTAGGTTCCCTCCAGGTACTGGAAGGCAGCTAGAAAGACTGCCTAGTATAAGCAACAGCACTGTGTAGGGAGCCCTTGTGGGTGATCTCCAAAGCATCCTCTCACAAGAGGACTGCTGTGATCATGAGCTGTGGCGTTCAGCCCACAGAAGTCACTCAGAAGCTCCTGCAGCTTGACCACAGCTTGGGTGACTGGGAAGGTCTAGTTCAGAGGGGTTTGGCAATGGGAAGTGACTCTATTTACCTCAAGCAGGGAGAAAGAGCCACCACCATGTGCTTCAGATCTTCCTCGCTATCTTCCTCGGTTTAAAGATGGGTATCAGCGTAGACTCTACAAAAAGATGACTCTCAGAGGACTCTGCGATGAATAAATTCCCTTTCTTTGAAGAAGGATGACTGTACCCTCCAGTTTGGGTCCTTGTAAGAATCTGAGTCCCTGAGACTGGTCTGGTTAATCCAGTACAGGTAGACTCAGCCACGGGGGATGTGTATGTTTCTAGCATTCAGTGCTCCTTGTCTGCTCAGTCTTTGCCTTGGCCTTTGAACCTCGCTTGTAATTCCCTGCTTAGCACTTGACCCTCCTTCAGAGGCTCCTGCTTTGACCTTTGCTAGCTTTCTTACTCCTAATCCTGGCCTGCTTGTCTTACATTGCTTAAGCCTTATCTCATCTGTGATCCCAGAATCTGCTCCGTGATTTATAACCCCTAATCACGTGCTCAGGCCTCTGAGGACGTTCTTGGCCAGACCTTCTGTCTAAGAGCAGCCTATTTCCCAGATTCTAAGCAACTGTAGGACCTTCATCCCATCCTTAAATAGGATTCCAGTTTAACTCTTGTCGAGGGGTCTGATTACCCACATCCTACTGTCTGGGTCAGCTCCCAGCACAGAGGAACATGGCAGAGTAGCTCCTGCAGCATCTGAGATGGCTACCAACATCCTAGCCGCCTGAAGAAATGTGTGAGAAACTAAATAGGTGGGAGTTTACCATTTGATGAGTTCTCTAGCCTCATCCTGAGACATTGCTGCAGAAGGAAATCAACCTCTTCCTGGATACCGATGAACTGTCAGCTCCCTCCTGCCAGCTTCTTTGGAACAGAGGAGGAGTCTTTCCCCTAGGTGGGCTATTAGCTTTGCTCCAGCTCTAGAACCAAGGTGATTCTTGTAGGTTCCGGTTGGATGAGGAGTTTGCTTCAAATGCTTCCCATAAACTCCTCCAGAAACAGCTTGGTACACAGAACGGATCTCAGACTGAGCTCCCACTGCTTGGCTTTGGGAAGGATTTGAGCAAGGAGAAGGCAGGCAGTGGGTCAGAGCTCCACCAAAGCAAGGGCGCTCGGACAGGACCCTTCCTGCCCATCGAAGCACCCAGAATAGACCTTGCATCGTTCCCCAAGATACAAACATGTGATTCTTTAGCCCCCTTGCCACTTCGATTCTCTCCTTCACACGTGGATCTGGAAATGCTCTTTGCTAAAACATAAATGCCCCGATTCTCCAGCGGGGTCCCAGCAGGAAGCCTGGGACATCCATTAACAACACTGAGCCTCGCCAGTACCCTGAGACCCCTAAGACTGGGTAAAGCACCTGGCTTGACAGTCTCTAGGTTCATTTTCAAGCTCTCTTCTTTTTTATCCCCTCAATAAACCTGCAGGCAACCTCATATTGTTCTCAACAAGTCTCAGGAGGAGAGTTCTGTCCTCTCTACCTTAAAGAGAGGGTTTGATTTCAATGCTTTTCCCAGCTGGGCTGGCATCACAACTCAGGTCTGAGCTACTGAGCACCTCTCCCCAGTTCTGGGAGGTCAGTTAGAGAAGTCCATGCCCGGTATCCATGCCAGGTGGGCTAGCTCAGATGGTGCCTTCAGCAGGATTAGGACACCAAGTCACTTGCAGCTTGGACTAAGAAAGAGCTGTTGACCTAGAACAGACAATACACCCCCCTGGCTTGATGTGGTTCTGACTCCTCACATGTGAGAGGACTGGGAACTGCCTCTCCTGTGCAGTCAGTTGGCTCACTGGCCACACTGGTGCCTAACAGGGGGTAGGTAATAGCCAGGGCTAGTGTAGGTTGGGTCACATCCCTGATGGGGCAGAGAGATGCCTGAACTCTTTCAGGAATAGAGTAGCTGGAGCATCAGAATCCTGGGATGGCTCGAGAAGTGTCCAGCAGACCAAGGGAGGTTCTCCTCTCCCTCTACTCTGCCCTAGTGAGGCCACGTCTGGAGTACTGTGTCCAGTTCCGAGCTCCTCAGTCCCAGAGGGACAGAGAGCTGATTGAGAGTCCACTGGAGGGCTATGAGGACGATGAGGGGACTGGAACACCTGAGGAGACATTNCTGAGGAGAGATTGAGAGACCCAGGGCTTTTTAGCTTGGAGAGGAGAAGACTACAAGGGGACTTAATCCCTGTCTATAAATCCATGAGGGGCTGGGTGTCAAGAAGAAAGAGACACTCTCTTTTCACTGGCACCCTGTGACAGGACAGGGGGCACTGGGTGACAGCTTGAGCACAGGAAGTTCCACCTCAACAGGAGGAAGAACTCCTTCACTGTCAGGCTTACAGAGCACTGGAAGGGGCTGCCCAGGGACATTGTGGAGTCTCCTCTGGAGACTTTCCAGACCCATCTGGATGCCTTCCAGTGTGACCATTAGGTTTCACGATCCTGCTTAAGCAGCGGAGCTGGACTCAATGATCCCTGGAGGTGTCTTCCAACCCCTGATGATCTGTGTGTCTGTGTGTGCGTGCAACTTCAGCGCCAGCCCAGTTCTCATTAGGTTCCCTTATGCAGCTCTTTCCTTGCTTGCTGTGAATGCAGGGCCTGCGCCAGCGCTGCTGTGAGGACACATGTCATGAGAACATCAACACACATTGGGTTGCTTGTCCCAGGCAGGACCTAAGGAGAAGGAGTCCTTCCCTTGCTGACACAACCTCCCTGGTGGCCTGGCTTGTCTCTCCAAGCCCTCAACCCTGCTTGAAAGGCTCATTCCTGCCTTTCCCCTCACTCTCCCACTGCCAACGTTGTCTCAGCTGAGCACCTGCCTTCTCTACGCTGATCTCACCCTGCCCTCTGACAGGCTCCACACAGCTCATCCAGGCTGGCTGCAGGACACTCCATTTCGAGTGAGGTTCCAACGACTCCCTTTCCCCCTCCATCACAGCACAGATGAATTCAGTCTGCAGCTAAAAGCCCAGAGGTTTGGTTGGGTTGGGTTGGGTTGGGTTGGGGTTGGGTTGAGTCGGGTGTTTTTTTTCATTGACCTAAATTNATTCAGTAAGCCCAGAGGTTTGGTGGGGTTGGGTTGGGTTGGGTTGGGTTGGGTTGGGGTTGGGTTGAGTCGGGTGTTTTTTTTCATTGACCTAAATTAAACTCCAGATTTGCATCGCCATCAAAACGGAATCCTAGGAGACTTTCAAGTCCTGCCAAATTCATCGAAACAGCGAAAATCAAGCTGCTTTCAGTAGAGAGTTTTAATTAAACCGTATTTATAGCACAATCGGCCGCGCGTAGCTGCCTTTGGAGCGAGCATTACCGGGCTTCATTATGCAATTAAAGGAATTATGAAAAGAAAGGAGATGCTTGTACTTGAGGAGTCAGCAAAAGCAGGGAGAGAAAAGATTCCTCCTCGTTTACCTGCTCGAGAAGAGGGGAAATTATACCGGCCGATGCCAGAAGGTGGTTGTGGAATTAAAACATCACAGGGCCCTCGAAAGAGAAGAAAGGGCTAGGTAGGAATGATTAATGTGCTTCTACACAAAGAAGGATCCTTGCTGTATATCTTTGACCTTCTGGGGTCACAGGGATTACAGGGCTGTTTGAAGTTCAGGAGGAGCTGAGCAAGGGAACAAGAGGGCTTTTCATGGGGTGATGAGAAGCCGGCGCTGACGTTTGGAGAGCAGAAAGCCTATTTTGATTAACTCCTTCTTTCTCAGGTGAAAAGGAGAAGAAGCTCTTGACAGAAGGAAGCAAACCAGGCACAAGTGTGTAAAGAATAATCCCATTTCCCCCTGCCAGCACCCAGACCTCAAGTGGAGCTTCAGCAAGAACCTGCCTGGTGGTCCCTGAGGAAGACTCACAGAGTGGCAGGTGGCTCAGACAGGAGGTCATGACATTATCGGTGGTTGGACTGAGATTATTCACTGCTCTTTGGGGGATTTATTGGGGCAGCAGTTCAGATTCTGCAGCAGTTACTGGTTTTCACCTTCCTTTTTATTCTGCTGGAATATTTGAAGAGGATTTCTTGGACATCTCTCTGCACAAGTCCCTGGATAAGAGAGCATCAGGGCAGCGGTGTGAGCAGGAAACAAGAGGGTGAGCTAGGGTAGTGAGCACGTGCTACTTGCTGGAAAGCACTACTAGCAGTGGGGCAGAGGAAAGGCAGGTTCTATTGAATTAATAAATAATTAATAGGAAATTAATTAGTGTTCACAGAATCACAGAATTGTTGAGGCTGGAACAGACCTCTGAGCTCATCCAGCCCAGCCCAGGACCTAACATCACCCCATCAGCCAGACCAGGGCACTAAGGGCAACAGCCAGGCTGTCCTTCAACATCTCCTCCAGGGATGGGGACTCCACCACTGCCCTGGGCAGTCCAGTCCAGGGTCTAAGTCTCTTCCTCCTTCCTGTGAGGAAGGGTTTCCTAACAGCCAACCTAACCCTCCCCTGGCAGCATCAGGCCCTGCCCTCTCATCCTGTTGCCAGTTGCCTGGGAGAAGAGCCTGACCCCCACCTGACTACAACCTCCCTTCAGGGAATTGTAGAGAGGAAAAAGGACCCCCTTTGAGTCTCCTCTTCTCCAGG
>VZRI01011735.1:284509-301616 GCA_013397515.1 Upupa epops | reverse complement strand
GGCTGTCACCCAGTGCTGCCAGGTCCCTCTCTGCCAGGCTGCTCTCCAGCCACTCATCCCCAGCCTGGAGCTGCAGGGGGTTCTTGTGGCCAAAACATATTACACTTACTAATTCTGGCAGGGACAGAGGGCACGGGATGGCCGGACCAAGCAGCTCCGTGGGTATCACAGTGTTACTCCTCTTTCCTATTCAGATTTCTTTCAAGCCCATCCAGTTACTTCCAAGGGCTTTTTTAGAAGAGCTGAAAAGCCCCAGAAAGGAAAGAGAATGCAGGGCTTTGAGTCGAATGCAAGGTTTCGATCCATCAGCGATGCTTTCTGTTTTGATAGTATAATTACGAGGGGTCTGTGGGTTTTAGGAGGAATATTAATATTTCATAAACAGCCGCTGGATTTTCAAGCATTAAATAAATCACCTTTTCCTCCATCTTCAGACACGGTGGTGAAAGTGTGGAGAACAGCATTTTCTTCTCTACCTGAGCTGTAAAATAGTGAATCCTCTTAGATTTTCATCCAACAGAAAACTCCTGGGGTTGAATCCTTGCAAGCTTTTCCCTCAGGGTCACCACTGCGTCAACTGGAAGCGTCATCGATTCAGCCATCAGCCTGAAGCACCAGTGGAGCTCTCCTATGACTCTTGGGTCAAGGTTTCCACCTCCCTTTTCTCTTTTCTCTAAATTCTCTGAGTTTTGTGGTTCAAATGAGACTTTTTCACGTTCACCAGCATTCCTCTTCATACAATCATGAGGGATCGGAAGGGATCTCTAAAGATCATCCAGTCCAATCCCCCTGCCACAGCAGGATCACCCAGACCCAGTGGCACAGGAACACAGCCAGGCAGGGCTGGAACATCTGCAGAGAAGGAGACTCCATAGCCCCCCTGGGCAGCCTGGTCCAGTGCTCTGGTACCCTCCCTGGGAAGAAGGTCCTGCTGAGATTGAGAGGGAACCTCCTCTGTTCCAGCTGGCACCCAGTGCCCCTTGTCCTAGCACCAGGTGACCTTGAGAAGAGCCTGGCTCCATCCTCCTGACACTCACTCATGANCACCAGGCGACCTTGAGAAGAGCCTGGCTCCATCCTCCTGACACTCATGAATTCCTAAATGGTTCAGGTTGGAATGGACCTTAAAGATCATCTAGTTCCAACTCCCCTGCCATGCCCAGGGACACCCCCCAGAAGACCAGTCCAGGCAGGTTTCAAACATCTCCAGAGAAGACTCCACAGCCCCCCTGGGCAGCCCCTTGCAGGGCTCTGTCACCTTCATTGGGAAAAAGGTTCTTCTCCTCTTGATGTGGAACCTCCTCTGCTCCAGCTGACACCCACTGCCCCTTGTCCCAGCATTGGGTACCCCTGAGCAGAGCCTGGCTCCTTCCTCCTGACCCCCTGCCCTTTCCATCTTGATCAACAGTCATGGGGTCCCCCCTCAGGCTCCTTCATTCCAAGCTCAAGAGCCCCAGCTCCCTCAGCCTTTCCTCAGCAGGGAGATGCTCCCCTCCCTTCCTCACCTCTGTGGCTCTGTGCTGGCATCTCTCCAGCAGCTCTGTCTCCTTCTGGAACTGAGGGGTGTTGTCATTTATCATAGGACTGTTCCTGTGCCACTGGGTGTAGGGGATCCTGCTGTGGCAGGGGGACTGGACTGGATGATCTTTCGAGGTCTCTTCCAACCCCTGACCCTCTGTGATTCAGTGATAACCACCCTATCAAATCTCCAAGTCAAAGTCCTTCGCTGTCTACAGGTCTCTCTGCTCTGTTTGTGTAGAGGGGAATGCTCTGTATAGTCTTGATTTCAAAAGCTGTTTGAGAGAAGAAGGCGAGTTTCACCTTAAAGGCTTCATTCAACCCCCTGTTTAGTCTAGACTCACCCTGTAAATCCACACGTGTTCCAGGCTATTTGTTATTGGGGGGAAGATCGGCTGCGGAGCAGAGGGCAGGCTGCTCGAGTTCACAGAATGGGTTTGGCTTGGGGAGACGGGTGGAAAACCAGGCTCAGGAAAGGCTCAGCTGTGAGATTTGTTTACCCGGTGCTGTGGGGAACACAGGGGAATGTGAGAAAACAAGAGTTTTCCTTCCTCTGCCAGAGGAGAAGCCACCACCAGCCCTCATCTCCCACTCCCTCACCTAAAATCATAGAATCCTAGAATCCTTAGGGATTGGAAGGGACCTCAATCATCCAGTCCAACCCCCCTGCCACAGCAGGATCACCCAGACCCAGTGGCACAAGAACACAGCCAGGCGGGGCTGGAACGTCTGCAGAGAAGGAGACTCCACAACCCCCCTGGGCNAAGAGAAGAGAAGAGAAGAGAAGAGAAGAGAAGAGAAGAGAAGAGAAGAGAAGAGAAGAGAAGAGAAGAGAAGAGAAGAGAAGAGAAGAGAAGAGAAGAGAAGAGAAGAGAAGAGAAGAGAAGAGAAGAGAAGAGAAGAGAAGAGAAGAGAAGAGAAGAGAAGAGAAGAGAAGAGAAGAGAAGAGAAGAGAAGAGAAGAGAAGAGAAGAGAAGAGAAGAGAAGAGAAGAGAAGAGAAGAGAAGAGAAGAGAAGAGAAGAGAAGAGAAGAGAAGAGAAGAGAAGAGAAGAGAAGAGAAGAGAAGAGAAGAGAAGAGAAGAGAAGAGAAGAGAAGAGAAGAGAAGAGAAGAGAAGAGAAGAGAAGAGAAGAGAAGAGAAGAGAAGAGAAGAGAAGAGAAGAGAAGAGAAGAGAAGAGAAGAGAAGAGAAGAGAAGAGAAGAGAAGAGAAGAGAAGAGAAGAGAAGAGAAGAGAAGAGAAGAGAAGAGAAGAGAAGAGAAGAGAAGAGAAGAGAAGAGAAGAGAAGAGAAGAGAAGAGAAGAGAAGAGAAGAGAAGAGAAGAGAAGAGAAGAGAAGAGAAGAGAAGAGAAGAGAAGAGAAGAGAAGAGAGAAGGAGAAAACAATCATCCAATGCTGTCTGCAAGTCCCGTTGACAGCCAGAGCTCTCCTGACTTGGGCGATTTGCATGTGCTGCTCTGTAAGATGAATGAAAGGAATTAAACCCAGTCCAAACTCCTACGCTCAGCGTTCCCCTGCACGCCAAACCAGGTGAGCCTCCGCCAATCCCTCCCAGCATGTGTGTTGAGACTTGGCCGGTGCTGCATTCCACAAATAATTCCTCTTCTCCGTGCCTGCGAGACATTCTGGTGGAGGAACGGGAACGCGACCCGGGGCTTTCAATTAAGAGAGCTATCCCAAACTGGCAAACTCAGAGATCCTTCTATTGTTCCTTGCCCAGGAGGTGGCATGAAAACTCTGAGAGCAACTTTTGTTTGTAGATCAAATGCAGTTCTAAGGAAATCCTGCATCTCACTTGCATCTCCTGAAGACCATGGAACCCTCTCCTTGCAAGAGGACATTGTGCAAACGTGCAGATAAGGATCGGCCTGCTCGTTCAGGAAAATGCTCCTAATAAAGCAGCGACTCCAGGGCCATCGATCTCGCGCAGCGAAGGGTCCAACTGTCTCACACGATTACGACTGCGCAGAACGGTGCAGCATCTCCCCATGAATATTAATGCTTTAATATTAATTAACCCCCTCACCGCCTTTTTTACATGCTCTGCCTTAATTTCTCCCTGAACACAGCTCCAAAGGAAAACTCTGAGACATCATTTGACTTTATTTCTTCTTCTGGCTTCATGAGAACGACCCATATAAACAAATAACCCTCTTTTAATTACAAAAAGCTATTAAGCCTCATTTCTCAGGCGTGATCATCCTCACGGAGAAGCTGGTCTGGTGCTACCAGACTGAGATGTCAGAGCCCCGCTGGTTGCTGTGTGCCTATGCATCCCCGCTTTGCTGAGGCAAGTCCTACTCTTTGTCTCTAAACGTCTCCCCTGTGGCTCAAGCCTTTCCTGTTGCTTTCATGGAAATGAGAAATAGTCCTTGATCGCAGCGTTCCCAGGTTTTTCCTCACGCTGACAAAGGAGATTGTTGTTAGCCCGCTGGCAAGTGTTTAGAGCTCTACCAAAGCGATGGGATTCAGGAGACTGTTCTCAGGGATCAGCAAGGGGGTTTTTAATCCTCCGTAGAAGCGTTAAGGACACGGCGATGGAGCGCGTACAAGAGGCCAAGGACGTCTCGGCACCAAACACAGCTCTCTGGGCAGTCTCTCAACATTTTCCACTCATGACCTCACTTCCCAGAGCACTTTGAGGCTCATGACCCGACTGCTGATTGCAGGTCCTGCTCCTGCAATCAAGTTCCCATCAAGCCACCTCTTAAGCACCGTGACCTCTTGTTTGTAAACCAAGGTCCTAAGGAGGTAACTCCCTTGTGATTCCCCCAGTGCTGCTGCTGCCAGCAAACCACAGAGATCTCAGCCTGCCTGCCCCTGCAGCATCTTTCCTCACACCGCAGACAGAGGTTTCCACACAAGGTTTTCTCTTGGAGAGTAACGGTCCTGACCATTACACACTCCTGCCTTGAAACCATCGAATCACAGGGTTGGAAGGAACCTCCAAACATCTAGTCCAACAAGCAGGGCCATCACTCACCAGACCGCGTTGCCCAGAGCCCCATCCATCCTGCCCTTGAATGGCTCCAGGGATGGGGCCTCCACCACCTCTCTAGGCAGCCTGTTCCAGGGATATTAAATCCTCAAAATACATGTAGGTCAAGATGCCCAGTCTTCCCCTGGCCAGCCTGCCCCCCTGGGTCGTGATTCCTCAGGGTCACAGGGACATTTCCACTGATCACCCAGATCTACCACCACGTAGGATGCTGCAGAGCTGAGAGCAGCCACAAAGAGGATGTGCAACCAACCCTTGCCGAGCCTTTCACAGTCTCTTCGGCCACAATTAGTGAAGTTCCTTGAGTGAGTAGTAGAGGGAAGGGGAAACTGAGCCACCTTCCATTTGTAACCCTTGCTCAGAAATCAGTTCCTCTGCTCCTGACTTTATTATCTCTGGGCTTTGCTCCACTTTAGCACTGAAGTTGGAGCATTTTCACTCCCTCAGACTCAGGCTTTAGAGGAGATTATGCAGCTAATTGCAGAACTGTAGACTTGGGTCATGATTTAGGGCTGAAACTGATGCCTGCTCAGCCTCCTCCTCTGGATAACAGCCCAAAACCACACTGAGTTTCATTCCTCAGACTGCAGGTTGGTAGAACCCCCTCAAGGCTTCCACCCACGTCCAGTTCTGCACAGAACAGCTGTACAGGTGAGCTCTGGGTACGTGCATGCACTAAAGCAACAGAGGGGAGAATGTACCCTACACAAAGCCTTTTATTAACAAATAATTCCTTAGGGGGTGTTGGACATCAGCCACACATGAGAAACAGCATCTGCCTGCAGTACCCACGTAGGAACCTTGGAGAGAACTGCAACTCCTAGAAGCATGTTGGCAGTAAGGGCACGGGGCTCTCATAGAGTCACAGACTGGTTTAGGTTGAGCTCACCCAGTGCCAACCCCCTGCTATGGGCAGCGACACCTCTCACCAGACCAGGGTGCTCACAGCCCCATCCAACCTGGTCTTGGGCACTGCCAGGGATGGAGCAGCCACAACCTCCCTGGGCAACCTGTTCCAGGGCCTCAGCACCCTCACAGGGAGGGATTTCTGCCTCAGATCTGACCTCTTTTAGCTTGAACCATCCCCCTTGTCCTATCACTAGAGTCCCTCATGAAAAGTCTCCCTCCAGCTTTCCTGTAGCCCCTTCAGGTACTGGAAGCTGCTTTAGTGTCCGCCCATGACCTTCTGTTTTCCAGCCCCAGTTCCCTCAGCCTGTTCCATCACAGAGGTGCTCCAGCCCTCTGACCACCCTCGTGGCCTCCTCTGGACCCGCTCCAGCAGATCCATGTCCTTTTTGCACTGTGGGCTCCAGCCATGAACAAAGGACTGCAGGTGGGACCTCAGCAGAGCAGAGCAGAGCACAGAGGGAGAACCACCTCTCCGGACCTGCTGGTTTTGATGCAGCCCAGGGCACAGCTCACGTTTTAGGCTGCAGGAAACCTTCTCACCAGTGCACAAAAGCCCAGAAGCAGGGTTGGATCTGTTTTCTTTGTTTTCCCCTCCCTGATGAACGTGCGTGCCAGAACGCCAGCCAGGAAATACCAGCTTCCAGAGGCAGTGCCGCGGTGGGTGGCTTGGGGCTGGAGCACCCATCCCTCTGGGGGGAACAGATGTGGCCACTGATTCACTCGGCAGGCATGTGAGGCACAGGCTGCATCTGCGACACCTCACAGCGCTGAGCAGCTGCCGAGCAAAGAAGTGCGGAGTGAAAAGTCAATCAAGATGTAAGGGGAGATACTGCTGCTGCCCTCAGCACCGACAAACGCAGTCGGCACATCTACCCGAGCAGACAAAAAGGACGAAGGAGATGCAGACGGCAGTCCACAGGCACAACCCTCGGCTACTGGCCTCTAGCAGGTTGCCCACAGAGGTGGGAGAAGCCCCATCCCTGGCAGCATCCCAGGTCAGGTTGGATCTTGGGGCTCCGAGCACCCTGCTCTGGGTGGGGATGGCCCTGCTCACTGCAGGGGGGTGGACTGGAGGAGCTGGAATGATCCTTCTGTGATCCTATGATTCCATGATCCTATGATTCCATGGCTCAGTGGCTCCATCCAAGTGTCACAACCAGGCAAAAACCTCCAAGGGGATTGATTCTCCCTCTTGCTCTGAACAATTCTAAGTAGCAACTGGTTGCTGAGTCAGCAAGTTAGGAAGGTCATACTGATGAGTCCAGACCTGTCCACCTTTTTCTCTCCCTGTTTCTCGAGGAACAAAACCAGCCTTGAGGGCATGTGGGTGCCCTGAAATGTGGGTGTCTGACATGGCTGTTCTCAGCTTCCCTCAGCTTTCCTGCCGTTACCCCAAAACATGCTCAAACCTTCGGAGATGACAGAAGGGCCACTCAAAACACTACTGCTGATCCAAGCCAGGGTGCCACTGGCCTTCTGTGCCACCTGGCCACACTGCTGCGTCATATTTAACAGGTTGATGATCAGTGCTGCCAGGACCCTCTCTGCCAGGCTGCTCTCCAGCCACTCATCTCCCAGTCTGGAGCTGCAGGGGGTTCTTGTCATCAAAGTATAGGACCCTGCCCTTGGCCCTGTTCAACCTCATCTTCTTGGCCTCTGCCCAGTGANCCCTGACTGATTCTATAACTTCTTCCCATGGAGGGTGATGGGGCACTGGAGGGGGCTGCCTGGGGGGGTTGTGAGGTCTCCTCCTCTGGAGACATTTGAAACCTGCCTGGACTTGGTCTGGATGATCCTGCTGTGGCAGGGGGATTGGACTGGATGATCTTTCCAGGTCCTTTCCAATCCCTGATGATTCCATGATTCTATGATTGTATTGCTCCACTGATCAGCGAGGAAAGAAGAGCTCAAATCATTCTGCTTGTCCTCATGGCCACAGAGCTGAGAGGCTGTGGGATTTTACTTATCATCACAGCAGTTCTTGGCTCCTACCTGGAAGGAGGGTGTTGAGAGGTGGGGCTTGGTCTCTTCTCACAAGGAACAAGTGATAGGATAAGAGGAAATGGCCTCAAGCTGCACCAGGGGAAGGCTAGGAAAAACTCCCTGGAAAGGGTCCTCAGGCCTTGGCACAGGCTGCCCAGGGAGGGGGTAGAATCATCATCCCTGCATGGGTTTCACAGTCTTGGAGACCTGGAGCTCAGGGACAGGGTTCAAGGTGGGATGGGACAGTTGGGTTCAGGGTTGGACTCAGGGATCTTGGATGTCATTTCCAACCTGAAGGATTCAATGATTCCATGAGTCTTAAATAAATGGAGCCTGTGATGTAAGAACCTTCTCAAAGTTACTGGTTAGAGCAGAAGACATTTATCTTTAACATCTGCAAATGACTCAGAACACTAATTAACCTCATTTAGTTAATGGGGGGGTGACCAGCCAGAACACTTTTCCAGCCGTTGCCAACACTGTCATTTTCCAAAGGGAAGCCACATCTCCCAAATTCTGGTCTTTGTGAATGCTCTGTCTTTCAAACCTTTGTGGTTCAGGGATTTCTTCAATGTAAAAGGAGTGATTTGCCTACCTGAAGAGTTTCAGCTTCTTATGTGGGTAGGACTATCCCTCCTGCATAGGCGAGTAGGAGCAGCTTAGCAGCCACGTTTAGGGCAGAGATTCTTTCCATTTTCTTCTTCAATTCCTGTAGCAGATGCTTCTGCACATTCACCCTGCACTTATCCCNCCTCTGTTCCAGCTGGCACCCAGTGCCCCTTGTCCCGTCACCAGATGACCTTGAGAAGAGCCTGGCTCCATCCTCCTGACACCCACCCCTCACAGATTGAGAGACAGCAATGAGGTCCCCCCTCAGCCTCCTCTTCTCCCAGCTCCAGAGCCCCAGCTCCCTCCGCCTTTCCTCATCAGGGAGCTGCTCTCCTTCCTTCATCCTCTTGGTTGCTCTACGCTGGACACCCTCCAGCAGCTCTGTGTCCTTCTGCAACTGAGGAGCCCAGAACTGGACACAGCCCTCCAGACGCGGTCTCAAACCTAGGAATTCCTGCAGCACTGCATTTATTGCATGAAGCAATGCTGAACCTCATTTGCTCTGAGTAGATATATAGAATCATAGAGTGTTCCAGGCTGGAAGGGACCTCCAGAGGTCATCTAGCCCAACCTCCCCACACAAGCAGGGACATCTCTACCTAGGTAGCTCAAAGCCTCATCAAGGCTGATCTTCAATGACGCCATGGACAGGGCCTCTCCACCACCTCCCCAGGCAGCCCACCCAGCCATCAACTGCTCTCACAGTGAAGAACTTGCTTCTAATCTCCAGCCTCAATCTCTCCTTTCCCAGCCTGAACCCAGCACTCCCTGTCCTATCCACACAAACCTTTTGGAACAGACCTTCCCCTGCCTTCATGTCAGTCCCCTCAGCCACTAGAAGGTCAAAAGAAGGTGCCCCCAGAACCTTCTCTTCTCCAGGCTGAACAGCCCCAGCCCACTCAGTCTGTCCTCACAGGAGGGGTGCTCCATCCCCTGGGTCATGAAGGTGGCCTCCTCTGGACCCACTCCAATCTGTCTTCACCTTTCTTGTGCTGGGGGTCCCAGAACTGGACACAGGACTCCAGGTGAGGTCTCACCAGGGCAGAGAAGAGGGGCAGAATCCCCTCTCTTGGTCTGCTGGTCACATTCATCCCAGTCTCTGTCTTCCTGCCTCCTCCTTCCATCTCGACTATCTGAAACTATTTGGGGTCTATCTGGTGATTCACTGCCTCTGGGCTCACCCTCCCGTCCAAGCTCTTGCTGAATAGAAGCAGCATTGGCCCTAATATGGAAACGTGTCAGACCCTGCTCTTAGGATTTTGCAACAACGAGAAGTGATCTCTGTTTGGAATCGATTCCTTCCCACACTGTCAGCGAGAACAACGCTCTGACTTCTAGCCAATGACTACTTAATGTTTCACAGCTGCTGCCAATGGTCCCTCAAAGTCTAATCCATTCTACAGCCTCCTTTTTCTTATCCATTGACCAGTTCATTCCCAAAGAAGTCCAAGGATTTGCCCGCTGCAGGCACACAGGAAGGTCTCTCAGGTTCCTCTCATGTCACTCGCTCAAAGCTTTCTGCAGGGTCTAAATGAGGTTGTGGCTGCCCCCTCCCTGGAAGTGTTCAAGGCCAGACTGGATGGGGTCTTGAGCACCCTGGTCTAGCAGGGGGTGTCCCTGCTCATGGCAGGGGGGTTGGAACTGGATGACCTTGAAGGTGCCTTCCAACCTGAGCCAGTCTAGGAATCTATGGTCAGAACCTCCCTGGATTTCTTTTTAAATGGATTTCTTTTAACCAACAAAGGCAGTTCTAACACACACACACACACACCCACACACACATACCCAGACACCCCAAACCTTCTTTAAACAAAGATATGAAAACAAAATGTAGTTGAATTGCCCTAAATTTCTTTTCACTCTGGAATTGAAACCAAAAAAATCATCCTGTCCTGGTTATAAACTGGGTTTGGGGTTAGGGGCTACTGCATACTCTGGGTTTACTGGTGTTATGTGTACTCTGCCGCTGAGACACACTGCGAGAAGCCTCTACTAAGAGAGAGAGAGAGCTCACCAATACTGTTCTCCTAATCCTCTGGCAAACACCGAGAAGGGAATCCTGTTGTATCCTCCACATTTGATGCTGCTAGAGCCTCAAAGAAGAGCCCTGAGCCGACAGGAGCTAGAAGGATGCTGGAGATGTCACAGAGTGCCGATGTCTGCATGAGGATCAGGAAAAGGAACAGCACCAACTGTACATTGTGTGCTGTATTCCTGCCACACACACACACACACCACACACACACCCCTTTCTCTTCTGGAAAGTGGGGTGCGAGTGTGAGTGTGTGATGTCTTTACTGGTTAGGAGTGTGGTGTACACTCTCTTACCCCAGAGCTCTCATCTAAGGCCAAAACCCGATGTGTTAGCTGCCTCCCATGTCTCTCAGAGTGCGTGTAAAGGCATTGTGTCCAGTTTCTGTTCTACCTTTTCCATTCTTTTACTTATTTGGGGATTTTTCCCCTTGTCTTCTTGGGGATGGGTTCAATAAGCTGCTCTATTTCTAGCAAAGCTGCTTCATTACCTGTTGAACTCTCAGTGAGAGCTGGTTGTTGTGCTTGAATCACAGACACCAACCCAAACCGATTGAGTCCCTCTCCCTAAACCATTACAGGTAGGACTGCTCTAGTCTAGGTCTTCAAACAGACATCAAGTGAGGGTCTCTGAGATGATTAACCCCCTAGAGCACAACCCTCTACGTGGGTATTTTCCTATAAGCACAGGTCTGGCACCGAGGAGCCATCAGTAAGGTGAATGGACCAGTGGGGCTTTAAAGGAAAAGACCAAACCAGTGGTCATGAAGCCACCACCTGCATTTCTCCACACCTGCACCTTGAAGACCCCGCTCCTCCGGGATGTATTGGAACCAGGGAAGGTTCAGGGAAAGGTCACAGTGCTGATCAAAGGTGTGGAACAGCCTCCCCGCCGAGAGTCCCGACACTGAATAGGCTGGAAATGAAACGACCCAGTGGGGCTAGGACAGAAGTCCATAAATCACACCCTGGTGTCACAGGGGGAGCAAACCGGGCACAATGGGAGCTCTGTCCCCTCAGGGCAGGAACTGGGGCTGCAGCTTGAAGAGAGAAGGTGGCAAGAGGCTCTGTGCACAACGTGTTATTAAGCTCTGGGGTGCTTTGCCTGGGGATGCTGTAGGCACCAGTGGTTTCAAAAAGGAACCAGACGGATTCACAGAACAAAGGTTCAGAGGAGACTGCTGCATTTGACACGTGGAACTTCCAGCTCAGCGTGAGCTTGAGCCCTGGATCCTGGCTGGCAGAGAAAGAAACACTCACTGAGCACTAAGCCCTGCTCTTCTTTCACCTGGACATCCATGATTCATGAGCCTTAGATAGAGGATCCACAACTAGACCGTACGTACAGGTCACAGACTCATTTTGGTTGGAAGAGACCTTTAAGATCATCCATCCAGCTGTTGACCCAGCAGGTCACTATGAACCCATGTCCCAAGTGCAGGACACAGCACTGAGCATCATAGCAATCAGAGAATCATTAAGGTTGGAAGAGACCTCCAAAATCATCAAGTCCAACCATCAACCCAACGTCACCCTGCTCTCCCTCAAAAAGACCCGGAGCACAGGCAGAAAGAGCATATTGTCACTGTGATCCAGTGGTGGGAACCCGTTGCCCTCCAGCCTGTCCTGTTCCCACCATAAAGCTCGGAGGCCTGACCAGCACTGCTGCTCCCACAGTCCTGTTTTCTTCCTCTGATGCTGAAACTCCTTTCAAGGACAGATTCCTTCTCATATCCAAGTCACCTGCCAACCCTCTTCTCAGTTTGAACATTCTTCTTCCAGGATTGGACTAGATGATCTTTCGAGGTCCCTTCTGATCCCTAATGATTTCTGCCCTTCATCTTTAACACAGGAGAGGACCTTCCTGAAGATCAGTCTTCTGTGGAGCCATGAGGGGAACACAGGAGCCACTGGAACTGCTCCCAGTTTGAAGGGGATAGACTGGTATTTACGCTGCAGGTACAGAAGGTGTCTGAAAAATAGATAACCCACAGAATTCCTGTTTCTTCCTGCTTTGGGCACTTGGCTGGAATGATGTGATGACCAGAGGACAGGTTGGGGTGAACCCAACCTCTAAGAGAAAAGGAGGCTGAGAGGAGACCTTATTGTTCTTTACAGCTGCCCGAAAGGAGGGTGCAGAGAGCTGGGGGTTGGTCTCTTCTCCCAAGTAACCAGCAGCAGAACAAGAGGAAACAGCCTCAAGTTGTGCCAGGAGAGGGTTAGATGAGACATTAGGAAAACGTTCTTCACTGACAGAGTGGTCAGGGGTTGGAACAGGCTGCCCAAGTTGATGATGGAGTCACTGTCCCTGGAGAGGCTCGAAAAATGAGTAGATGTGGCCCTAGGAAACAGGGTTTAGCGGGCAGCGTGAGGGATGGGTTGATGGTTGCTCTTGATGGTCTTGGAGGTCTCTTCCAACCTTAATGATTCTATAAGCTTAAAGCTAAAGAAATCTTTCAATTAGATAGTAACAAAGGCAGACGATAACCCTGCATTGCTAACGTCCTGGATAAAGCCTTGTATGATATCTCAAGACCTGCTTTGGGTTGTCTTGCCCTGCAGAGTAAAGAAAACCAAGGTTTTTAATTAAACCCCCACATTTTTCCAGAGAAAACCTCAGAAGTTATGAGAGAAATGTTTGAAATCGGGGATCCTCACGGTCTTTTCCAATCCAGATGATTTTATGATCCTATGCAATGAGTAATCACTTGGATTGCCCAGATGATCCGTGCTGTTTTCAAGCTTGACTGCATAGAACTACAAATGCCAGGCCCGTCCAGCTTGCTTCCTCACAAACATTCCCCTATTTCTTCAAAAAGAGATGCTTTTAAATGTATTTATATGCACTCAAACCATAAACACCACAGCAGCGACAACAACCCTGCTGGTGAAATCGGTCAGGGTCAAGCTAAGTGTCCTCTGGGCTTGCCCAGTAAATACTGAGTCTAAAAAAGGGGCAGTAACGCTTGTCCTGGACTCAGCCCAAACTTCAGCTCTACAGCAGACTCTCACAAAGCCCTCTAGGGTAAGGAGAACCATCCTGCTCTAAGAACGGACTCAGCTTGGGAAAGAATGGATGATGGGGACTGCTTGACACCAAGGAGAAAGCAGTCTTGAGAAGGACTTGGGGGTGCTGGTGGGTGAAAAGCTCAACAGGAGCTGGCTGTTTCCTTGTGGCNCTCTGCTACAGGGACAGGATGAGAGAGTTGGGGCTGTTCAACTTGGAGGAGAGGAAAATCTGGGGAGATCTTAGAGCAGCCTTCCAGTCCCTGAAGGGGGCTACAGGAAAGCTGGGGAGGGGCTGTTTCTAAGGGCTTGGAGTGGTAGGAGCAGGGGGAATGGTTTCCAGCTGGAAGAGGGGAGGTTTAGACTGGAAGTCAGGAGGAAATTCCCCACAAGGAGGGTGCTGAGACACTGGACCAGGTTGCCCAGGGAAGTTGTGGCTGCCCCCTCCCTGGAAGTGTTCAAGGCCAGATTGGCTGGGGCCTTGAGCACCCTGGTCTAGCAGGGGGTGTCCCTGCTCATGGCAGGGGGGTTGGAACTAGATGATCTTTAAGGTCCTTTTCAACCTGAACCACTCTGTGCATGTTGAACACATGCAAGAACAGGGCTAAGCTTACATCGGTGGTATCCAGCCAGCACACTAGAATTTGCTGGACACCGATACTCGTCATTATTTACTGCTTCTCCTTTTTAATCCCTGCTCCTTAACAGCCTGACTTCTGCACAGTGGTCCACCATTCCATGAAATAATTGGTCTTCTCTGCAAGGAATTACATGTTCCTTTGTCTCTTCTCAGCATTGTACCACTATCTTTTCAAATTTCAAATGAAAGCATGACTGGAATAAAAGACAGTTAAATCACATCCACATGGATAGCAAGAAGCAGCCTCTGAAACCCTAGCCAGTTGCCTAACGGAAACACAAAGCATATGGGAAAGAAAGAGGGTCTGAAATAAAACCCCTGCAGTTCTACACTTGTTTAGTCTGTGTGATTGAGGGGACTGGTGTAGGAGGGCATCGCTGGAAGCCCAGTGAAAGTATTGGGATGATGATGATGATGTTAAAGGATCCTACCTGCGTGTGTTGGAGGAGACTCACGGGAGACTTCTTCCTCTCTACAACTCCCTGAAGGGAGGCTTTAGTCAGGTGGGGGTCAGGATCTTCTCCCAGGCAGCTAGGACAAGAGGGCAGGGCCTGAAGCTGCCAGGAGAGGGTTAGGTTGGATGTTAGGAAGTCCTTCCTCACAGAAAGAGTTCTCAGAGCCCGGACTGGACTGCCCAGGGCAGTGGTGGAGTCCCCGTGTCTGGGGGTGTTGAAGAACAGCCTGGCTGTGGCCCTTGGTGCTCTAGTCTGGCTGATGTGGTGATGTAAGGGGCTGGGTTGGGCTGGATGAGCTCAGAGGGCTTTTCCAGCCTCAATGATTCTGTAGATCAATGGGGTGTACAGTTAGCTCTCTACTCTTCTACAGGGATGACAGAATCATATGTAGTTTGGAAGGAAGGGAAATGTCAAGCTCTGGTTTAGACAGAAAAGGATTTGGCATGGATAGATAGATACGTGGATGTGTGAGGAGAGAGGGATGTTATATAAACACAGATATGAGGGCACAAGAGGTGGCTTAATGATGTTAACAGTAATAACCACCATATGCAGACGAGAAACAGTAGGAGGAGAATGTAGTGCAGTCAATATAATCAGCTCTCCTCCATTCTCCTTACTGCTTCTGCTCTTTAATTCACCAGCAGATAAATACTTCTTCACAAAAAGCTTATATGACCTTATAAATATATATTAATATATAAATATATATATGTGCACACTATGTATTATGTCTATTTAAATATATATTTATATTATACATATTATATATATGTAATATATATATTATATATGTGTTTTATATATAAATATAAGCTCTCTGTATAGAATCCTAGAATCCTTAGGGATCGGAAGGGACCTCAAAAGATCATCCAGTCCAATCCCCCTGCCACAGCAGGATCACCCAGACCAAGTCACACAAGAACACAGCCAGGCGGAGCTGGAATGTCTCCATATGAAATATAAGCATTATGGATAAAATATAAGCTTTATTTATAAAATATAAGCTTTATATATAAAATCTAAGCTTTGTATATATAAACATATAATAACATATAAGATGATACAGCTTATAAAACCTTTGTGGCTAGCACATCCCTCTTAGTGCTAACTGTCTCCCTATCTCTGTTCCTGCCCTGTATTGTTGTGGTATTTCTTGCCTATCAGTGCTTGAAGTTGTCTCTGTCCAAGTGTCTGAGGCTGTTTGGGTAAATCACTGCTGCTCTGGTGATCTTGGTACTCATGAAAAGCCTCCTGTTAGGCAGAAGGTCAGGCTAGGAACAATGAGGCTGGGAGGAGGGGTAGAGAACAGGCCCTGTGAGAGCAGCTGAGGGAACAGGGGTTGTTTAGTCCAGAGAACAGGATGCTGAGAGGAGACCTCATTGCTCTCTACAACTACCTACAAGAAGGTTGTATTAAGGCTGGTGCTGGGCTCTTCTCCCAAATTCCTAATGATGGGATGAGGGGCAATGGCCTCAAGCTGTGTCAGGGGAGGGTTAGATTGGATCTTAGGAAGAAATTCTTTCTTGAGAGAGTGGTTGGGCACTGGACCAGGCTGCCCAGGGAGGTGATGGAGTCCCCATCCCTGGAGGGGTTTAAAAGGTGAGGAGCTAGAGCACTTGAGGTTGGGGAGCTGTTGGGATGAGGGCTGGACTTGGTGATCCTGGAGGTACTTTCCAGCCATGAGGTATGATTCTAGATCAAGGGTCCCTTTGTGTCACCAGCACAGAGAGAAAAAGGACCTCAAGCTCTTAAGACTCAAAGTCAAGGTGTGAAGAAAGAGGGGAGGTCCCAAAGAACCAAGTGAAATAGAGAAACCCAGGGCTGGCTTTCCTTTCATCACCCAAAGCTGCAGCCCATCACAACTCACGCTCAAGCCCCAACCATTGCTGCTCCTCCTAAAGCAGAAGTGAGCAGAGAAAGTTGAGGATGAGGCCTCCTTCAAGGAAAAAACCACCCCAAGAATATTTCTTTGCTCTTCCATCATGTCAGACGTGATCAAAACTTTCTACAACAGCCTCAGGGAAATTCTCCTCCTTCTCTTTTAGTGGGAAAGCAGCTCCTTCTCTACTTGCAAATGATTTTAGAAGCGTTTCATTTGTGGTGATTTAAATTCTTCGGGAAGACACCTTTCAAA
The DNA here is from genome assembly GCA_013397515.1 of Upupa epops. Lineage (NCBI taxonomy): Eukaryota > Metazoa > Chordata > Aves > Bucerotiformes > Upupidae > Upupa > Upupa epops. The sequence continues at coordinate 285,331 of VZRI01011735.1, read as the reverse complement.
GGGAGATTCGGCAAGGTTTTGCAAGACAGAAGTCTGCCCTGGGAGATTTACGACGAAGCCAAGGCCCACAAAGACTAATGGAGATAACCAGCATAATGCCAGTTCGTGGCTGAGCTCGTACTGGAACTTGAGAGTCCTGCTTCTGAGTTCTCTGATGTTAGCTTGTATGGATTTGGAAAGATAGACATCTTGGACTCCCAGAGGAAAGTGCTCCAGACGAAATAAATCACTGTCAGAGGTGGGTGAGCTTCCACTGAAGTTATGCCAGGGGGGGAGTTGAGCAATTCATCTTCAAAGCAGTTCATTGCACCTTATCTCCAGGAAGATATTAATGATATTAATGGCACATTTACGCAATCTAAGTTTCAACATGCAAATTATCTCTGTTAAGACATTTCTTTTCGCTGTTTGCACTTGCTTTCAGACCGAACTAGAAAGGATTTGTCACTGGTCCTACACCCTATCCCCACTGCTGTTGAAACCTCAGGTGAAACTCTCACTGGCTGCGGTAGGAAAACGAGTGAACTCTATAAACCTGGTGAAAACCATGGGCTTGGTGGCAGAGATGTGCTTGAAAGTTGAAAAAGCAAGGAAAGGGATCAATATTTTCCCTGTCACGGTGAAAGGCTGATGGTTATTCTTACTTTACGGACCTTACAGAGATGCTTTATTCCATCCCAGCTCTTACACTGCTTGTACCAAGCTCAGACACAAGAGAGGAAAGACATGAGCCACAGTTCAGCTAATTGGTGTCTTTTGTCTCTCCTGTCCTCTCCTGTCCTCTCCCTCTCCTGTCCTCTCCTGTCCTGTCCTCTCCTCCTC
>VZRI01011735.1:261934-276422 GCA_013397515.1 Upupa epops | reverse complement strand
GGCCGGCGCGGGAGGAAGATGCGGGGAGGGAAGGAGATGTCGTCCCCCTACACCAGCATCGTGCGGTACCTGTTCCTGGCCCTGCTGCTGCACGGTGAGTCCCCGCGGGGTCACCCCAAAAGCGCTGGGTGCGGGCTGGGGAGGGTCTGGCAGGGGAGCCCCCCCGCTTTGTTAGCGGCGCCTCAGCACGGAGCCGTGGGTTCACGCAGGCGGGTCCCGAGTGGGATTCGTGCTCACAGGATCGTGGAACGACCGGGTGGAGGCACCACAAGTATTATCTTGGACAACCTTAGGAAAAGCTCCCTCCCCTCCCCGTCCAGGAAGGTGCCTCAGCGCCCCGTCCAGCCACTTCGTAGCAGCATCCAGCGCTGCTACAGGCTGCTTGTTAGGAAAAACTTCTCCACGGAAAGAGTTCTCAGCCCTTGGAAGAGGCTGCCCAGGGAGGGGGTTCAGTCGCCATCCCTGGCTCACTGTGGTGTTTCACAGTGGGGGAGATCTGGAGCTCAGGGACGGGGTTTAGAGGTGGGATGGGACAGTTGGGTTCAGGGTTGGACTCGATGAGCTTGAAGGAAGGGCTTTTCTTACAACTCAGTTGATCAGGCAGCTGGTCCGTGGTCTGGGCACCTCACACAAAGATGCTTCCCCCACCTCTGGGCTGGCAGACGCTGGGGAGCTTGGCTGAGACATCCTACAGGACCCAGTAAAGAAGAGGGGTTGAGGTGGAGATGTTCACACTGTGCCAGCCCAAGGTCCTGCATACAACTCCTAGCGCTGTGCTGCAGAGCAGGGATTCCAGGTGTCCTGACACAGGCTCCTGCTTTGCTGCTCTCTCAGCTTAGCCCTGGATCCACATTTCTCCAAAACTGCAGAGTAGGCAAATTTTTAGCGAGCACAGACAGTGTCTTTAACGTGAAACCTTACAAGTTCAGCTCCTAAATCTCTATGTAGTCACCTCAACTGATAACCCGTCATTGCAGAAGGGCTCTGTTCTTCAAGAGCGGGTCGGGAAGAGGAGGCTACTTAATGAGCTGCCGTAGGGACGTCGAACATTTGGCAGCCAGATTTGATACTGTTCTCAACGAGTGACTCAACCTACTCGGTTACAACATCACTTCGAAGAGTGTTCCTAACTCTGAAGGATTTTGTAGCATCTAGTCTTCTTCGGTTCAATTTCTTGGGAGCCCAAGCTCTCCTGGGGTTTCTTTCTCTGTTTTTTTTTAAAAAGAAATGATTTAATAATTTTGAAATGAATTCATTCAGTTTTTAAACTGTTACAAGGCAAGGGATTCGGTCTGAGATCGCTGAGCAGGGCTTACACGGATTTCAGAGCTGTTCCTGGAGTTAACTTTGTGCGGCAGGGATTGCCTCTCGGTGTTTGCACAAGTGCTCAGCACTCAGATGGGTTTTAATAAATAATCAAGAGTGGGAGCTTCTGGGTGTGTATTTTATTTTGAGGGAGAAAGAGCAACCCCCTTCCCCAGGAGGGGATTTTACACCCTTCTCTCACAGTCGGAGAGTGGAGAAACATGTTGAGCTGAGCCAGACCTGCCGGGATGCCAGAGGTGTTCTTTACAGCTCTGTGATCTGAGATGTGAAATGGGAGGTTTGAAGTTAGAGGGGAAAGAGAGGAGGTGTAATTACAGGGTTGGACTGCCCGGCTCATCTGCTTGGAATTACAGAGCAGAGCTGAACCCTGGCTGGAGCAGGAAACAAATCAGGGCCAGTGATCAGATCAAAAACAGCAGCTGCCAAAAGAGGGTGAAGGAGGAAAATGATCTATTTCTTCCATCTGCAGTTATGTTTCAACCAAAGAGCACGCGCTCTTGCGGGAGGATGTAACTCGGTGTCTTCTGTACGAACACCTTGGTACTGCTGCAGCACCCAGTTTGCCTCCCTGAGCTTCAGGGACTGGGCAACCCCTGCCCTCCTGTAAACTTGGGGCTCAGGGGTGCGCGGTGCCCGTCGCAATGGATTTGCTCTGTTAGCTTTAACTTGGCCTGGAGCTCTTCCCTCCGTCCATGGGAACATCCTTTGGTCTGCAGCCAGCACCGCCAGGGAGTCGATAGGAATAACCAGCAATCCCAAGGGATCGCCGTGTTAAGCCTCACTGCAGCGTGAGCTGTTTTCTTTTGCTTCTACTTGAAGGGTTAAAAAGCAAGAGAGGGCGAGTGAGGACTTTTAGGGCTTAAAGCTTTGATAGCAGGAGTTAAAATGCCCTGTGAGGTTGAAGCTCCTGCTTTCACTGCCAAGGATAACGGCGTGGAACTGAAGTTTGGGAAAGGCTGGTTGCAGGAATCAAAACAAAACCTGTGCAGCGTCAAAAGCAAAGCAGGGAGCAGGAGGTGGGGGGGGAAAGAAGGAGGGTTAGGTTTGCAGCTGGAAGTTGTCCATTATCACTGTTTTCTTTGCCGAGACAAAAAGCCACAGAAGTTTCAGATGTCAAACGCGGAGATCACTCAGCTCCAGAAAAACCTGATTAATAGGAGCTGCGGTCAGAATAAATTTGGCTAATTCCTCTGGCGAACGTAAATTCTTCTTCCTTTGCTTTTAGAAAGAGGAAACTTCCCTATTTCTGATGGCGTTTGCAGTAGGAGTGAGCAATTAGAAGCTCTAAACTGGTTTGTGGAAATGATACTGATAAAGGTGGTGAAGACAGGGTTTGGGGAGCGAAACTCCTGCTGCTTCTCAGAAGTTCTGGAACAGGTTGCTCAGGGAGGTTGTGGCTGCTCCATCCCTGCAAGTGTTTGAGGCCAGGTGGATGGGGCTCTGGGCACCCTGGGCTGGTGAGAGGTGTTGCTGCCCGTAGCAGGGGGTTGGCACTGGGTGAGCTCTGAGCTCCCTTCCAGCCCAACCCAGTGTGGGATTTTCAGAGGACTAATACAGCTCTCTGGCCAGAAGGGCTTTGATTTGATCCCAAAGTAGTTTGTTTCAAACCCAGCTCAGGGAAATAAGAAGTGGATGTGTCAGGAGATATAAATATCCATAAAAGGGACAAATGTTGTGCTCGGTGCTGCAGGAATATCTGATCAGTTCCCTCGGGGAAAAACTGCCCTGGGAGATCTGGAAGACAATGAAGAGGGAAAAGAGGAGGAGACACTGGGCTGGTCTCTTCTCCCAAATTCCTAATGATAGGACAAGGGGAAATGGCCTCAAGCTGTGTCAGGGGAGGGTTAGACTGGATCTTAGGAAGAAGTTCTTTCCTGAGAGAGTGGTTGGGCACTGGACCAGGCTGCCCACGGATGTGGTGGAGTCCCCATCCCTGGGGGGGTTTAAGAGGTGACTAGCTAGAGCACTTGAAGTCATGGGCTAGGGAGCTGTTGGGATGAGGGCTGCACTTGGTGATCCTGGAGGTCCTCTCCAGCCATGAGGATCCTATGATTCTGTGACACTCTGAGCAGAGTGTAAGGCTTGGAGAGTGTTGGGGAAGAGTCAGGAGATGGACCCAGTTTTATTTGTGATTCCATCAACAAAACTTGGACCTCACTCATCTCTGTAGCCTGACTGTGAGCTGCCTTAGGTCTTCAGAGGGTGCTGAGGCTCTGGAACAGGTTGCTCAGTGAGGCTGTGGCTGCTCCATCCCTGACAGTGTCCAAGGCCAGGTTGGATGGGGCTGTGGGCAACCTGGTCTGCTGAGAGGTGTCGCTGCCCATGACACAGAGCTGACACTGGGTGGGCTCTGAGCTCCCTTCCAACCTCAATCTTCCTATGATTCTCCCGGTGATGCAATGGAGGTGTGAGGAACAGCCTTAACCACGCTGAAGGCAAACGCCTGTGAAGCAAGGCTGGGATTGTAGCACTGATGCTTTAAGCAGGGCAGGACTGTACGTGTGAGCTTGTCCAGCGGTGTCTTTACTCAGGCACAAGCCCCGCTGGTGTTGGCCAGCTCCACCTGAGTCAGTCCTGGGGCCGAGGTGTGGGTGGAGGACAGGGCAGAGGTCTGCAGGCTGTGCTGCAGGTGTCTCTGACAGTGAGCAGATGTTTCCTTCAAAGGGGACCAGCCCAAACTGCTCCTGGTGCTGAACTGAATGCACAGCCCAGTGCTGCACCCAGAGATCCCAAATCCAAGGGGATTTAACCCTTTGGGGCATGCTCTCTTCAGTGTCTGATGATGGATGGGGGGATTGAGTGCACCCTCAACCACTCTGCAGGTGACACCAAGTTGGGTTGGTCTGTCAGTCTGCTTGATGGTAGGGAAGCTCTGCAGAGGGGTCTGGACAGGCTGGATCAATGGATCAGGGATCATCCCCTTGTACTGGGCACTGATGAGGCCCTGCTTTGAATCCCAGTCAGCTCTGGGCTTCTCAGTCACTGCCACAAGGATATTGAGGGGCTGTAGTGGATCCAGCGAGGGGCAACAGAGCTGGGGAAGGGTCTGGAGCACCAGTGCTGTGAGGATTGGCTGAGGGAACTGGGGAGGGGATTTAACTACAGAAAATGAGGCTGTGGGGAGACTTTCTTGCTCTCAACAGCTCTGCAAAAGGAGGCTGGAGTGAGGTGGAGGTCAGTCTCTTCTCTCAAGGAACCAGCCAACAGGACAAGAGGAAACAGCCTCAAGTTGCAGCAGGAGAGGTTTAAGTTGAGGCCATGAGGAACAATTTCTGCCCCAAAGGGTTCCCCAGGCCTGGCCCAGGCTGCCCAGGGCAGTGCTGGAGTCCCTCTGCCTGGAGGGGTTGCAAAGCCATGGAGATATGAGGTGAAGGACAGGGGTTAGTGGGGACCTGGTTGGACTTCATGACCTTAGAGATCTCTTCCAAGCCAAACAATTCAGCGATTCACAGAGAAGCCCGTGCTCTAGCATGGCATTTCATCTTCCACCAGTCACCCCAGCTGAGATCTGAACTTCAACTTAGCAGCAGCTGTTGGCTGTGCAACTGCTTGGCGCTTGGGTCTCCGGCCTCTTGCAAGACGGGACGTTGAGTAAGGACAACAGAGGACTCCGTTAGCCTTGGTGGAGTTTCTTTTTCACTGTCCTATCTTTACTTGAGATCTCTCTTCAAGATCTTCTGAAACATGCATTTCACAGGGTTTTTAGGAGTGGCCTGCCAGTGCTGGGTTGAAGGTTGCTCTTGATGATCTTAAAAGTCCCTCCCAACCAAAGGTACTTGTGACTCTGTCTCTTTGAAGAAGAGGAAGGCAGCAGATCCACGTGAAAGGAAACAATTGCCCCGTCTGCTTCCAGGGCCATAAAACCCAGCTTTCCTTTCCCAACCCTTTTTGTTTGTAGGAGCTAATTTAGGTCCCAATCCTGTGAGAGCTCTTTGAAGTTCCAAGCTCAGGGAAAACACTGGTAAACACAGAGAGCAGCTTGGTAACAGGACTTTGTATTCCTGTGGCAGTTACGTAATGGAGCCTGTCAGGGGTGTTATCTCACGCTATCCCACATCAAGACCAGAGGGTAATCCAAATGTCTGTTTATTTAATTGTGTGGGGCAACTGCCCAGATAAGGACAGCTATAAACTTAATCCAGCCCATTACTGTTTATCTCTTGGAAGGTTTTCCAAGCTTCAGACAAGCTGTAACTTGGGTTTACTGCAGGACTAGAGTGCCCGATGCTCAAATGATGCTCAGATGTTCCTACTGGAGGGGAAGCCATCCCGTAGGTTGAACCAGTATCATCACTCGAGGTTGTTTTCATTCACGGTGCTCATTTGGGTTTACACTGCTCTCTGTGAACACAGTGGTTCCTGCTGAGCAGCCCCAATGCAAATCCAAGCTTGAATCTTACTTTCTTCCCCCTCCGTTGAGCAAAGGGTGAACCTGTTCAACACCTCGGAGTTTTGAGGCTGGTTTGAAAAGCTTGAAGCCATGGTTTACATTCTGGATGAGGGCTTCATCAGGCTGATCAAATCAAACTGGTTTAAGATGATTTGAGTTGTGTTTTGGAACCTGGCAAAGCAAAGAACAGGATTTGGCCTAGGTACGAATGAAATGATAAGAAGTTGTGTTCAAGCACAGCCCCACTTACTCATGGTCTGTGTTCTTTGCGTCCTGGTTATTCTAGCTGCTTGCAGAAGTGTTGGCAGAGAACTTCATCACGGAATCACAGAATAATCCTGGTTGGAAAGGACCTCCTAGATCCATGAATCCAACCAGCCTCACCCCAACACAACCCCTCAGTCCCTGAGAGACTGACAGACACAGCCTGACCCCCTCCCTGCTGCCACTCGAGCAGGGCAGGAAGCACCATGGCTACAGGGTTCTTCAACACCTCCAGGCAGGGGGANAGAGGGCAGTGAGGTCCCCCCTCAGCCTCCTCATCTCCAAACTAACCCTGCCTTCACCCTCTGCTCGCGTGACTTGTTCTCTAAACCCCTCCTGAGCTGGGTAGCTCTGCTCTGGACGCGTTCCAGCATCTCCCTGTCTTTCCTATCGTGAGGGGCCCAGAACTGAACACAGGACTTGAGAGGAGGCCTCACAACGGCACAAGAGCTCCCCTTCTTCTGCTGCCCATGCTCTTCCTGACCCAGGCCAGGATGCTGTTGGCCTTCTTGGCCACCTGGACACCCTGCTGGCTCCTATGAAGCCGGCTATTTGCCAGCACCCCCAGGTCCTGTTTTGCTGGCCAGCTTTCAAGCCACTGATATCATAGGAGTGGAAAAGACCTTCAAGATCATTGCATGCAACCAGTAACCCAACTGCCCCAAGGTCAGTGCTAAATTCACTCCCTGAAAGGACATTTTCACTTGGAGCCTTCCCGTGCTGCTCCATTTATTGTGCCTGAGTGAATCCTTGAAAGTTCATGACACCATCCCTGCTGGACCTCAGTGTCGCAGAACCTCATGGTGCCCTGCCAAGGGCAGAGCAAGAGGATCTCTGAGCACCAGCTGGCAACAAGGAAGGAAGGAAGAGCACAGGAAGGAGGTGTTTGGGTTACTGCTCTGTGTGGGAAGCGAATCACCGGTCTTGGTCTTTTGATCTGGACATGGTACGAGGGGAAGTCTGAGCTCTTGTGTGCAGAGTCATAGCTACAGGCACAAGCCAGTGACTACAACAGAGGTGAAACAGCCACTTGGTGAGGAAGAAGCTGGGCTAAATGAAGTATTTCCTTGCCTCAGCAACACAACTATGGGGAAAGGATCCATCGCTGCCTTCTCATTTTATCCTGTGATTCATACGCTGATGCTCACATCCTATTTGTGTGGTGGTGCCCAGCATCAGTGTGGTTCCATCCGTTCCACTCTCATGCTTATCCTGATCACCAGAACTTGTTCCTGCCCTTGTTTGTCATAGCTGGATGGATGGAGACCCAAACAGATACCCTCACGGAGTCATTTAGGTTGGAAGAGACCTTTAGGATCCTCAAGTCCAACCATTCCCACAACACGGCCAGGTCCCCACTAACCCCTGTCCCTCATCCCACATCTCCATGGCTTTTCGATCCTTCCAGGGATGGGAACTCCCAATGCTTGGTAGCCCTTTCAGTGAAGAAATTTTTCCTCCTGTCCAACCAAACCCTCTCCCAGTTTGAACCTCTTCACAGGTAGAAATCTCCAGAGCCATCGATACAAACCTCTTCTTCATCCTCTGGTTGCAGTTTATCATCCGCACATTGCAGATAGAACGACAGAGCATGTGACAGGAAGAGCTGCGACCCAGTCCTTTGAGCTCTATCAAAGAGAAGACACTGTATGATTCCACATAGCACTGCACTCCTTTTCAAACCCCCCTTCTTGCCATGATTTCCTCCAGGGAAAATCTGGGACCGTAGAATGTGGTTGCTGCCTTCTCTCCTTTGATACGCTCACGTCTAGGAATGAATCCTCCCACAGAAAGCTTCTTGCTTGGAGAAATTTGAAGCCCAAGAATGTTTTGATGAATAAATCAGTAATTTTTTCAGGGAATCCTATGACCTGAGCTGGGTAAAAACACAACTGCAAACAAGCCAGCGGGGCAGTAAATGTGCCATGGATGTGGTCGCTTGAGCCATCGCAGAACCTGCTGGTGACTGCAGATTTTAAACACAATTGTAGAGTAAGAAAAGATCTTCAAGCTCATCGAGTCCAACCCTGAAGCTGCCTGTCCCAGCCCACTGTTAAACACTGTCCCTGAGCTCTAGATCTTCTCAACTGTGAAGCATGGCCAAGGATAGCGATTGAACCCCCTCCCTGGGCAGCCCGTGCCAAGGCCTGAGGTTTAGGGATGAGTGGCTCAAAAGCTGCCCAGCAGAAAAGGACCTGGGGGTGCTCAGAGACAGACTGCTTCATAGGAGCCAGCAGGGTGCCCAGGTGGCCAAGGAGGCCAACAGCATCCTGGCCTGGAGCAGGAATGGTGTGGGCAGCAGGAGAAGGGGAGTTCTCGTGCCCTTGTGCTCAACCCGTGTGAGGCCTCCTCTCAAGTCCTCCGTTCAGTTCTGGGCCCCTCATGAGAGGAAAGACAGGGAGGTGCTGGAACGAGTCCAGAGCAGAGCCAACAAGCTTGTGAGGGGTTTAGAGAACCAGTTGTGTGAGGAGAGGCTGAGGGAGCTGGGCAGGGTGAGTTTGGAGAAGAGGAGGCTGAGGGGGGACCTCACTGCCCTCTGCAGCTCCCTGAGGGGAGGTTGTGGAGGGGTGGCTGTTGGCCTCTGCTCCTTGGTGCCTGCTGACAGCAGCAGGGGCACTGCTCTGCAGCTGAGGCAGGGAGGGTCAGACTGGCTCTGAGGCAGAGATTCTCTGCAGCCAGAGTGGTTGGGCACTGGCAGGGCCTTCCCAGGGAGGTGGTGGAGTCCCCCTGCCTGGAGGCGTTGAAGAACCCTGTAGCCATGGTGCTTCCTGCCCTGCTCGAGTGGCAGCAGGGAGGGGGTCAGGCTGTGTCTGTCAGTCTCTCAGGGACTGAGGGGTTGTGTTGGGGTAGGGATGGTTGGACTCAGGGATCCAGGAAGTCCTTTCCAACCAGGATTATTCTGTGTTTCTGTGACTCCATGGAGAAGCTTCTCCCCATGTCCAGTATCCCCTCAGAAAGAAAGGCCATCTATTCTCCACCACATCGAGGGATTGGTTGTAACCTGCGACAAAGCTACCGGTCAGGTCTTTGTGAGGCTGGATTCATGAATCCCACTAACTCTGGCGATCGTTCAGTGCTGAGCACTGTTTGCAGTCCTTTTTCTTTGGAATTCTTTCTGATCATCCCTTATACTGCCTGCTGGATGAGTCCTGGCTGTTGTTTAGCTTAGGAATTGCTATTTTTACAGGGTTGACAGGGATGGATATTTTTAGCAGTGCCATTTTCCCAGTTTTCTTCCAGGAGACCTAGGGCACAGCCAACATCATGAATCACTGACACCGCTTTCTTTTTCGTGAGAGGAAATGGCAGAGGTCCGAAACGGTGTCTGCTAAACCCAAACAGCAGTGGCTCTCTTGGCATTCCTGTAGCAGTGCCCAATGTTAGATGAGGACTGCGGAATCAAGTGTCCCATCATGGAATCACAGGCTGGTTTGAGTTACAAGTGATCTACCAAGCTCATCCAGTCCAAACCCCTGCAGTGAGCAGGGCCATCCCAAACCACAGCAGGATGCTCAGAGCCCCAAGGGTCACCAGGGATGGGGCTTCTCCTACCTCCCTGGGCAACCTGGGCCAGGCTCTCCCCACCCTCAGCAGCAACATTTCTTTCCTTCTCTTCAATCTGAATCTCCCTCTGTCAGTTTAGCCATCATCCCTTGTCCTGGCACAGCAGCCCCTGCTCAAAAGTCCATCCCCATCTTTGTGATCAACCCCTTTAAGCCCTGACAGGCTGTACTACAGTCTCCCTGGACCCTGCAGTAGGTGTCTCAGTATGGTGTGGGGTTGCACCACACACTGGTGATCCCAAACAGCCCAGTTCCTGAGCTGAATCAACAGAAACAGCACCAGAAAAGATGCAGTTCAATCCCAGCTCCTGCCTCTGGGAGCTTGTGTTTGTGAGATATCCCTCTCCGTGACAGCCACCCCAACTGCAGGGACACAACCAGCCCCTCCACCTACCCAGTATTTGTTTTCTAGCTTCCTAATTCTTAAATTCCTCCTGGCACAGTAATAGAGTTTCCAGCCCATTGTGTAAGGGTCGTGTTTGTCACCTCTTCACCGCTAGATGTGTGTTTTCCCTTTGATCCATGTTTTCCAGGAGAGCAGCGAGCAGGCTGCTCCTAAAAGACACATCCTGCTAGAGCTACGTGTTCATTTTGCTCAGTTAATGCCATGCAGAGGGAGCGCGGGCGGCTGCTGGACCTGTAGGTGACTAGAAACCAAAATGACTGTGTGCTGGGGATAAAATTAGCTTCTGAGCTGCCTTTTTTCCCCTTTAAAACAAAAACCAGCGGGATCTGCCTTTCATTGACCATCTCAGTCATCGCCAGAGGCTTCCTGTGCGCGGAGGCTGTGCTCTGCCCTCGCTTTAAAGAGGGATTCACTTGTAAGTTTAGGATGGAAATGTTTCAATTAGGGGTGAGCTGAAACCACAAAGGTTTAGGATGTAACTGTCTCAAAGTTTCAAGGTCCAGGGTTTAGCTCGTGCTGATTACAGCACTGTAAACTGATCGTCCTGGAAATGGCACTGTAAACAGCACGAGGGTTGGACTAGGTCATTAGAATCAACAAGTTTGGAAAAGGCCTTCAAGATCAAGTCCAACCACCAACCTTACAAACCCCCAACCACTAACCCATCTCCCAAAACACCCTGGCTGCCTGGTTTGTTGAACCCCTCCAGGGATAGTGCCTCTACCCTCTCCCTGGGCAGCCTGTTCCAAGGCCTCCTCACTCTTTCTGGCAAGAACTTGCTCCTTATACGCAATCTGAATCTCCCCTCATGCAAAGTAACCTCATTATCCTCTTGTTCAGAGGTCCTTTCCAACCCTCAACCAGTCTGGGATTCAGCAGGGTCTCATGATAATTTATGTTGTTTCGTCACAGGGCTGGGAGAAGGTTCTGCTCTCCTTCACCCAGACAGCAGGACTCACCCTCGATCCTTGGAGAAGAGCACATGGAGGGCTTTTAAGGAGTCACAGTGCCATCACATGCTGAAACACCTCCACAATGGAGCCCGCATCACGGTGCAGATGCCCCCCAATATCGAAGGACACTGGGTCTCGACTGGGTAAGGAAAGATTGATTGATTGATTGCAGCTCAAGTTGCTTCAGTGATAGATGAGGAGGTAAAGAGGAGAAGGAAGCAGAGAGGGAAGGATGAATATTCCCACTTAAAGCAGCAGGGGAAATACTGTCTTTAATAAGGTGATGCCCTAAATTCCTGATGCTTTCTAGATGTTGATCTATAGAAGGAGAAGGAGTGGCATGATGGCCTGTTAGAGCATGGTGCTGTAAAGCCATCTGGATGAATCAGTTTATAGCCTGGATTTGAAGCAGCATGCTGTGAAATACCTTTAAATCTCTCTTTGAATAGGAAGGAGCCCAACAAGCTGCCAGACTGGGGGCTTATTCAAACATCCCATTGTACTATATGTGAGTCCATAAGTGAGATTCATGGAATGGGTCCTTATTTTGTAATTCAGAGAGCTGCTTTGCCTCTGAAATGGCCTCAGGTTGCACCAAGGGAGGCTTAGGCTGGACTATAGGAAAAACTTCCTCCTGGAAAGGGTCCTCAGGCCTGGGCACAGGCTGCCCAGGGAGGGGGTTGAGTTGCCATCCCTGGCTGTGTTTCACAGTCATCAAGATGCGGAGCTCGGGGACAGGGGTTAGCAGTGGGATGGGACAGCTGGGTTCAGGGTTGGACTGGATGATGCTGAAGGGTTTTTCCAACCTAAACATTCTATGATTTCTGTTAAGCAGAGTGGATGTGATGAGGGCGATGAGTTTGAAGGCACAGAAGGACTTTCTACAGGAAGCAGAATTTAAGGGCCTTCAGAAAAAAAGCAACTAACCCCACAAAACCTGACTGTTGCAGGGTCCATATCCAACCCAAATAGAAGTTGTGCATCAGTGGTTTCAAGTGTGTGTTAACAGCCACCTCTGCTGAAAGACTGAGTGGCAAAGAGTTCTGCACATCCTCTGCAGAACAGAGCTGGTGGAGCTTCACCATGAAGCTTCTACCCAGCACAGAAACCAGTGGTTAGTGCTGTTCTGTGGCTGTTCAGCATTTCATTTGCTGGTGCTATCGGTCTTTTCACTAACTCTGCTATGTGAAAGGGAAGAATGGATGTTTAATAAGCACTTCCTTCTTGTTCAGAGAAGAACTGAGTCACATGGGGGTCCCTAAATGGAAAGAAAAGCATGGAATCACAGAGTTGGAAGGGACCTCCAAAGGACATCCAGTCCAACCCCCCTGCACCAAGCAGGTCCATCACTCAGCAGACCAGACTGCCCAGAGCCTCACCCAGCCTGATCTTGAATGGCTCCAGGGATGGGGCCTCCAGCACCCCTCTGGGCAGCCTTTCCAGGGATCCCTCACCCTCAGATTCAAGAGCTTTTTCCTCCTGTCCAGCCTCACTCTGCCCTTTTCCAGCTTCAAACCAGGACCCCTCGTCCTATCGTTCCCTGCTGTTGTGAACAGTCTTCCCCAGCCTTCTGACAGCCCCTTTCAGTGGTTGGAAGGAGATCAAAAGTATTTAAACCTAAAAGATAAAGCTCTTAGATCACAGAATCACAGAGTGTTAGGGATTAGAAGGGACCTTGAAAGATCATCCAGTCCAATCCCCCTGCCACAACAGATCCCCTATCTCCAGTCACACAGGAACAGACCAGGTGGGTTTGAAACATCTCCAGAGAAGGAGACCCCTGAGCAGCCCCTTCCAGGGCTCTGGCACCCTCATCGGGAAGAAGGTTCCTCTCATCTTGGTGTGGAACCTCCTCTGTTCCAGCTGACACCCCGTACCCCTTGTCCTATCAGTGGGTGCCACTGAGCAGAGCCTGGCTTCTTGCTTCTGATCACCAGGAAGCAGTGTGTTAGCAGCAGGGTAACAGCAGAGAAATCCCTGATTATCTGGCAGGGCACAGATGCCTGGTTCATGGAATCACAGAATCATTCAGGTTGGAAAGGATCTCTAAGATCATCCAGTCTAACCTTCAACCCAACACCTCTATGACCACTAGAATCAGTTCCTCTTTAGTCCCATTCTTGCAGTAGGACATGAACACCTGAGTGTCTCTGGATCTGCCTGAGTTTGCTCCGTCCTGGTACCGTTATTGCACACGCTGCACCGCCTTGCTAAACTCTTGCATCCATCCCTTTCTGTCTTCCCACAGCTGCGAGGTCAGAGCAGGCCCCGAGTTCATCACAAGATCCTACAGGTTCTACCACAACAACACATTTAAGGCCTATCAGTTCTACTACGGCGGCAACCGCTGCACTAACCCCATCTACACCTTAGTCATACGCGGCAAAATCCGTCTGCGCCAAGCATCCTGGATCATCCGAGGAGGTACCGAGGCTGATTACCAGCTACGCAACATACAGATCATATCCCACAACGAAGCCATAGCCAGGAAGATGAGTGAGCTGGTGAACCACACGTGTCCTGGATTTATACCAGCAGACAGCCCCTGGGTGCAGGACGTGAGCTACGATTTGCTGAGAGAGGAGAATGGCTGCGAGTGCACCAAAGCGCTGAACTTCGCCATGCACGAGCTTCAGCTGATCCGCGTGGAGAAGCAGTACCTGCACCACAACTTAGACCACCTCGTGGAGGAGCTGTTTCTCGGAGACATTCATACGGATGCTACTCAGAGGAGGTACTATCGGCCCTCCAGCTACCAACCTCCTCTCCAAAATGCCAAGGTGCGTGTGTGTTTGTATAAATACACCTTCTTTTTAAGATGCTGGTGGCAAAGCACATGGTCAGTCAGCTTTTCTGACACAGTGGGATGGGTTTCCAAAGCAAGAGGCCAGCTGCAGCCTCACAGGTGAACCACAGGTCATAGGGTGAGAATAGGATCATAGAATCATGCAGTGTTGGGAGTTGGAAGGGACCTCTAGAAGTGAGATCACCCAGGGCAGGTCACACAGGGCACATCTAGATGAGTTATGAAGGTCTCCAGAGCAGGAGACTCCACAACCTCTCTGGGCAGCCTGTTCCAGGGCTTTGTGACCCTCACCTCGTGTTGAGGGGGATCCTTCTATGTTCAAGTTTACACTCATTATTGCTTGTCCTGTGCCCCACAGAAAAGAGAGTGGCTCCTTCCAGTTGACACTCACCCCTCAGGTATAGCAGACGTTAATAAGACCCCTCTCAGTCTTCTCTTCTCAAGAGCCTCAGTTCTCTCAGTCTTCACAGGGGAGATGTTCAAGTCCTTTAATCACTGTGGGAGACAACAGGGGGTCCTGGTGGCCACCAGGGTGAGCAGGAGCCAGCAGTGAGCCCTTGTGGCCAAAAATTCCAATGGCATCCTGGGGTGAATTAGGAGGGGGGATGGTTAGTAGATTGAGAGAAGATCTTCTCCCTCTCTTCTCTGCCCATATCTGGAATCTTGTGTCCAGTTCTGGGCCACTCAGTTCCAGAAGGACACAGCTGCTGGAGAGAGACCAGCACAGAGCCACAGGGATGCTGAAGGGAGGGGAGCATCTCCCTGCCGAGGAAAGGCTGA
>VZRI01011735.1:243761-261598 GCA_013397515.1 Upupa epops | reverse complement strand
CAGAGTAGAGAGGGAGGAGAACCTCCCTAGGCCTTCTGGACCCAGTTTTCTGAATGCAGCCCATGAAAGGGGCAGCATGGAGGGGGGAAACCCCCTGATGGGCTGTGCAGGACTTGGATCCAGACGCATACACATGCATTAATGAAATGAAAGCCAGGTGAGCGTTGAGCGGGGCTCTAATTCCATGTGATAATTCAGGTTCCAAGGGGCCTCAGAATGCTCTCAGCTTCATGGGGAACTGATCAACCCCTTGCGAGCTAACTAAGAGTCAAATAGGAAGAGCAGACCCTGATGGGCTGTCANACGTGAGCTACGATTTGCTGAGAGAGGAGAATGGCTGCGAGTGCACCAAAGCGCTGAACTTCGCCATGCACGAGCTCCAGCTGATCCGCGTGGAGAAGCAGTACCTGCACCACAACTTAGACCACCTCGTGGAGGAGCTGTTTCTCGGAGACATTCATACGGATGCTACTCAGAGGAGGTACTATCGGCCCTCCAGCTACCAACCTCCTCTCCAAAATGCCAAGGTGCGTGTGTGTTTGTATAAATACACCTTCTTTTTAAGATGCTGGTGGCAAAGCACATGGTCAGTCAGCTTTTCTGACACAGTGGGATGGGTTTCCAAAGCAAGAGGCCAGCTGCAGCCTCACAGGTGAACCACAGGTCATAGGGTGAGAATAGGATCATAGAATCATGCAGTGTTGGGAGTTGGAAGGGACCTCTAGAAGTGAGATCACCCAGGGCAGGTCACACAGGGCACATCTAGATGGGTTATGAAGGTCTCCAGAGCAGGAGACTCCACAACCTCTCTGGGCAGCCTGTTCCAGGGCTTTGTGACCCTCACCTCGTGTTGAGGGGGATCCTTCTATGTTCAAGTTTACACTCATTATTGCTTGTCCTGTGCCCCACAGAAAAGAGAGTGGCTCCTTCCAGTTGACACTCACCCCTCAGGTATAGCAGACGNGCAGACCCTGATGGGCTGTCACAGGAGACCTGTCTGCAGGTCTTTACCAGGGAGGATTGGAACCACACTGCCGGGTACTGCTGCTGTCGGGGTGCTCCAGCTGGGTGCTGCCACACGGGCCCCACTTCCAGCTAATGGGCTCTCAACATTTTAATCATCTTGTCACAACATATTTAGAAATCAGCTGCAGCTGATCAGCAGCAGCAGGAAACACAACAGGGGAAGGGAGAGTTTTGATGAGAAAGGACGGCCCTGCCTTCCATTCAAAACCATATGCCCGGTGTTGCATCTGTCCCCTGTGACCATGCGGTTTCGATGGTTCCAAACTTTCACTGCTTTAAAAGCCTGGCCTAGGGATGATTTTAATGCACAGTCACCTCTGTCTCTGTGTGAAGGCAGCTCTCATTTCTGTCATTCTTATTCTTCAAGTGACTAAAGGCCAATTTACAGGGTTCTTTTAATGTACCCTCTCACGATAGAGAGTTGCAGCAGCAGGTGAATCCCAGCATCAACATTTTACTTTAATGAATGCAAATAATTGACTTTCTCTGTTTACTGTGGACTGAGGATGCCTTCCTGTAGCTCTCCCTTGCAGCTATCTATAGGTACAAATTATTTGACACCAAGAACTGGTTGTATCTGTTGGAGAAAACATCATAGATCTTGTTCTGACCACATGCAACAGAGATAAAATCCCTCTGAGATTTTATATCTCTGAATTTTATCAGAGATAAAATTCACTCTGACTGGTTATTTTCCCCAGTCAAATCTACTTGTCTTATGGGGTTGTTAGATAACAGCAAACAGTTTCACTTCCACCTTGTAGTGATTTCCTTACAGATAAATCAGGTGGGATATCAACCAGCTTTATAAAAATAAGTGTCCTGTCCAGGTCTGCTGTAATTTTATCAGTCAAACAATCATAGAATGGCCAGGGGAAGAAACCTTAATGATCATCCACTTCCTAGCCCCCTGCACAGGCAGGGATACCTTCACGAGAGCAGGTCACTCAGGGCCCCAGCCAACCTGGCCTTCAACACTGCCAGGGATGGGGCAGCCACCACTGCCTTGGGCACCCTGTTCCAGCATCTCAGCACCCACACAGCAAAGAATTGGTTCCTCATGGCCAACCTCAATCTCCTCTCATCAAGACTGGAACCCTTTCCCCCTGTCCTCTCATTACCACCCGTGTCAAAAGCCCTCCCCCAGCTCTCTGGTACCTCCTTCAGCTATTGGAAAGCTGCTAGAAGGTCCCCTGGAAGCCTCCTCTTCTCCAGGCTGAACAGCCCCACTTTGCTCAGCCTGTCCTCACAGAGTAGGTGCTCCAGCCCTCTGAAGCCCCTCTTACTAGAACAGATTGAGTTGGGGTTGCTCATTCTGAAAAGGAGATGGCTCCAGGGGGTCCTTATTGTGCTTGTCAGAGGAGAACTGTAGGGAAGACAGTGTCTGACATGGTTTGGCTCTGTGGTGAGAGGCATCCAAACATCCATTCACAAGAAGGCTGCAGAGGGACTGTTCATGAAGACCTGGAGTGACAGGATGAGGGGCAATGGTTTCACATTAGAGAAGACAGATTGCAATGGGCTGTTAGGAAGAAGTTCTGCAACAGGAGGGGGGTTGAACACTGGAACAGGTTGCTCAAGGAGGTGGCTGAGGCCCCATGCCTGGAGATATTCAAAGGGAGGCTGGACAAGGCTCTGGGCAACCTGATCTGGTTGAGGATGCTCCTGCTGTCTACAGGGGGGTTGGAGTAGAAGACCTTTGGAGGTTCCTTCCAACCCGGATGATTCTGTGTTTCTATGAAACCACTGTAGTTTAATAAATGAGGACCCCAAGATCCCAGCTTGCAGGTCACTGCTGAACTCCCAGTTTGCCCAGTTAGGATATAAATAACAGTATCCCTATAAAATGAACCGTTGCTGAGCTGAATGAAAGACCCCTGAGTGCTGCTTCCTACCGAACCACGAGGTTCTCTGTACCAGCAGGTTCTCTACTCTCAACCAGGCTGCCCTAGTGTCAGCCAAACGCAGGAAGAACAGTAACAGAGAGGAGTTTTTCTTTTCCAAGTCCAGGCAACCAGGCCATTGAAAGGTTATAACCCTTCTTCTTTGAACTCCTTTCCTTTCCTAATTGTTGCTCCGCTGGGAGCCAACCGAAAATGAGTTGAAATGCTAAATTGAGTTTAAAACTACAAGTCGCAGCCTCCTCTGGAAACTGGACACCATGAATAAATAGAAACGTTAAATCAACTTGTTTTTTTAAGGTTTCTCCAGTCATACCAGGAGGTTGGGGAGGCCAGGAAACAGCTTCTGAAGTGAATCAGGTGCATTGTGTGGAATCTTTCATTGAAGGCTGCTGTCTGAAGGGAGGGTTTTCTTGAGGTTTCCTTTTTATTTGGAATTATTCTGAAAGGCTGCTTAAAATAAATGAAAGAGGATTCACTTTGTGAGTTTAAATATATAGCTGAGCCTCGAATCTAGAAGCCAGTTCCACCCAGAGTTTACACTGTGAGTTGGATGTGGTAGCCACGTTCATTACTGATGTGGTGGAGATGAATGGTAATTAAAAGCAAACGATTGCTGGCTCCGTTCGGAATGCCAAAGCCACATGATCGGGACTTTAAACAAATAGAACTGGACCTCCTCCAAATTCCTGCAGCGATTGCACCGCAGGATGGTAAATCAAAAGGGCTGTCCAGAACCCAGACGGCTTTATGCTGAGCTACAAATCCCCTATCTCCAGCGCTCCTATCAAACCAAAAAGCCTTTCAAAGGCTGTAGTGTGTCATGGCTGGAGGCTTTAGGAACTCTCAAAGATAAGAGCATACCTGAAACAAATTCCTCCTGTCCAAGAGGTGCGAGTTCACAGAATCACAGAGTAATCCTGGTTGGAAAGGAGCTCCCAGATCCCCCAGTCCAGCCATCTCCACCCCAGCACAAACCCTCAGTCCCTGAGAGACTGACAAACACAACCTGACCCCCTCCCTGCTGCCACTCGAGCAGGGCAGGAAGCACCATGGCTACAGGGTTCTTCAACACCTCCAGGCAGGGGGACTCCACCCCCTCCCTGGGAAGGCCCTGCCAGTGCCCAACCACTCTGGCTGCAGAGAATCTCTGCCTCAGAGCCAGTCTGACCCTCCCTGCCTCAGCTGCAGAGCAGTGCCCCTGCTGCTGTCAGCAGGCACCAAGGAGCAGAGGCCAACAGCCACCCCTCCACAACCTCCCTGCAGGGAGCTGGAGAGGGCAGTGAGGTCCCCCCTCAGCCTCCTCTTCTCCAAACTCACCCTGCCCAGCTCCCTCAGCCTCTCCTCACACAACTGGTTCTCTCAACCCCTCCTGAGCTTAGTAGCTCTGCTCTGGACCCGTTCCAGCATCTCCCTGTCTTTCCTCTCATGAGGGGCCCAGAACTGAACCCAGGACTTGAGAGGAGGCCTCACACGGGCCTTTCCTTCTCCTGCTGCCCAGTCTCTTCCTGATCCAGGCCAGGATGCTGTTGGCCTTCTTGCCCACCTGGGCACCCTGCTGGATCCTATGAAGCCGGCTATCCCCCAGCACCCCCAGGTCCTTTTCTGCTGGGCAGCTCTCCAGCCCCTCATCCCCAGCCTGTAGTGGTGCCTGGGGCTGTTTTGACCAAAATACAGGACCCAGCCCCTGGTCTTCTTGTCCCTCAAGCAATTGGCCTCAGCCCCTCGATCCAGCCTGTCCCAGTCCCTCTGCAGAGCCTCCCTGCCCCCAGATCAGCACTCCCCCACCATTTGGTGTCGTCTGCAAACTGACTGAGGGTGCTCTCCATCCCCACGTCCAGGATGGGTCAGTGTATGGCTTTCTCTGTCCTTCAGATATCCGTTAGGATTGGGGGATGTACAGGGCTGAACATCTCTGATGCTCCTGCTCTACAACGCCAGGAAACGTGTACAGCAGTGCTGTTGGGAGAGCTGATAGCGCGTGGAATTGCCTCAGCTTTGTAAACAAAGAGCTCCTTGTGCTGCTTTATCATCTGATGGAGTAATGGAAAGATCAGAGCAGGGCTGTGACGACTGAGAGTTCTAGTTGGATCATTACTGAGGAAGAGGGCTGGAGCATCTCACGTGTTCATATACCCTTCCAACTGGGCTCTCAGGCCAGGCAACTAGTGGTTGAACATGGGAAGGATTAGGGGTCTGGAGACAGGTCTGAGGAGGAAAGGCTGAGGGAGCTGGACCTGTTCAACCTGGAGACCTCACTGCTCTCTACAGCTACCTGAAGGGAGGCTGGAGTGAGGATGGGGTTGAGCTGTCTAGGGACTGGCAATAGGCCCAGAGGAACTGGGGTGAGGTTGTTGTGCCAGGGAAGGTTCAGATTGGATCTTAGGAAACCTTCTTCCCAGAAAGAGCAGGGAGGCCCTGGAACAGGCTGCCCAGGGAGAGGGTGGAGGCACCATCCTTAGAGGGGTTCAACAAACGGGCAGCCAGGGAGCTTCAGGAACTGGGTTAGTGGTTGGGGTTTATAGGGCGGATGGTTGGACTTGATGGTCTTGAAGGTCTTTTCCAACTTAGATGATTCTATGATTCTGTGATTCTGCCTTGGCCGTGCTCAAACATTTGCTGGCCACACGCTCAGCCAGACCTTTTCCCTTCAAAACACAACTCCAATTCTTTATTACCAGTTTATTTGTGGACTTCCAGCAGTGCCTGGACCCAACGTGTGGAGACCAGGGCTCGGGCTTTCCTCTAGCCAGGCAGTGAAAGAACAAAAAGCACCCAGATATCTGTGCTTCTCAAAATGTGAGTCTTTCAAACTCAGTGACTTCATCTGCAGGGGAATGCGATGGATGAGCTCGTGGAGCTCCCAGGGAGATGAGAACCGAAGTTAATAAATGGATGTTAAACATGTGAAACCCCTCAGAGAAATCTGCAAAGCATCATCTCAGCCAAAAAAAGGGTAATTCTGGAAGACAGAACTCCTTTGTTTGCCAGAGTTAGTGCCACCAGACTTCCAGATGAAGCCAATGCTTGAAGGGTCCCTTTTGTTGATTTCTATTTGTAAAAGATTCTTGGTTAGGGAAATTATTCATAGATTCCTAGAGTGGGTCAGGTTGGAAGGGACCTTAAAGATCATCTAGTTACAACCCCCCTGCCATGAGCAGGGACACCCCCCACTAGATCAGAGTGCTCAAGGTCCCAGCCAATCTGGCCTTGAACACTTCCAGGGAGGGGGCAGCCACAACCTCCCTGGGCAACCTGGTCCGGTGTCCCAGCACCCTCATTGTGGGGAACTTCCTCCTGACTTCCAGTCTAACCCTCCTCTCTTCCAGCAGGAAACCATTTCCTCTGCTCCTACCACTCCAAGCCCTTGGAAACAGCCCCTCCCCAGCTTTCCTGTAGCCCCCTTCAGGGACTGGAAGGCTGCTCTAAGATCTCCCTGGAGTCTCCTCTTCTCCAGGCTGACCAGCCCCAACTCTCTCAGCCTGTCCCCGTAGGAGAGGTGCTCCAGCCCTCCACTCATCCTCATCGCCCTCCTCTGGACACCTTCCAACAGCTCAATCTCTTTCCTGTGTCAGGGGCTCCAGAACTGGACACAGTACTCGAGATGGGGTTTCAGGAGAGCAGAATAGAGGGGGAAGGATCACCTCCTTAGACCTCCTGGTCACTTCTCTTGGTGCAGCCCAGGATGCGGTTGGATTTCTGGGCTGCAAGCAAACATCGCTGGCTCATGTTGAGTTTTCCATTGACCAACACTCCCAAGTCCTTCTCCTCAAGGCTTCTCTCAAGTAAAGAAAGAATTCCTAGGAGAATGTTCTCATAGGTTAATTCCAGGTTTATGAACACCAAACAGTGTGCATGGTAGCTTGCAGAGGAGCAACTGGCACCTACTGAGGCTGCTCCTTGCTGCACCTTGAGGCTCAGTGTTGCTTTTCAAACCCTCTTCCTCCTACCACTGGCTCTGCTGACACTGCCCCAATGCAAATGCATTACCAGGGACTGAAATTCACTCTTTAGCCTGGCAGAATCCTTCAGATCAACCCCACCTTGGTGTCTAACCTGCTGACACCTTCACTGTTGGCATCTAACCACATCTGCTTCATCTCTTGTAAGAGGCGGGGGAGGACTCGTGGATAATCATAGAATCCCAGACTGGGTTGGGTTGGAAGGGAGCTCAGAGCTCACCCAGTGCTCACCGCCTGCCATGGGCAGCGACACCTCTCACCAGACCAGAGCCCCATCCAACCCGGCCTTGGACACTGCCAGGGATGAAGCAGCCACAGTCTCCCTGGGCAACCTGTTGCAGGGCCTCAGCAGCCTGACAGGGATTTCTGCCTCAGATCTCATTTCAGTCTCCCCTCTTTTAAGTTGATCCCATCCCCCTTGTCTTGCAACCAGAGTCCCTCATGAACAGTCCCTCTCCAGCTTTCCTGTAGCCCATTCAGGTCCTGGAAGCTGCCTTGAATTCCTCCTGAGAGCCTTCTGTTCTCCAGCCTGAACAGCCCAAAATTCCCTCAGCCTGTGCACGTAACAGAGGGGCTCCAGCCCTCTGATCATCCTTGTGGCTCAGAGGGCTGTCCAGGTTGCTCTGTAAAGGCCTGACAGAGCTTTTACATAAGGCAGCTTGGGTCTGGAATCCTCTGTTCCTGAAGAGGGACACTGAAGCTGTCCCTTTGGGTTTTCCAGGAAATGTTTTTGTTGATCCTTCCCCCCACCCAACAGAATCGTTTCAGTGCGGTTTCTAATGGGATTGTAATGGGACCCACAAACACAGGATCTGAGGAAAGGGCTGTTTTTCCAGCTGTTCTTGTTCGTTGCCGGGGCTAAAGTCGTTTAAAACTGAAAAGACTTTAGCATTTCATGTCTGTGGTGTTGATTTCAATTTTACGTGGGGTTGTGCAACGGAATCAGCCCTGCAGATCAGACAGTTGGGTAATGGTAGTGCCTTCAGATTCCTTCACTATCTTTTCCTTCATGGCAGCAGTTAATAAAAACCAGTCCTCTCTATCTTCAAAATAGATGGGATGTGTTCGCAGATAAATCAGAACCTATCTCCAGCTTCTTTCCTGCAGGCAGCTCCTCTGCTCCCCACCAAAAGGAATCCTAAACTGACAACCCTACAGAGGAGTAACCACTCTCCCTCCAGCCTTTCCCTTGCTCTGGGATTTTTAATTAAAGTTCTAAATCTTTGTTATTCTTCATCCCCTCTGGCAGGCTGAGTTATAACTGTGTCAGCCAGGCTCGTCGACTCCCCAGAGCCAGCCCAGCACGCGTCAGCCAGCTCAGCTTCATGTGAGCTCATGGAAAGGCTTGCAAATGATCACTTTTGTGGTGGGGAGAGCTTGGGGCTGTTTGCTACAGCACAGACTGGGGCTGCAGTTATCTAGAGAGGTGTAGGAGCAACACTCAGCAGACCCTGATAACATTTCCTTGGTGCAGGGTCTTGGGGTGCTTGTGAGA
Source organism: Upupa epops (assembly GCA_013397515.1). Taxonomy (NCBI): domain Eukaryota; kingdom Metazoa; phylum Chordata; class Aves; order Bucerotiformes; family Upupidae; genus Upupa; species Upupa epops. The sequence goes on along the minus strand of VZRI01011735.1, from coordinate 253,214 downwards.
GATCATTCACAAGCATGGCTTTGCTTTCCTCGCTTCATCAGTGCTTTCCTTCATGGGAATATGTGGTGTGGTTTCCTGCCCCAGCTTTCGTGACTGCTGGACACTATGGAGTCCCAGGCCACCAGTTAGGTCTGTACTGCACACAGTTTAGGGCAGAGTCCACACCTGAGGCAACCCAGTGCTTGGGTTGAAGGGACATTCCACACTCAACCAGTCCAAACCCCTGCAGTGAGCAGGGCCATCCCCACCCAGAGCAGGTTGCTCAGAGCCCCAAGGGCCAACCTGACCTGGGATGCTGCCAGGGATGGGGCTTCTCCCACCTCTCTGGGCAACCTGGGCCAGGCTCTCCCCACCCTCAGCAGCAACAATCCCTTCCTTCTCTCCAGTTCAAATCTCCCTCTTTCAGTTTAACCATCACCCCTTGTCCTGGCACAGCAGCCCTGCTCACAAGTCCATCCCCATCTCTCTTACCAGCCCCTTTAAGCCCTGAAAGGCTGCACTAAGGTCTCCCTGGAGCTTCTCTTCTTCAGCTGAACCCCCAACTCTCCCAGCCTGGCCCCATAGCAGAGGGTTCCCCCCTCAGAGCAGCAGTTCAGAATACTTTGGTACAGAATACTTTGGGTTGAAGGGACCTTCCAACCTCACCCAGTCCCTCTCCACGCAGTGAGCAGGGCTACCCGAACCAGAGCACATTGCTCAGAGCCCAAAGGTCCAGCCTGCCCTGGGATGTTGCCAGGGGTGGAAACAACCTCCCTCCTCTCTCTGGATAATGACTAGAAGTGTTTAGAAGCCATTGCTCTACCAAAGGTTTTGGGTTGGGTTTTGATTTGGCACCAACAATGCTGATGGACAAGAGGAGAGTAAGAAAACTCACCAGGTTCAGTGCTTCTCAGAATCATCCGCTGCTTTTCCTGGAGCTGCCGTCCTTCTGGATGCTTTAGCACCTTACTGCACGTTGTCACCTTGAGTCCTTTTGCCTTCTTATTGGCTCTGGTGTTTGCAACTATAAAAATGACAGAGAGAATTTGTCAGAAAACAATCAAAATTCTCCACTAGAAATATCAAAAAATCTCATTAAATGCTTTTAGCTTTGTTTTTTAGAGAAATATTTGCTTTTCAGAGACAAAGTAAACACAAGAAAGCGGAGTTCTGCTTGGTATCTCTCTTCCTCCATCCTATTTATCTTCAATATTTCCCCCTGTCCCTTGGAAAATAAGAATTTAATGAAAAATATGTTGGAACAAGGTGCTCGGATGAAAAATAACTGCATTTTCATCCTCCTTGTTTCATTTTGAGCTTATTTTCACAGAATCACAGAATTATTTGAGACTGGAAAAGCCCTCTGAGCTCATCCAGCCCAGCCCAGCACCTAATATCACCCCATCAGCCAGACCAGGGCACTCAGGGCCACAGCCAGGGGCTCCCCTTCAGCACCTCCAGGGATGGGGACTCCATCACTGCCCTGGGCAGTCCTCTCCAATGTGAGAGGAGTTTCTGTGAGGAAGGGCTTCCTAACAGCCAACCTAACCCTCCCCTGGCAGCTTCAGGCCCTGCCTTCTCACCCTGGTGCTGACTGCCTGGGAGAAGAGCCTAACATCCACCTGATTACAGCCTCCCTTCAGGGAGTTGTTGAGAGGGAGATTGTCCCTTCTTACTCTCCTCTTCTCCAGGCTGAACACCCCAGCATCCTCAGCCTCTCCTCATCAGACTTTGCCTCCAGTCCCTTCCCCAGCCTCATTGCACCTCAATTTAAGTGAGGAGCCCAGAACTGTCTCCAGGACTTGAGAGGAGGCCTCCCCAGTGCCTAGTACAGGGCGAAAATGACATCCCTAGTCCTGCTGGCCATGCTATTGTTGATCCCAGCCAGGGTGCCATTGGCCTTTGGTGCCACCTGGGCACCCTGCTGGCTCCTGTTCAGCCAGTTGTCACCCAGTGCTGCCAAGTCCCTCTCTGCCAGGCTGCTCTCCAGCCACTCATCCCCCAGCCTGGAGCTGCAGGGGGTTACTGTGGCTATAAAGTAGGACTCTGCCCTTGGCCCTGTTCAACCTCATCCTGTTGGCCCCTGCCCATTGATCCAGCCTGCCCAGATCTCTCCACAGCATCTTCCTCCCCTCCAGCAGACTGACCTGTCACCCCCAACCTGGTGTCATCCACGAATTTATACAGGGGAGATTTGATCCCCTCATCCAGGTCATCACTAAAGATGCTGAACAGAACTGGGTCCAGCACTGATCCCTGGAGGCCACCACTGGTCACTGGGCACCAACTGGATGGGGCACCATTCACAACCACTCCCTGTGCCCGCTCATCCAGCCAGTTTTGAATGCAGCAGAGGGGGCACCCATCCAAGCCCTGGGCTACCATCTTTTCCAGGAGGCTGCTGTGGGAATCCATGTGGAAGGCTTTGCTGAGGTTTAAGTAGACCCCATCCCCAGCCTTCCCCTCATGCACTTGGCAGCTCACCCAGTCACAGAATGAGATCAGGTTGGTTAGGCAGGACCTTCCTTTCCTAAACCCATGCTTGATTTTGTGCCTAGGTATCAACTTGCAGTTGATAAACACAGCTTGCAGTTGATAAACACAGCTTCCTCCTTGATGTTACGTGCTGCATTCAGCTCCTGCTTAGACCATAAGGGAGGGAATTCCTGGTCACTTTGAGAAAGGTTGGGAAACAGATACCTTACTGTCTCACAACACTCTTGAAATATAAAGGTGTCCCCGGAAAACTAGAGAACACCTTCTAAAGAGATCTTTCCAGAGCTCTTTCCTCAGTTGTTTGCGGGTTTCTGGCCCCAGCCATAGCAAACGCTATGAATTGATTACAGGCCAATTAGTCTCAGGCAGCCATAGACTCCATAGAACTAAAGAGAAAATTAAACTCTGCTGAGAGGCTGTTTCCCACAGCCATTGGGAAACAGATCAAGGAATCTCATCCTTGTTTGCTTTATTTTTTGTATTAGAAACCTCTTTGCTTGGCTTCCAGAGCTCTCTGGCCCCGTTACCGCTTCAGCTGAGGCAGTGGGAGGGAGGGAGAAGGGAAGACATTGATGGAAATGTGCAGATCACAAACTTCTTTTCTCCCTGACTACAAGAACTGAGTTTTCCAGCCAGAGATCCAGATCCTGTTGATTGATCACAGAATCACAGTGTTAGGGATTGGAAGGGACCTCGAAAGATCATCCAGTCCCATCCCCCTGACAGAGCAGGATCCTCTAGATTCAGTTGCACAGGAACAGGCCAGCCAGGTTNCACCCCTCAGGCTCCTTTTTTCCAAGCTCTTTGTTCCCACTCCCTCAGCCTTTCCTCATCAGGGAGATGCTCCCCTCCCTTCATCATCTTTGTGGCTCTGTGCTGGACTCTCTCAAGCAGCTCTGTGTCCTTCTGGAACTGAGGGGCCCAGAACTGGACACAAGATTCCAGTTGGGGTCTCCCCAGGGCAGAGTTAGAGGGGGAGGAAAACCTCTCTTGATCTCCTAACCACCCCAGGATGCCACTGGCCTTGGCCACAAAGGCCCACTGCTGGCTCCTGGTTACCCTGCTGCCCACCAGGACCCCCAGGTCACTTTCTCCTACACTGCTCTCCAGCAGCTCAGTCCCTACCCTATCCTGGTCCCTGGGGTGAATTCAGCAATTAGCTTTAACAAAACCCACCGGAGAGTGAGGAGTTGAAGCCCCACGGACTGGGGGCATTGCAGAGCTGCACAGAAGCACCTTTCCAGGGAAGGGATCCTCCAGGCATTGGGCAGTGAAAAATCTTGCCCCTAAGATAGCCAAAGCACAGAGCAGATGTTGTCCCATGCACAGCTCGTTTGGTTGCTGTGAACATTATGCCATCCCCAAAGGAGCTTCGCCTCAAGCGTCTTTGGCCTCCGATGCCCTCTGCCTCTGTTCACTGTTGTCTTCCCAAGTCTGTTTTTGGAAAGCCCTCTTTCCCCGGGACAGACACGGAAAGGGAGTGACTTGCAAAGCCTCAGTTCAGCGTAATTAAAAGCCAAGAGCAGCCGACCCAAAAAAGCAATGGTGAAAAAGACAGTCTATAAACGACAGCATCAGGGAACGGTTTGGGTTGGGAGGGACCTGGAAGATCAGCTAGTTCCAACCTCTATCATTACTCTGTTCTTTTTATATATATATATTTTTAATAGATTTACTCCTAAATCACTCCACGATTCAATCTAATTGCCTCCTAATAAAACTAGAACTTCCCCTCAGCCACGACAAGGGCAAAAATCACACAGTAGATGCTCTTCGAGAGAGCAGATGGGCTCCATAAATGCAACACTGCTAAAGCCTTTCTGGAAGGTGGGCACTGGACTTCTGTCAGATCCCCATCTGAACTTTCATTCCAGGTCAATGTTTATGATTCTCTCAGAAAACAGCCCCATTTCACAGTCCTTCTGTGTCCTCTGTGCTGTCGGCGTGCGGGAGCAGCAGATGTTCTGCACCAGCTTCTGCTGTGAGTTACTGCGGCACCAGGCTCTGCCAACTTCACCAGTTGCAGTTAAATTGCTTAATTAAAAGTTCTTTGTATTTTCGTTAAGATGCTAATGGCCCTTGCACCTGCTTGCAGAATTCTCTGGAATTCAGTCATTCAGACTGGAGAGAAGGAAGGGATTGTTGCTGCTGAGGATGGGGAGAGCCTGGCCCAGGTTGCCCAGAGAGCTGGGAGCAGCCCCATCCCTGGCAGCATCCCAGATCAGGTTGGCCCTTGGTGCTCGGAGCACCCTGCTCTGGGTGGGGATGGCCCTGCTCACTGCAGGGGGTGGGACTGGATGAGTCTAGAAGGTCCCTTCAACCCAAACCAGTCTGATTCTATGATTTTATGATAGCAGTTGTGTGAACTGGGAGCCAGGTGCCTGTGAGAACTCGGAGAAAGGGCCGGAAAGGGACACAGATTAAAAGGATTTGCATAAATCTCCCCAAAGGCTGCATAGTGGTCCCAGAATCCCAGACTGGTGGGGGTTGGAAGGAACCTCTGGAGGTCAGAGAACCATCGAATCATCATGGTTGGAAAGAACCTCCAGNCTCAGCTGCTCCTCACAGGCCCTGTTCTCCAGCCCTCTCCCCAGCCTCGCTGCCCTTCTCTGGCCCTGCTCCAGCCCCTCAATGTCCTTCTGATACTGTGGTGCCCAAAATTGGACCCAGTACTCAAGGTGCGGTTAAACAAGTGCAGAGTACAGGGGCACCATCCCCTCCCTCCTCCTGCTGGTGACCCCATTCCTGATCCAGGTCAGGATGTGGCCTTGTTGGCTACCTGGGCACCCTGCTGACTCCTGTTCAGCCGGCTGTCAACCAACACCGGCAGGTCCTTTTCCACCAGGCAGCTCTCCAGTCACTCTTCCCTGAGTCACTCTTCCAGTCCAACCCACTTGCCAGAGCAGGGTCACCCAAATGGCTTTGGAATCTCTCCAAAGCAGGAGACTCCACAGCCTGTCTGGGCAACCTGGGCCAGAGTTCTATCAGCCTCAAACACAAGCAACCTCTTGGTGTAACCAAGCATGAGATGATCTAACCCCTGACATGAGATGTAAACACCCAGCACATCGCCAACCCCAACTGGGGACCAGGGAAACAGAGATGGCTGCTGTTATCCAGTGGGGTGTCGGTAGTTCCTCTTGCTCTGACAGTTAACTCCCATCTGCCAGCTCCTCGTCCACCTTGAAGGCTCAGGTCAGCCTTTTCCAGAGCCTAAATACTCATTTTGGAATTTGGAATGAGGGAATTCATCTCTTAACTGCTTTCCTGCCGTGCAGACCCGTATGAAAGCAAATGGTGCCAGGATTCAGGTGCTTGGAAGAGTGAGAACCTGCAGGAGAACGCGAAGAAGACAGGAAATACCGAGATACTCCTCATCCCAGCATGAAATGACGGCCTGATTGACTGTCCTGTATGACTGGTGATGTCTAATGAGGGTTCTCTCTGCTCTGTTTCAGAACCACGACCACACTTGCATCGTGTGCAGGATCATCTATCGGTCGGACGAGCACCATCCTCCCATCCTGCCCCCCAAGGCGGATCTCACCATCGGGCTCCACGGAGAGTGGGTGAGCCAGCGCTGCGAGGTGCGGCCAGAGGTCCTCTTCCTCACGAGGCACTTCATCTTCCACGACAACAACAACACCTGGGAGGGGCACTACTACCACTACTCCGACCCCATCTGCAAGCACCCCACGTTCACCATCTACGCAAAAGGACGCTACAGCCGCGGGGTCCACTCAGCCAAAGTGATGGGCGGCACCGAGTTCGTGTTCAAAGGTAGAGTGGCTGGGGGTGGAGACGTAGTTAGGGAGCAAAGCAGGAGACTCAGTGGAGAAGTCCTCCCTCTCTGCATCTCCCTGAAAGGAGGTTGCAGTCAGGTGGAGGTCAGGCTCTTCTCCCAGGCAACCGGCACCAGGATGAGAGGGCAGGGCCTGAAGCTGCCAGGGGAGGGTTAGAAAGCCCTTCCTCATGGAAAGGCTGCTCAGAGTCTGGACTCGACTGCCCAGGGCAGTGGTGGAGTCCTCATCCCTGGAGGTGTTGAAGGACAGCCTGGCTGTGGCCCTTAGTGCCCTGGTCTGGCTGATGTGGTGATATTAGGTCATGGGTGATCTTAGAGGTCTTTTCCAGCCTCATAATTCAGTGAGAGCAGCGTTCACTCTGAACAGTTGGATGGCTGATGAGCTCATCGTGTCGTTGCATGGAGTTGAGTCATTCCTTTGGACGTTCTCAAGCGCTGTGGGAACGCCCAGCCGAGCTGTGCAGCTGCACAGGCGTTTTGCACCACAGGGATCTCTAAGTAGAGCAAAGAAAATGAGATTTCTCCTCGCTAAGTCTTGGAGTCCTTGGCCACATTTCCAGCCAAGTGTCTACGATGAGCTTTGTGTCCTAGAGCTCCTTCAGCAGAGAGAGAAAAGCACCTTCAGAATGCATTTCAGGTCATTTTCTTGCAAAGACAAGGCCAGGAGTCCTCCAAAACCACTCTGTCACTCCTTTCATCAGCTTGATGGGGGAGAGAAAATACAATGGAAGGCCTCTGGGTGAAAATGACGACAGGGGGTCACTCAGCAGTTACCACCATGGGCAAAACGACTCCACTTGGGGAAATAAATTCATTTCATACCAATCAAATCAGAGTAGGACAATAAGAAATGAAAACTAAGTCTTAAAAACACCTCCCCACACCCTGCCCTTCGTCCTGGGCTCAACTTCACTCCTGATTTTCTCTACCTTCTCTCCCTGAGCAGTGCATGGGGACAGGGAATGGGGCCAGTTAGTTCATCAGGCAGTGTCTCTGCTGCTCCTTCCTCCTCACGTGATGGTTTCCTTGCACTCCCTTGCTCCAACACAAGTCCTTCCATGGGCTGCAGTTCTTCACTAACTGCTTCAGAGTGGGTCCCATCCACAGGGCTCAGTACTTCAGGAACAGACTGCTCTAGCCTGGGTCCCCCTGGAGTCAAATGTCCTGCTGCAGCATGGGTTCTTCTCTCTGTGGAGTCACAAGTCCTGCCAGGAGCCTGCTCCAGTGTCGGTTTCTCACAGGGTTATGCCCTTCCACTGGACAGCTTATGTCCTCCAGGTGGACATCTGCTCCACCATGGACCGCCATGGCCTGCAGGTGGATCTGCTGCACCATGAACTTCCAACGGCTTCAGGGGCCCAACGTGCATCACCTTAGGCTGCAAGAGAATCTCTGCTCTGGCACCTGAAGCACCTCCAACCCCTCCTTCCCTCACCCTGGTGTTTGCAGTGTTGTTCTCTCACTCCTCTGTCTGGCTGCAGTCGCTGGGGTTTTTCTCCCTTCTCAGATCTGATACCCTAGAGGCACTGCCAGCATCACTGTGGGCTCAGCCTTGGCCAGCAGCAGCCCTGTCTTAGAGCCAGTGGCTCTGGCTCTGTTGGACACAGAGAAAGCTTCAAGCAGCTTCTCACAGAAGCCCCTGCTATGGCCTCCCTGCTAGCAAAGCTTTGCCCTGCAAGCCCGAGTCAAGCAGCAGCATCCAAGGTGCCCCTGAGCAAGTAAGGATGTCCCTAAATACAGCTCAGACCCATCCCACCACAGTGAGGACTGGATGCATCTAACACAAGGGTCCCTGTGGCTGAGAAGCCTTCTGGAGCAAACAGCCCCCCAGCACCCTGCTGGAAGGAGCTCTGTGGGTTAACCGCTCATGCAAACAAACATCTCCAAAACACCATGTCCCCCCATGGCGCCAGCCCGAGTGGAGCCTCTGGAAGCCCCAGGCGCTCTGTGGGCTCTTCTGCTCCTTCTTTCAGTTCCCATGTGCAACACATACGACTTCGTGCATGGCTCCAATTTAGGGAAGCATCGAACTCCAAGCAGTCATTCCCTAATCTGGGATTTTCCTAGGAGGCAAGAGGTGCCCTCGGCTGCCCGAGCTGTTGCTGCACGCGCTGTGTCCCAGCGCAGCTCATGTGGTAAAAGCCAGCTCTGGCCTGAATTTCCTCACAGCTCAGGGTTACTCCTTTGCTTTGGGCAAAGCTTTTACATTCACTTAGTACAGAGAGAGATACACACACACACAGATCATTAGGGGTTGGAAGGGACCTCCAGAGGTCAAGTCCAACCCTCCTGCTTGAGCAGAACCACAGAACCAAAGGCAGGTCACACAGGAGCATCCAGATGGGTCTGGAAAATCTCCAGAGAAAGAGATTCCACAGCCTCCCTAGGCAGCCCCTTCAAGGGCTCTGTAACCCTTACAGTAAAGTTCTTCCTTCTGTTGAGGTGGAACTTCCTGTGCTGCAGCTGACACCCAGTGCCCCTTGTCCTGTCACAGGGTGCCAGTGAAAAGAGATCGTCTCTTTCTTCTTGACACCCAGCACTCATGGATTTAAGTCGCTTTGTAGTCTTCTCCTCTCCAAGCTAAAAAGCCCCAGGTCTCTCAATCATTCCTCATACAGTAGGTGCTCCTGTCCCCTCATCATCCTCATAGCCCTCCATTGGACTCTCTCAATCAGATCTCTGTCCCTCTTGAACTGAGGAGCCCAGAACTGAACACAGTACTCCAGCTGTGGCCTCACTAGGGTAGAGTAGAGGGAGAGGAGAACCTNAGGGAGAAGAACCTCCTTTCATGTGCTGGACACACTCTTCTTGATCCATCCCATGATTCCACTGGCCTTCTTGGCCACAAGAGCACAGTGCTGCTCCATGGAGAACTTGTTATCCACTAAAACTCCAAGATCCCTCTCCATGGAGGTGGATGGCATTTCACATCAGCTAGGAGGAGCAGCCTGAACTGCAGAGCCACTGAGGCAAATTCCAGATTATAAAACCTATGAATAAAACTCACAGCAAACCTTCCTATAAAGTAACATGAAAGAGAGGGCTGGGTATGGAAGTCTGACAGTTGACCTGGAGGATCTAGTAGGTCTCTTCCAACCTTAATGATTCTACGATTCACAGAAGCACGGAGTGTGGGGACTGGAAAGGACTTGGAAAGATCATCCAGTCCAATCCCC
>VZRI01011735.1:198161-242102 GCA_013397515.1 Upupa epops | reverse complement strand
GTCTCAGCTAGAAGTGAAAAGAGCCACTGCTTTTGGTGACTACAAAGCCAGGATTCCACCAGACTCGGGGTTGTTTTTCATCTGAAAGAAAGGGACATTTATTTTCTTGATGCACTTGAATGCCTGAGAACTGTTGGGGGGTTTTTTCCATACTTTCCCCCTCCTCCTCCTCCTCCTGCTCCTCCTCCTGCTCCTCCTCGAATCCCGAACGGCACTCGTTTGATGTCTGTGCTTTGAACTTCATCCAGTCTGATCCCTGGCCTGACATGACTGCACAAAAGTAATTGCACTTTAGGACTGCAGACTCTTTTTTTGTGGGATGGGGAGGGGGGAGGGAGGGGGATCTCCTTTTATTGTTATTATTATTATTTTGTGAACTGCTGGGGTGAACGTCACGATCCTGCTTCAGTCGTCTCTGCCACCTTCCCAGTGTGGTACCCCCCACCACCGTCCCGGGTTCTCCTCAGAATTTAGCTCTGGGGAAGGGCTCCAGTACTGTGATCACAGCTTCGTTCCCCTCTGACTTCACAGCAATCTCGTAGGCACAAGGAGGACACCCACAAAGGGTTTATCTCTTGGTTATCTCGCAGCTCCAGGTAGCACTCAGCTGCTCATCAGAAGTGATTCCGAGTCATTCAAGCCATTTTTACAGTCACTCAGTTCTGAAAACAACCAGGGTTTGGTATTTTCCTGGTTCACACTTCCTTACAGATGTAGCTCTTGATGCCTCCCTTTTGTGTCTAGCTATTAGCTACAACCAAGGCCCCTCAAAGCCAAAGAGAAGCAGCATTTTTTTCCTCTGGGATGGGCAGGGTGTGGGGAAGCTGCTGGGAGAAGACTGCAGGGGCTCCTTCTCTTCATATTCCTGAGGCCTTACGTACTCCACGTGCCTTTGACTTTGCGTCAGCTGCTGGGGCAGAGACATGAGTGGGGTTCAGTGTGCTCTACAGCCCTGCTTAGCAGCCTGATTTTAGGGATGTGCCCATGTGTAGGAACAAGGAAAGGGTTCCAGCAGCGAGCAACCTTGTAGAGTAAGATAGCAACAGGGAACAGACCCACAGCAGGGAGACTGGAGTCCTACCAGAGGAAGGAGCAGAGTTGCACAGTTGCAGCCACGTCCTCACTGTCCCTGCTGAAGCGTACCGACGCATGCCATGGGTTCTCCGCACTCAAATGGGCGCTGGTTGGAGAAGACACTGCTGAGCAGTCGAGTACTTTGTGAGAAGAAAAGCAATGTTGAGCTATTTTTTAGCATCATAGGAATAGTTTGTGTTGAATGAAGGTTGTAGAATGATCCAGGTTGGATGAGACTCCCAACCATCAACCCAACCCCACGGTGCCCACTACAACAAGTTCCCAAGTCTAGGTGTTTTGGAACACTTCAGGGATAGTGACTCTACCCCCTCCCTGGGCAACCTGTTCAGTACTTGACTTGAGTAAAGAAGCGTTTCCTAATGTCCAATGTAAACCTCCCCTGATGCAACTTGAGGCCATTTCCTCTTGTCCTATCTCTAATGACTTGAGAGAAGAGACTGACTGACGTTTCAAGAGGAAGACTGGCCAACTCTTCCCTCTGAAAAACACATTCACCTCAACTGTGTCGCACAAACCCACAGAGGTTTAGGTTTCCCAAAGCTAATGGTTCCACAAACAGGACTCAGACTGTCCAGTTAATATCGGTCTCATCCATACACGCTGCGAGAGGTGAAAGCTTCTCCCTCAGTAAAACCCTGCTCAGTGAGTAACCGAGTACTTGGACAAATGAACAGCTTCTATTTAAGAAACAGAGACAAAAGGGATTTGAAAAGCCAAGAGTTCTTGTTCACAGTTTACACGCTGTGCCTGCTGCCCCGGGCTAAGGATGTGATCGCTAGGAGCTCCGAGTTGCTTGCGTTGGAGTGCGCTTGCTTGAAGTGCAGGACTCTAAAAAGCAAAACCCACAAAGAACAAGAGATCTTTCTCTTTTTGTAAAATCCTTGAAGATGTTTTTCTTCTTAGCTACGTTCCAGATGCAACTGCCAGGGAAGTTGAAGCACTTGTGAAACTATTGATTGAAATAATAATAATAATTAAAAAAAAGAAGCCTAACTGAAAAACATGAGGATGTCTTTGCCTCCTGGACCTGTTTGGTTTCTGTTCTGTTGGTTTTTCTATCTGTGAGCGATGAGAGTGTCTCACAAAGCGATGGGGATGGAGGAATTTGGGCACAAATAGGAACTACATGGTGTAATTTACTCACTCCTGACACAACAGGGAAGGCTGGGCAGTAAAAACTGGCACCTCTTGCTGTGGATTTTGTCACAGAATGATTGAGGCTGAAAAAGCCCTCTGAGCTCATCCAGTCCAGCCCAGGACCTGACATCATCACATCGGCCAGATCAGGGCACTAAGGGCCACAGCCAGGCTGTCCTCCAGTACCTCCACCACTGCCCTGGGCAGTCCATTCCAGGCTCCTCTCCTGGCAGCTTCAGGCCCTGCCCTCTCATCCTGGCGCTGGTTGCCTGGGAGAAGAGCCTGACCCTCACCTGACTACAACATCCCTTCAGGGAGCTGTAGAGAGGGAGAAGATTCCCCCTGCATCTTCTCCAGGCTAAACACCCCTAGCTTTCTCAACCTCCTCATCAGTTTCCTCCAGTCCCTTCCCCAGCCTCGTTGCTCCTCTGGCCATTCTGTTAATTCTTCCCTTTAACTACAACTATTTATCAGGATTTTTTTCCTGTCTAGTCCCATCCTCTGGTGCAGTCACTGCTGATTTTTTTTGATTGCTATTTGCTGCCAACAACTAGCAAAATTTCTACTGCTCTGCTCCATCAGGCAGGAGCATGGCTGTGGGGAATCAAAGTGCCAGTATTACCAGTAGCTAAGAAAACTGTATTGGCCTGAGGCACCTTCTCCCCACCCCTTCTTCACAACTCCACAGGATCAGCCTAAGGGGTTGGTTCTAGCTGTGGTGCCACTGAGTGAGACCAAAGGATGGGAACTGGAATCACAGCATTGTTTAGGTGGGAAAAGACCTTTAAGAGTGCAATCACTCCCCAGCACTGCCAGGTGCCCACTAACCCCTGTCCCTCACCCCACATCTCCACAGCTTTGTAACCCCTCCAGACATGGGGACTACCCCACTGCCCTGGGCAGCCTGGGCCAGGCCTGAGGAACCTTTGTGGGGCAGAAATTGGAGGCGAAGCTAAACCTCCACTGCTGCAACCTGAGGCTGTTTCCTCTTCTCCTGTCACTGGTTCCTTGAGAGAAGAGACCACCTTCCACTGCACTCCAACCTCCTGTGAGGGAGTTGTGGAAAGCAAGATCTCCCCTCAGCCTCCTTTACTCCAGTCAAATGCCCCAGGTCCCTCAGCTGCACTGCTCACAGCACTGCTGCTCCAAACCCTTCCCCAGCAACATTCCCTTCTCTGGATCCACTCCAGCCCCTCCATGTCCTTCTAGCAGCGAGTGAGGAGCCCATAACTGAACTGACAGTTCGAGGGCCAGATCCATGATTCCTACATGTCTTGCACTGCTGCTCTGACTGCCTCCAAGAGCAGGCAGACACCCTTCTCCCCAGGGAGCCCAGCTGGGCTGTGGGTTGCGAGTAGGGCAGCCAAGGGCTGGGGAGACGTTGCCACCTGCCGGCTAAAAGCTGCTGAGCCGTTCTGCCGGCTTCCCCAGCGATCCCCCAGAAACAGAGGCAGCGGGAGGAAATCACAAGACTCACAGTATTAGCGATTGGGAGGGACTTCGAAAGATCATCCAGTCCAATGCCCCTGACAGAGCAGGATCCCCTAGATCCAGTCGCACAGGAACAGGCCAGGTGGGTTTGAAACGTCTCCAGACAAGGAGACTCCACAACACCCCTGGGCAGCCTCTGCCAGGGCTCTGGCACCCTCACTGGGAAGAAGGTTCTTCTCCTCTTGATGTGGAACCTCCTCTGTTCCAGCTGACACCCAGTGCCCCTTGTCCTAGCATTGGGTGCCCCTGAGCAGAGCCTGGCTCCTTCCTCCTGACCCCTGCCCTTTCTATCAGTCATGGGGTCCCCCCTCAGGCTCCTTTGTTCCAAGCTCAAGAGACCCAGCTCCCTCAGCCTTTCCTCATCAGGTAGATGCTTCCCTCTCTTCATCATCTTCCTGGGTCTGCACTGGACTGTCCAGCAGCTGTGTCCTTCTGGAACTGAAGGGCCCAGGACTGGACACAAGATTCCAGATGGGGTCTCACCAGGGCAGAGCAGCATGAGAGGAGAACCTCTCCTGATCTCCTAACCACCCCGCTTCTCAGTCCCCAACCCCTGCTGATACCCAGCCAAGCTTCATAGGTTCAGACCCCTCAGTGTGATTGTAGCAGTTAAATGAAAGCCAGCGGGGTATGGGGTGACTCCACCTTCCATGAAGATACCCTGGTAAAACCTCCATGAACCCACACACTGTGTGCTGAAGGATTCCCTTTCCCCACTCTGCCCAGCATTTCTGAGTGGCTTCAGTTCAAAGGACCTACAAACTTCCCATATCTGAGAAAAACCCTTCTGCATTGACAGCTGAGAACTTGGTGCTGCAAGAAAATCCCCAGCAAACGTTTCTGGATGTCGGAAATACTCCTCAAGGCAGGATCCTCATGGAAGATCTCCTGGTACCCCTCTCCATGGTGCAAATTTAGGAGAGGGGTTGGGATGAGGTGGCTCAAATTGAGCAGCAAGGGAAAACTTCTGCATCCAAAATTAGCGATTTTAAACCTAACTGAAAATTCAGGAGCAGGTGAAAGAGGAAAATGGGTTTGTGATGACAGACACAAAAGTCCTACAGTCACCCCAGCCACTGCAACCCCCAAGCTGACAGGGACTGTAGAAAGGGGTCTCGTCCTGTTATTTAGCAGTTTTCTTGCATCACCTCCTGACTGCAGATTGAGCCCCATTCACACTCCACAGACCTTATATAAGCTTCAGCCTGGGAGCAAACCAGCTTGCAGCAGCAAGCGGGATGTCCTTCCAGCTCACTGGGCCACTTGGCCGTGGGGAGGAGCAACTTAATTGTCTTTGTAAGAGGGACTCTGGTGAAAAGGACAAAGGGGGTGGTTTCAAGCTAAAAGAAGGGAGATTGAGATGTGATCTGAGGTGGAAATACCTCCTTGTGAGGGTGCTGAGACTCTGGAACAGGTTGCTCAGGGAGGGGCAATAGTGCTGTGAGGCTGAAGGCTGCATTAGAAATCTGAAGTGAGACAATCCTGGGTATGAACACAGTGAAAATCCTTCTCCTGTTTACAGACCACATTTGAGGCTTTACACCCCAATGATGCGGAGAAATTGACCTTCCTGGAGGAGTTTCCAGCAGGAGGCAACACACACGCACACCTTTCTATCAGCCCGGATGTCCTAGGAAACCAAAGCTGCAGGGGGTTATTGTGGCTAAAATGTAGGGCCCTGCCCTTGGCCCTGTTAAACCTCATCCCGTTGGCCTCTGCCCATTGACCCAGCCTGTCCAAAACATGATCCTATAAACTGTAAATAGTGATTCAGAGCAAATCTTCTAATCAGATTTAGAATTCAGGTAATAACTAGAGTCCCATTACTCAATCCTCAACCCAACACACGCTACAGCCTTGAAAGCAGGACTAACATAATTAACAAACACTAATAAATAACCATTTAGTGTGAAAACACAGGCTCCAAACAGAGCCTATGTTTACATGTAGGTTTTCCCCCCTGGTGAGCACAATCCACTGTTGAAAACTTCTCCAAGAGCCACATTCTCTGTTTGTTCAACACTCGGCTTTAGGAACACACGGTAAGTCCTTAGGGAGGTGCTTTAAAAGCTGCTGAAGAAGGGATTCAATATCCCACTGGAAGTACCACCAGTACTGAGCTGTAAATCGTGGGAGATACTTATACCACAGCAGTTAAATTGCAGAATCATAGGGTTGGAAGGAACCTCCAAAGGGCATCTAGTCCAACTCCCCTGTAACAAGTAGGGCTGTCACTCACCAGATTGCCCAGAGCCCCCATCAAATCATCATTTGTAGGGGATGAATGAAGAGATTTCACCCAAAGCAGCTTCCAGTTCACCATGCAAACACTTCACTCCCAGGGAGTGAAGAGCAAGCACTGACCGCACCGGTCAGCACAAAGGGGAAAGCCAGATAGAAGGTGAGGGTGAGGCCTGATTTCTGCAGAGCCATTTGTCTCCTAAAGGGCAAATAAATAAAGGTGATGGCACCACAGCTACTGTGCTCATGCTGCAAGGATCAGATCTTAAACACACACAGCCTGCATTCACAACACAAAGGCTCAACACCCCGATGTCAATCGTATCCTTGGGTTACAGTAAGCAACCCCTGTAAAGAGATTCAGTGAGGAAATAAAGGAACTGGTCCTATTTAATCACCATTGGTTCAGCTCTTTGTGCAGGAACTCGAACCCTTGTGAAAACCAGCTGCTGGATTTAGCTCCCTTCTTGCCCAACATATAAAGATGCCTGCCACAGGATTGAAGGGCCACCGAATAAAAGATGAGCTCCTGAATTTCCTGCACATGAAGAGCAGGGTGGTTCAATAGGACAGTGAAGGTTTATTAAGGTTGTTCTGGAACTGCAGAGCTTTCAGTCCATCTTTCGGCACAGGCTGAAGTGTGCTCAGTTCAAACATAAATACCTGGGGACTCCAGCCTGGGAAAGCTCCGTCACGACGACTCAATCTGAGAAACCATCAGTGTTGCCTGGAGTCAAGCACCTGCTCTTCACTGGATCTTCATCACCCAAGGCAGCTCCAAGCTGTTCACCAGCAGGACCTAGACACAGGGCAGTTACAGCGCAGAGCAGTCAGGGAGAACTTCCCAAATAAAAAGGACATTGCTCCATTTTTAATTGTTTATTAACACTTCAACCCTTAAACAACTTGGAAGGATGGAAAGATCAGGTTTGTTTATTGACTTTAAGTCTCTTCCCTGTTGACAAAGTGTCACCTTCTGCTTCCTCCCTCCACCCAAGAGGACAACAAATGTTTGAAGCTGGTGTTTGGTTGCTTTTTGAATGTAAACTGGTGTCAATCCTAACAGCAGAAACAAGCAAACCCGGGCAACAGTGGTTGTCAGCACTTGGCATTGACACAAAGGACTTTTCCTCAATGAAACTCAAACCTGTGTCTTTAAGTTTCTTGCTGCTCAGAAGTTCCATCTTCCACTTAACTCATTTTTTATCCCCCTCAACCATGATACTACGGTGCTATATTCATAAAAACTATCAAAATACTCTCGTTGTAACTCGCCCTTCAGAGAAATCAGAAGAGCAACATGCAGCTGGAGTGGTATGCTGATCCTCACATGACCTACAGGCATCGTGGCCTGAACACGTCACAACCACATGGGCAGACAAAGCAGAGTTCTAACCACTTTGGGAACAGTGGCACAACTTAATCTGTATTGCAGAAGTCACCACAGAATCACTGAGGCTGGGAAAGACCTCTGAGCTCATCCAGTTCAGCCAGGACCTCACATCACCACAATGGCCAGACCAGGGCACCAAGGGCCACAGCCAGGCTGTCCTTCAACACCTCCAGACACAGGGACTCCACCATTGCCCTGGGCAGTCCAGTCCAGGCTCTGAGCAGCCTTTCCATGAGGAAGGGCTTCCTAACATCCAACCTAACCCTCTCCTGGAAGCTTCAGGCCCTGCCCTCTCATCCTGATGCTGATTGCCTGGGAGAAAAGCCTGACCCCCACCTGATTACAACGTCCCTTCAGGGAGTTGGAGAGGAGCCCCTTGAGTCTCCTCCAAGCTAAATATCCCCAGCTCCTTCAGCCTCTTTTAATTAGACATTCCCTCTAGTCTCTTCACCACCAAATACAGCTGGTCACATCAGAGTGGCTCCTGAAAGCCAGAGTTTTGTTGCTACAGTCTATACACAGCTGTGAAGGGACTGCTGGAAACCACACAATCTCCTTGTTAATGGAGCGCTACTTAGTTAAGACACATCCAAGTTCTATCACCACCTGCTTGTTATTTATGAGAAAAAAGTTTCTGTGAACTGATTAAATCACTATTTTTTACCTTATTTCTGCTGCCAGACATCAAACCCTGACTCAGCTGCACTGAGCAATGACTCCTTTTCCTGCTCTTGAGTTCTTCAAGTGTTTCTACTCGGGAAAACCTCCGCACGCTACGCTGGAAATATTTAAACATCTTCCAGAGAATTTTTTTTTCTTGCTTCAATTAGGAATGACTGTTCTGTCTGAAGCAAACTACCTCTCGCACACTACTGCCGGCATTATTTTCCATGTAACTGCTTTGGAACAGGCTACCAGTTTGCCAGGGCACTGTTCTGTCAGAGGAAAAAAAGGAAACAAACAACAAAATCAGAATGAAAACATGCTGCACCAGCTGGACCTACAGGATCAGCAAGTGCAGTCTTCATCCCAACAGCTCCCCAACCCCGAGACCATGGCCTCAAGTGCTCTAGCTACTTGTCTTTTAAACCCCTCCAGGGATGGGGACTCCACCACTGCCCTGGGCAGCCTGTTCCAGTGCCCAACCACTCTCTCAGGAAACAAACTTCTTCCTAAGATCCAACCTCCCCTGACACAGCTTGAGGCCATTTCCCCTGTCCTGTCATTAGGCACCAGCCTTACTACAATCTCCAGTTAGGTAGCTGTAGAGAGCTACAAGGTCTCCTTTCAGCCTCTCCTCTAGACTAAACAAAGCCAGCTCCCTCCGCCACTCCTCACAGGTCACTATCAAATATCAACTGTTCTGCACTGTTGAATTCACTGTTGGTGTCCACACAATGAAACTTGCATTTCAGAGTGTCTGCTAAACCAGATTTACTGAGTGAGTTAAGCACCTGTGTGAAATCAAAGGATAATGCTGATGCCAGGGAGACACTGGGAAGATTCAAAGGTGGAGCAGGATGTTGATTATGAGACTCCTGTACAATTGGAACTGTTCAGGTACTGGAAAACGTTCACATGTGGTAGCTGGAGCTGCTGGATATCCAAACTGCTCTGTCTCAACACACCATCCTCTCCAGAACACAATTCCAATGGAGTGGAAACTCTTTTTAACCCAAAGCTTCACTGACAACAGTCTAAGCCAGGGCTGTAAGCAAATAAACTCCACAACAGCCACTTGTCACCACGAACAAAAACTGGTCAGGAATCCCTCCTAGAAGCAGGACACACACAAACAGGCTACCCAGCAGAAAACAATCTGTTAACAGGTTTTATTTCTTTCGTTATGTTAAATATTATGGTGGGACAGGAGTTTAAGGATGAAGAACTCTCGACAATGCCTCACAAGGAATAAGAAAGAAATTCTGCCATGATATTAGCAAAGTAAGGAAAAGGAGAAAATTTACACAGTAAGAGGCACCATTTCCAACCCCAAAAACACCTCTTGTCCTATTCCTGAATGAGTGGGATTAGCAATCTAATAAACCTTTTTGTTTTTGTCTTTTTGTCCAAGAGGTAACAGCAACAGATAAAATTTTTAAAGGATTATTAAAATAACATTTACAAGACTCTGAACAATTATTTCTTCTTTTTTTTTTTCTTTTTCTTTTTTTTTGTTGAATTCTTATTAAAACCACAGAAAGAAAGAACAATTCTTTTTTATTTCGCAATTTCCACACAGGGACTGTGCAACTCATCACCTGCCATCGATGACTTTGTTAAAGAGAATCATAGAACGGTATCATTTTGTCCAGGAGCCCAACAGTTTGTCGTCTTTTCGGATTGTGGTGTCGTTTTCTAACCGTGCGAGATCATTCAAGGCAAAGCCTGTTAGGATGCTGTACACAAGAGAAAATAAAAACTGCCCACTTGGGCTGAACTACCAATGAAGTGGTAGGTAAACAAATCTCTCTCTTTTTTTTTCTGGCCAAGAGAAAAAAAAAATAAGAAAAAAAAAATAACCCCAAAGGAAGCTGCGTTTTGCAATGCTTCTTTATCTCTCTTTCTCTCTCATTCTTTCTACAAGATGAACTTCCCTAGAAAGAATCCGATGAAAATGGCTGCAATGACAACAAGAAGCGAAGGAAGAGAATTCGAGCCGTTATCTCTGAGGGCCAAAGCTGTGGGTGATCCCGATTTATCCGAGTGCACTACCTTCCTGAGCCTCAAGCCTTCATCCTGAGGGGGAGAGCAAACAACAAACAATGATTTATGAACTCAGATACACACACACACAGATTGTTAGGGCTTGGAAGGGACCACCACAGGTCACTGAGTCCAACCCCCTTGCTCAAGCAGAGCCACAGAACCTAGGGCAGAAACACATTCAGATGGGTCTGGAAAATGGAGGAGAATCCACAACCTCCCTGGGCAGCTACTTTCAGAGCTCTGTAACCCTTACAGTAACACATTTCTTCCTCAAGGTGAAGTGGAACTTCCTGTGCTCCAGCTTCCACCCATTACCCCTTGTCCCTATCACAGGGCGCAAGTGAAAACAGAGTGTCTTTCTTCTTGACACCCACCCTCACAGATTTATAGGCAATGATTAAATCCCCTCATAACCCTCTCCTCTCCAGACTGAAAAGCCCCAGGTCTCTCAGTTTTTCCTCATAAAATAGGCGGCTCCAGTCCCTTAATCATCTTGATAGCCCTCTGACGGACTCTGTCAAGCAGGTATCTGTCCCTCTTGAACTAAGAAATCTGAACTTCTTTAGATTTGCAGAAATTGAACCGAAAGGCCAAATTTACCATAGCAAACCAGCGTATTTCAAATAAGGACAGGTACTGCACTGCTCTGTCTCCATGTTCTGCTTAAGACAGACCCTGAAATTCCTGCTAGGGACAAGGGAAAAGCCTGCTTTCACTGTTTCAGAATTCAAATCCTTGTTGTGATGACTCCTTATTGCTAAGAAGAAACATCTCTTTTGTGTAGTGCTACCCCGGATACTCCGACACCATCAGAATTACAGGTGTGCAGACTACAGCGTTCAGATTTTTAGCTTTAAATTGCCTAAGACGACCAGAGACAGAACCACTTCATTCAAGACAAAAATTATGCAGCTTCAGCAGACTGACCATGACATTGTGAAGTCTCACTGGGTAGAGAGAGGTTCTCCTCCTCCTCTGCTCTGCCCTGGTGAGGCCACAGCAAGAATTCTGCATCCAGTTCAAGAGGGACAGGGAGCTGCTGAAGAGTCCAGCACAGACACTGAGGTGATCAGGGAGCTAGACCGTCTTCCTCATGAGGAGAGGTTGAAAGAGATGGAGCTGTTCAGCCTGGAGGAGACTGAGGGGGGATCTGATCAACGCTGAGAAGTAGCCAAAGGGTGAATGTCAGGAGACGGGACCAGGCTCTGCTTGGTGGTGCCCAACAACAGGACAAGGGGCAGAGGGCACGAAATGGAAACCAGGAGGTTCAATCTGAACACAAGGAAAAACTTTTCCCAGTGAGGTCCCAGAGCCCTGAACAAGGCTGCCCAGAGAGATTGTGGAGTCTCCTGCTCTGGAGACACCCCAAACCTACCTGGATATGCTCCTGTGGGATCTGCTCTAGGGATCCTGCGCTAGCAGGGGAGGTGGGCTAGATGGTCGTCTCCAGAAGTCCCTCCCAATCCCCCCCAGTCTGCAATTTCATGATTGCAATGACGAGAAGCTCAAAACACACCCTTTCAAATCAAGAGTGAAGCCCCTTCAATACAAACATGGAAGCAAAACTTACTCTCAGGTGCCGGTTTTCGTCCGTCAGCTTCATGATCTCTGCTTGAAGTCTTTTGCACTCCTCCACTAGCTTCCTTGTTTCAGTATCATTAAGGGAAACACTATGTGACTTTGGCATTGGTCCATCCTGCTTAGATGTATTCAGCACTGGGGCGGGTTTGCTCGCATCTATGTCATTCTACAAACATGAAGAATGGCTTCAGAATGCTACTTACCCAGAGAGAAATCATCCACAGCTTAAAAATTAAACGATCTAGCTCCTACAATAGTTCCATGAGGTTACTATTTAGAGTAATCAGAATGAAAACCTCTTCCCGGGTTGTGTCACAAACGAATGTGGCACGAAGATTCTGAACCGACTGGAAATAAAGCACTGAAGGAATGTAGAATTGAAGTCTCACAACGTCACTGAAATACAAATCACTAAGTTTCTACTGAAGTGAGAAAGATCACAGGAAAAAGCCAAGAATAAAATTAAAAGAGCAGATCTCGCAGCTCTGCTCAAGCTATTCAATGACCTTTGACTCTGCACCCTTCCAGCCCACGCTGACAAAACCACCTATTAAAAAGGTAAACAGGGCTGTGTAATAACAAAGCAACTAAACCAAGCCAGAATTCCTCTAGTCGCTATGCAAGTAGCAGTTATTTCATCTACAGCCTTGACTTGCAACACAACTTAAGGAGCCCAAGAGACGTCATGTGCTGCTTTCTGAACTGTGAACTGGTTTGCTGGCTGGACTGAATTCTTTCAGCAGCACTGAAACTTCGTGAGAAACTTAAGACTTCTCACCCCGGAACAAACATCCTTCTGCTGTCTGACCCCACTGAGTCTTTTTCTATTTGTGTCAGCGTGCTGGAATCGTAAAAAAGTAGTTACTGACTGCAGTGAATCACAGAATAATCCTGGTCAGAAAGGACCTCCTAGATCACAGAGTCCAACCATCCCCACACCAACAAAAAAACCTCAGGCCCTGAGAGACTGACAAACACAAACTAACCCCCTCCCTGCTGCCAATCGAGCAGGGCATGAAGCACCATGGCTACACAGGGTTCTTCAACACCTCCAGGGATGCTGATTCAACCGCCTCCCTGGGAAGGCCATTTCAGTGCCTCCCCACTCTTTCTGGAAAGAATTTCTTCCTCAGATCCCATCTAACCCTCCCCTGCCTCAACTTCACACCCCTGCTTCTGTCAGCAGTCACCAAGGAGATGAGGTCTCCACAATCTCCCTTCAGGTAGTTGTAGAGGACAATGAGGTCTTCCCTCAGCCTCCTCTTCTACAAACTAACCCTGCCCAGCTCCCTCAGCCTCTCCTCATACAACTGGTTCTCTAAACCCCTCACAAGCTTGGTAGCTTGAAATATCAGTGTCCTGGTGTAAGTGGGTGTAATCCCTGTATAATACATTGTGTTTCTCTCACTACACTACACGCACCTTATAAAACATAAAAACAAGTAGAATTTTTCTAATATCTAAGATGTCATTTTAAACTATTAGTGCCTAAGAATTCAGTCACATCCTTCCCAACTTCCAGGTAACTGACAGATAACTATTATGGCGAATAGAAGGCAACACAAACAGACACCTCCAGTGTGCAGACAATGGAACTGTCAGCTCCTACACAACTGGAACAGATTCTCTCTGATAGCAAGAGCGTGTGAAAGGTAATGGGATTTATTTCCTTTATTTTTTGTCTGATTACGTGTCTGTATCACTGCCTTACAAAACACATTTAGGATTCCCAAAGCGGGCTTTCATGGCTCAATCAGTACTTCCTTCCCTAGTTCTGCCGGATTAGAACGAGAACTTAGAAAACTGAAAGGCATTTAAATACTTTCAAAAGCGAAAGATGTGACTTGACTGGATGCAGCACTGAAGTCTTTCTTTAATCTGAGACTACATTTAATTTAGCAATAAACTGCTGAAGCAAATCAAGAGTTAAAATAATGAAACCGCAAGAATTTTTAGCACTGCTGGAGGTTTTTAAGAGACAGTTGAAGAGGGTGATGCAGGGTATTTCCAGGACCCTTTCAACACAGGCTGTTCTGTGATTCTATGAATCCTTCCAAATTCTATACTGAACATCACTCCTAATGTGGTACAGATTCACAGAATCACTGAATAATCCTGGTTGGAAAGGACCTCCTAGATCCCCGAGTCCAAACAGCCCCACACCAACAAAAACCTAAAGACCTGAGAGACTGAAAAATACTGACTAACCTATTCCCTGCTGCCACTCTAGCAGGGTATGAAGCACCATGGCTACACGGTTCTTCAACACCTCCAGGGATGAGGACTCTACCTCCTCCCCAGTAAGGCCCTTCCAGTGCCCAACCACTCTTTCTGGAAAGAATTTCTTCCTAAGATCCAATCTAAACCTCCCCTATCTCAACTTCAGACCCGTGGTTCTGTCATCAGTCACCAAGGAGAAGAGGCCAACACCCACCTCTCCAAAACGTCCCTCCAGGGAGTTGGAGAGAACAAGGTCTCCCCTCAGCCTCCTCTTCTGCAAACTCACCCTGCCCAGCTCCCTCAGCCTCTCCTCATACAACTTGTTCTCTAAACCCTTCACAAGCTAGGTAGCTTGAAATATCAGTGTTCTGGTTTATGTGGGTGTAATACTGGTATGTAATACCATGTTTCTCTCACTCCACTACACGCAATTTATGAAACATAAACACAAGTAGAATTTTTTCTTACCCCTCCTGAGCTTGGTAGCTCTGCTCTGGACCCGTTCCAGCATCTCCATGTCTTTCCTACCATGAGTGGCCCAGAACTAAACACAGGACTCTCAAGACAAGGCCTCACAGAAGCCAAGTACAAGGGCACAGTAACTACCCTTCTCCTTCTGACCATGATATTCCTGATCCAGGGCAGGACCCAGTTGGCCTTCTTGGCCACCTAGGCACACTGCTGGCCCCTATGAAACAGGCTGTCTCCCAGCACCCCTAGGTCCTTTTCTGCTGGGCAGCTTTTGAGCCCCTCATTCCCCAGCCTGCAGTGGTGCCTGGGGCTGTTGTAACCAAAATTCAGGGCCTTCATGTCCCTCAGACAACTGGCCTAAATCCATCAAGCCATTTACCCAACTAATCCAACAGGTGTGAAAAAACCTCAGAACAATTTCCTGTGAGATCCTGACAGGCCGTGCATGACAGTTCATCACTCCTTACTTACCAGTTTATCATTTTCGTTGGGCATTTCAAAGACACATCTCAATTTGGAGTCCATCAACTCATCGGGTTTCGCTTCTTTCCACTAAGACAAGAATGAACAGAGTTACTGGACATGCCACAGTAACGCATAGATCTGAAGAGTTCCTAAGCCTGGTCTTAGTACCTGTCTCAATCCTCTCACACTTTGCTTCAGAACAATGTTTTTTCAATTTGTTTTTGAAAATAAGTAAGTTGAGTGCAAGGATGGATCAAAGTTTGTAGGGGAAGGGGCAGCAGTTCTTTTACCACACAATGAGAAACACGAAGCACCTGGGTCAGTGTGAGAACCACTCGGGGTGAATGTATTTACATCCCAGCATGGAAGCACCAACTTTAAACAAAGGGTTTAATGACTCTCTATTTGATTCCAGAATAAATTTATTTTGTACTTAGTGTTTTGGATTTTTAACCACTTCTTCCTTTTACTGCCTAATTCTTTACACTTTGGGCCTAACCATTTTTTGTTTATAAAACTTTGCATCCTAATATAGTCAATATATTGAAATAAATGTGAGATGTGCTGGAATCCTTCCACTCAACTGACAAATCTCAAAGTATCTTCTTTATGTAGTTGTCTTAAATCTTTAGGCTCAGAGACTGATCTGAAGTTTGCAGTACTTTTCCAACAACTAAAGTTACCTTGCAATTGCAGCTCTTTTAATAACATCCATCCTGGGGTGGGGGTTTTTTTTAGCTTTATTTTTTCAGCAGCATTAGTTGTGCAGTAACTTAGAACTACAATTACTGATTTTCCGCAAGATCTGGTGCTCAGTATAGAACCACTCGAACACAATGAGAAACCAAATTGTTTGAAAGGTATTTCTAAAGGGGACTTTAGATCCTCACGCTTTGCTGCCCACACATAGCCAAGAGCTATCAGAGAATATTAAGAAAAAGTACACCAGACCAACAAAGGCAGAGAACTGTTAACTTTCAAGCTAAATCTCTGAAGATTTAGATTTAACAAAACCTAAAAGCTTTTCCCACTGTTCCCACTGAAGCGAGGCCATGGGAGGTTTTTCCTTCATGTAAGGACAGAGCCTAAACCTGCAGAGGTCTAGTGGATTCTAGTGATTTATAAAAAACTCCACTTCTTCCTTTGTTTCCACCTCCTGCATATACTCAGGTCTTGTTAAAAAACATTCTCTTGAAGCTTGTGCATTATTCCCCTCTACTGTAACTGTTTGTGGCAGTCCACGTGCACCCCAGCGGGCACATCCTGATACCTGAAGGCTTCTTCCCCACTGCTGACAGCTTGTTGTGTGAGAAACCAGTCTCCTCACTTCTGAACTAACAAGCATAAACCTAACTTTCTTTTTTGGAGCTTTCAGAGCTGAGACTACAGCACTGTCCTATTAAAACAGAAGATAAATCTATCACTTGTGCTGTGCTTAGCCACTTGGTATCTTGCAGAGATACTTGCTCAGAGAAAAGCAAATCCTTTTCCAAAAATAAATGGCAAAAGGACGAGAAATCATGATGTCTGAGATTTTAAAGAGAAAGAAATGTATCTACAAGAGTCATTTCCCCCGTTGTGACTTACCACTGCCTCCATATCTGTAATATTTGGTGGTGCGTAGGTTGTCTGTACCATGAACTTGTGTTTACTCTTCTCATTTGGGTCATAGTCAAAAGGCTGCAGCATTACTGTTCCAAAAGGAAAAATAAAGCATAAGACATCGGTTCTGCAGGTGAGCTGTATGCCAGGCATGCAGTCCAACACAGACTTGCTTCTCGATCAAGGATTAAAAGGCAAAGGCAGTGTTAAAAACACTCAGCCACACACTGTAGCAGCAGGCAGTGAGGGGAAAAAGCTTGAACTTCTTCAGAGATGGGTAGAGCTGACAGGATTATTTCTGCATCACTTCATCTTATCTGGCAGCACAACTATGAAGATGCTTCAGTTCAAGCTACGATGATTCTAAGACGAAAAGCTGCTTCAATAATACATCTTAAAACATTTTTAACAGAACTCTTCAAAATAGAGTGATTAGTTACCTAATAATGTGTTTTACTCAGCTTTTAACATTAGATTCAGCCTAACAGCTGATATTTGTCCAAAATCCAGGTACCTGTTTTGAGTTCCATGGCAAGTTTGGGGCCGTCACAGTACAGAGATGGGGATTCAAAACCAAAGTCTCTGTAAATGCAGCTTTCAGCAAAGCATTAAAACAAAACTCCTAATACCCACTCCTTGCATTTGATTTTCTCGCTGCATTCAACACATTGGAATTTATTGTTTTTAAAACAACTAGAATTAGACAGGATACAGCTGTGTAGCCAGGGACATAACCTAATGGTTTGCAGAAACACATGAATAAACCAGGTTTCTTACAGCAAATCACAGAATCCGACTGTTAGGGATTGGAAGGGAGCTTGAAAGATCAACCAGTCCAATCCCCCTGCCACAGCAGGATCCTTTAGATCCAGTTGAACACAAAGTTGCTTATCTTGATGTGGAACCTCCTCTGTTCCAGCTGACACCCACTGCCCTTTGTCCTATCATTCAGTGCCACTGAGCACAGCCTGCCACCTTCCTCCTGACACCCACCCTTTCCATATCAATCAACATTAATGAGGTCACCCCTCAGCCTTTCCTCCTCAGGGAGATGCTCCACTCCCTTCCTCATCTTTGTGACTCTGCACTGGACTCTCTCAAGCAGTTCCGTGTCCTTCTGGAAATGAAGGGTGACCTCATTTATGACAGGACTGTTCCTGGGCAACTGCGATGCCACTGGCCTTCTTGGCCACAACAAGGGCCCATTGCTGGCCTTAGGCCATCCTCCTGGCCACCAGGATCCTCAGTCCCTTTCTCCTACGCTGCTCTCCAACAGGTCAGTCCCTACCCTGTCCTGGTCCCTGAGGTTGTTGGTGCCCAGATGTCAGACTCTGCACTGTCCTTGTTGAATTTCATTCAGTCCCTCACTGTCCAGCTCTCCAGCCTGTCTAAACAGGAGCCCAGCCCTCTACGTTGTCAGCCTCTCCTCCCTCAATACACCAGGTTTGTTACCGCAAATCCTAAAACAGACAAGCTAGTCTCTTGTTTCACAAAAAAATCAGCTCCCTCACTCAGACAGAAGCAGAGGACCACACAAATTCTATTTAAATATGTTTATGTGGGTTATGTTACATATGTTAACGCTAAAAGAGCATAACGATTCAGAGTGAATTATACAGATGAGTAAAGGGACATACACTGCTCTTCCACAGAATTCCAGTTCAGTATGCCTATACAAAATCTGAGGGTAAAAAACCTCCCAAAACGACATCTCTATAGAGATGTCTGTAAATTTACCTATTTTACAGCAATGAAAAAGCTACAGCAGAAATTCTTTACCTAGAAAAGTACATTTCATGCTCTGAACAACCTTCAGGTACATTCTGAAGTAAGTCTGAGATTGTAACAAGTCAATTATGTTTTCCACACATTTGAATTCTCATTGGAATGGTCCAATCACAGAACTACTAAGGCTAGAAAAGACCTCTAAGATCATCCAGCCCAGCTCTTAACATCACTCCATAAGCCAGACCAGGGCACTAAGGGCCACAGCCAGGCTGTCCTTCAACACCTCCAGACACAGGGACTCCCCCACTGCCCTGGGCAGTCCAGTCCAGGCTCTGAGCACCCTTTCCATGAGGAAGAGCTTCCTAACATCCAACCTAACCCTCCTCTGGCAGCTTCAGGCCCTGCCCTCTCATTCTGGTGCTGGTTGCCTGAGAGAAGAGCCTGACCCCCACTTGACTACAACTTCCCTCCAGGTAGTTGCAGAGAGGGAGAAGAGTCCCCCCGAGTCTCCCCTCCTCCAGGGTGAACACCCCGAGCTCCCTCACAGCTTCTCCTCACCAGACGTCCCTCCAGTCCCTTTCCCAGCCATGCTGCTCGAATATGGACCAGCTCCAGTACCTCAATCTGCTTCTTAAAGCAAGGGGCCCAGAACTGCCTCCAGGACTCAAGGGGAGGCATCCCCAGTGCCCATGCAGGGGGATAATTATGTTCCTAGTCCTGCTGGCCAGATCCAAGACAGGATGCCATTGCCTTTTTGTGCCCCCTGGGTATCCTGCTGGCTGCTGTTCAGCCAGTGGTAAACCAGTACTGCTAGGTCTTTCTCTGCCAGATGTTCTCCAACCACTTATCCCTCAGTTTGTAGCAGCAGGGGCTTACTGTGGCTAAAATGTAGGGCCCTGCACTTGGCCCTGTTTCAACCTCATCTGGTTGGCCTCTGCCCATTGACCCAGCCTGCTTCCTGTCACAAATTGTAAATACTTCATGGTAGGACTGAACTGTGGTTGGTTATAAAGTACTAACCACAGCAGCAAAATTACTACCTCAGCCTTTCCAATTTCACCAGTTCCTGTGAAAAAGTAGCTACATCTAAATTTAATTCCCTAATTTTAGGTCTTAAATACTAGTTACAAGTTGCAGGTGTTTGCTACAGGATGGTTTCCTCTTTTTTTCTCCCCCTTAAATAATCAAAAGGTTATACGAAGAGTATGTGAGAAAGTTCTTTCTGATTATATGGAAGATGAATCAGCAGTGAAAATATTGAGTTGAGATTGATGAGGAAACAAAATGGGTCACTAGAAAAATATGAGGAGCTCACCTAGCTTATGAAATGACCCAGAAGAAATTATATGCTTTAAAAAAATATAAATAGATGAAGGTGGCACTTCGGGGAAGAGAAATTAAATCTGAAAAGCTCTGTGGAGTCACAGTCACTGAACAACCGCACATTAAAGCGTCCTGGGGTGACTGCAGCTGAGTAACAGCATGGAATTCCAGGGCGGCAGGAAAAGGAGTATCAAAGATTCCCTGCTATGCAAGCTGAAAAGTCAAGCAGTGTGATGTTATTCTTCCCTTTACTAGTACATCTGAAGCTGAAATACTGTTTACAGCTCCAGTACTACTTCAGAATTCTGTGGATTATCAAAATGAAGCCTGTAAAGTCAAACCTAGGTGGAGTTTCATGGAAAAGAAGAAAACACTGTCTGGTTTCAGGGCTCACACACTGCTGCAAAGTGAGCACAATTCTTCTCGTTAATTCCCTCACCTGAAAAAACCCAAAAATAGAATAAGCAGAGAGTGTCTCTCTAATGAAACACCCGAGAGATTTCAACTCTAAGGGCTACAAACTGCTTCACCTACGTACAATAAGAGAAAACACCAATGCTTTTGAAAGCTATGTAATGATTATCACACATTTGACTACAATGAAAGAGCTATGAATCAAGATTTTAGGAACCATTACTGTGTTCAAAACAACTAGGCAACAAGTGCAGATCTATTTTTCTTTTGAATGCACTGAACTGTCAGGTGAGACACTCTATAAACACCTCAGAACAACCAAGCAATGTTCTACTTCAGGATGTAAGCAAAACAGTCTGAAGCAGAAGTACTGCTGATATCCCAAACCATTTCCAACTTCCTTTAATGTTTCTGTGACAAACAGGTTAGCTGTGTCTGGAGGATTTTTCACCTATTGTTGGAGCTCTACATCAAGTTACCATTGCATTAATGAGAGAAATAGATTTACTCTATTAAAAATCTTAATTTTAAAAGCTGATGTACTATTTCAAACAGCCTCTAACATCGAGCATTAAACTTCTTCAAAGGCCTAAACCCACCAAACGTGTTTTTTCTTACCTGAAACAATTACAGATGATCCTGGGTCAATAATTCCACTGTTTGGCCTCACACAGTATCGACGAGGCGCTGTGGTCTTCACTTTGAAGCATACTTTCCTATCCGATGGATTTCGTAGTTTGAGATTTGTAGTTACGACATCTGTAAAGGGCCCTGGAAAGAAAAAACCCAAGGTTAAATCAGAGACACACCAAGCTGCAACAGAAATCATCTCCACACGATGCCAAACAGCAAGAGCAGGAAAAGCCAGAAAGGTTCACAGTGTTCACAGCAACTACTTTTCCATTTAAAAACCACAAAGAAAGGAAGCTTTAGATGGAAAATACACATTATATGAACGAGTGGTTAGGTTCAAAATCACTAATTGCATGAGGCAGAGGAAGTCAGGCTTTGTCTGAACATTTTATTCTGCACACAGAGGTGTTGGAAACTGTACTGGCTACTATCAAACACGACTACAGCAGAGGGTTCATTATCCACCCAAGATGTCTTCCTGTAACTCTCACCACAAATCCTTCACTGTGAGAAAGCACTCAGCAAAGCCTTGTCACAGAACACCCAGACACAAATCAATAAAGCAGTCCCCAAGAAATAGACTTACAAAACTACTCCAAAAGTTTCCTGTCACTTGCCTTTTGATGGCTCTTGCAGGATCCAGCTGCCATTTACTTACACGGTGTGATCCAAAAATAACCCACAGCATGAGCAGAACTACATTCAGGCAGCTGAGTGCTCCTCCAAATCTAAGGCTGGGGACACACTCAGAAAAGACCAAAATATTTACTTTTTTGAGCTACACAAACATCTTCTGCAGTGACCAGCTGCACTCAAGGACACCTCAAGTCCAGCTTTCAAAGGTGAGAATGGCATTCTTTTTTTATAAACAGAGCTCCTCAGGTTGTCTAAATCTCCTCAGCTACTATTACTGAAGGAAATGCTGTTCAAATGAAAAACAAAAGGCTCATTTCAGAGGCTCTTTTTGAAAAGCAGAGTCATGAAGAAAAGCAGCTCTGCTATAGCAAAATAGCTTACTTGAAGACAAATCAGCAGTGAATTTATAAACTGATGATAAATTGGGTTTTAAACCTAAAAAAAACAACCATAAGATGTTTTGTTTCTTTTGAGACATGAAAGGTTCCCTCATGCCCATGATAATGAGACACAATTTGGTGTCTTTTTCAAGGTCTACAGCATCTTTCCGACAGCTTCACCTTTCACCTGCTCTCTATAAAGCTTTTAAGAAAAACTAAAAAGCTGTGTAAAGACTCTTGAGACTTGGAACCACCAGATCTAATAACTAACTGGTTGCAAAATAGTGCACAAAAGGAAACGATGACTGGATTGCTCCATTCCTGCAGAACTCAGCTATTCTGGTACCAACAAACAGAGCATGGACAGGGAGGAGCAGTCACAAGGGTAGTAAATCTAAATTAGCATGAGATATCCATCAAATAAAAAGAAACCATGCAACAGCAGAAGAGGATTCTGGAGCTTGCATGCACACAAATAAACACAGCCCCAGGGGAGCAGGGAAATAAAGCACAAGCAGATACCACCAGCCTCACTGCAAAGACCCTGTATCATAATGTTTCCTGGAGAAAAACAAGAATAGGAGAAGCAGGAAGGAGAAAGGTTTTAGGAAGACATTACAGACTGCAAGAAGACTAAACAAGGAAAAGAACAGGCAAAGATGGATGGAGACATCCTGCACATGCAGCAGGATGGACAAATACAAGTCTGCTTCATCTCAGAAGATTGTAAGCTGCTTTACCACACAAGACAACAGACTGGGATCTGGAATGAGGGTTTTCAGAAGCTGGAGTAACTTAACTAATCAAATCCTTGAGCTATACTGATGGAACCACAAAGTCTAATGACAAGAAATCACAGATTGATAAACCTGTAACGTAAATCTAACCTCCTCTGGGAGTCAGGGCTATTCTAAAGGGGACTGGCTGTTCAACATCACAACTGCTACTGTGAATCCAACACACCACTTACAGCACCTTCCTAGAATAAAAGTTATGGGAGTGCCAGGCTATTCCAACTGTCCTGAATGGAGCAATAAAAATCCGTGGCAAGGATTTTCCTGTCTGACTTTGGAGAGCCTTAGAAAGGAAGGACAGACACCTGCCTGACCACCCACAGAAATAATACCGATCTCCAAAATCATTCTGCACTGGATTTCTCTTCTTGTGGAGCAGCTACTGCAACATTAATGCCAGGACTGCCTCTGGCAACTGCACATCTCCAACCACAGAAGCTAGTGGGCAGGAAGAAAAGGCGCAGATTCTGCAGAGCCAATTTCCACAGATGAAAACCAGTGTCAAATTTTCCAGGTTATGAGTTACACTGCAGTAAAACCAAAGGATCTGTGTATTACTGGGCAGGTACAACCACACAGAGTTTTGGTCAATGGTGGTGTATTCTCTTCTAATTCAGGTCTCCTTCAGTTCCTCGGCTCTAGAGCTGCTTAATCTGAAGAAAAGGAGGCTGAGGAGAGACCTTATTGGCTGCCTACAACTACTTCACAGAAGGTTGTAGAGAAGTGGGGACTGGTCTCTTCTCACAAGGAAGAAGTGATAGGGCAAGAGGAAATGGCACCAGGGAAAATTTAGGTTGGGCATAAGAAGCTTCTCCATGGAAAGGGTCATCAGGCCTTTGAACAGGCTGCCCAGGGACCCTTACAGAAATCAATAGTATGTTAAAGCACCTCAGGAGGTCATCTGTACAAAAACTCCTCAGAGCTGCTTGCCCAGGACCATGTCCAGAGACTTTACAGTGTCCCTCGACAACCCATCCCAGTGCCTTCTTATCTTCACAATACAAAAATGTTGCCTGCTGTTCAGAGGGAACCTCCTGGGTTTCAGTGTGTGTCCACTGCCTCTGGTCCTTGCCTTGGGCACAACTGGGGAGAACCCAGCTCTGTCTTCTTTGCACCATTCCTTCAGGTAGTTGGTAGGATAAAAACTGAGCCTTCTCCAGGCTGAGCAGTTCCCTTGTTAAACTTCACACAGCTCCTGTCAGCCTGTTTCTGCAGCTACCATCTCTTTTAGCAGTGGTTGGTACTGTCAGCACCCATGGACTGTGTCCAGCATACTCAAGGATACCCTCATAATCTTCCCTCATCTTCCAAGGAAATATGTCTAAAACTGACAGATCTCTGTAGTGAGTCAAACCTGCCTTGACTGCCAGGTAAGAAAACGAGTATTAGAGAAATTAATGACTCCAAATGGAATTTTTGGGGAAAAAAAGGACAGGTTGACATAGCTGACACACAGCCAAGAGAGAGGAACGTACTTTGCTTCCATACAGCAGTGTTAATACATTAATATTCAGGCCTCTGTGAAAACAAATCCGGAGAGAATCTGTAACACACATTGCCAAGGAACATAATTCCTTCCCTCTGAAATACCAAACCCATGACCATTCAAATACCTTCTCTGGGAAGAAAAAACCTCCAACTGTAACGAATCACCTACATTAACATTATTCACGGTCTATGAAGTGAAACAGCCTCAATTTTGTGGATTAATACTTCAATGTTACAGGTCTGAATGATCAGGAATAATCAGCAGATGAAGGTACAAGATTAATAACAGCTAAAATAACAGTGGCTCTCAGGCAGACACTGATATACAAGAGCAGTAATATTGAATACTTCAGTTCTGATTCTACTCTGGCACTTGAGAAGTGGTTATGAGTTTTATCACCAACCTGCAAGCAAATGTCAGAATGCAAAAAGTGTTTTATACAGAAGCAGATGCACACTTTAATGTCCACAACTCCCAAAGGCTGAGTCCAGGCTGGCACTGCTTGCCATGGGTAATATCAGACTTTATCAGAGCTGCCCACGCCAACAGTGTACCCAGGATATTTTCTTCTAAAAATCACTGAGACAGTGCTCATGTTAAAATCCTAAAAGAGCTCATCTTGCTCTGTCAAAGAGATAAGCAGAGCCTAGATGTGGCTTTACTTGTAGCTTCTTGTGCAGATGCTGGCACAAATGATTCACTGAAGGTTGCCACGAGCATCACAAACTGGCTAGGATTGGAAGAGACCTTTAAACATCTCCTAGTCCAACACTATCCCTACAGTGAGCAGGGACATCTACAACTAGAGCATGCTGCTTCAAAGCACCAGGGTCCAACCTGATCTGGGATGGTGCCAGGGATGAGGCTTCTCCCACCTCTGTAGGCATCCTGGGCCAGGCTCTCTCCACCCTCAGCAGCAGCAGTCTCTTCCTCCTCTCCAGTCTGAATCTCCCTCTTTCAGTTTAACCATCATCCCCTGTCCTGGCACAGCAGTCCCTGCTGTATCCATCCCCATCTTTCTCATCGACCCCTTTAAGCAATGAAAGGCCACGCTAATGTCTCCTGGAGCACACATACACACCTCCAGCCAACTTCCCAGCCTGGACTCACAGCAGAGGGTTCCCCCCTCAGAATAGCATTTCTGGGGCCAGCTACACCAGTTCCAGGTCTCTGCTGTGCTGATGAGANACACCAGTTCCAGGTCTCTGCTGTGCTGAGACCAGAGCTGGACCCAGCCCTGCAGGGGTGGGGGGGGTCTTACCAGGGCAGAGCATCACAATTCCACAGTGATCTTGCTGGACACAGTCGTGAGACTGAGTGGCCGGCAGATCCTAGGTCTTCCTTTTTCCTCCCTTTAAAAAAAGGGATTTATGTTTTCTATTTTCCACTCAGTGGGAACTCAACCAGACTGGCACCACTTCTCAAAGATTATGGACAGTGGTTTGGCAACTTCGTCTACCAGTTCTCCATATCCTGGTAACCAGGGCTCCAGTTTCCATCCAAGGAGGGCCCATATTTCTCCTCATCCTCCTCTCATCACTGATATACCTGTATAAACTCTTCCTATTGTCCTTGACATCCCTGGCATGATTTAATTCTGTCAGAGCTTTGACTTTCCTAACGTGATCCCTGGATGCTCAATGCCTGAACTTCTCCCAGGCTCCCTGGCTGATTTCTGAACTCCCTTCCAGTCTGGGATTCTTTAATTCAATTCAGTAAGAGCTGTGCTATAAACTCTACCTGTCAGAGCAAGTATTCTCTTTACTGGCATAATCAGAACTATTGAATTCAATAATTAAAGACCTTTGAGTTCAAAGAATGTGAGCAGATCTGAACATGGGAACTAAATAAACATGTTACCTTTCTCCCCTTTCTTCTTCCTTTTAACCTGCTGTAGTTTACAAAAGGTTTCAGCAGATCTGCTGTTTCAAATATTCAAATATTCAGCAGCTTAAAATATGAATTGCATCCTCAAGTATGGAATTTCCAACCGGATACACCTTTCTGAGCTCAACTGCAATATCCCGAATGCTCTTCCAGCTCTATAGCAGCAATCAGAACACTTGTCATCAGCTCAGCTAACAGCTGTAGCAGCACATTGCTAATCAGACTACCCATAAAACTCCTGACCAAAAGCTGTTACCCTCCACTTTGCCCAGTGTGCTCCTAGAACTGCTATCAGAGGTTAGATTCCAGCATTAACAGTAATGGTGTTAATAGCACTGATGAGGCCACACCATGAATCATGGGTTCTGTTTTGGCCCTCTCACTGCCAGATGGACTTGAGAGGCATCCAGAGAAGGGCAATGGAATCGGCAAAAGGGCTGGAGAGAGACAAGTGCTCTGAGGAGTGGTTGAGGGAACTGGAGGTATTTCACCCAGAGAAAAAGTGGATTAGGGGAGATGGAGACCACAACAATTTCCTGAAAGGACGCTGGAGCAACATAGGGATCCTGTTCTCCCAAGTAATATGTGACAGGATGAGAGGAAATGGTCTCAAGTTGCTCCAGGGGAGATTTAGACTGGACATGAGATAAAATTTCTTCCCTGAAAGGGTTGTCCAAGCCTAGCCCAAGCTGCCCTGCCCAGGTGATGGAAGTTCCATCCCTGGAGGTGTTAAAAAAACAGGAAGATGGGGCATTTTGTGCCACAGTTTAGTGGGCAGGGTGGCACTAGTTTGACAGTTGACCATAATGACCTTAAAAGTCTTTTCCAACCTTCAGGATCCTGTGATTAAAACACTACCACAGCCCTTGTGGTTTTCAAACGTTTCCTTGTAAGTGGTAACCCAACAGCACCAAAGTTTAACTTTGCACAGGAATTAGCCTCAGCATAGAGCTCAGCCTAAACAGGCTTCTGAATCACACTGAAAGGCCATATCAACATCACACTGTAACATGTTACACATCTTACATCAGCATCACACTTCAGTGAATTTTGATTACTAAGTTTACTTCACATATGGAGCTGTTACTCCTACGTGTGTGATCTTTAAACTGGTGAACATCCCTTTTTTCAAAGATTAAGCACATATCTCAGTCAAGCTATCGTAATGTCGTGGGATGTAAGACCAGCTTCTAGCTGAAGTTATTTACGTAATGAGGTACCACCACTGTCCTACCAAACTACCAAGAACATTGGAACCTCATTCCCTAAAAGAAGCTCTCAAAAGTCACAGAATTGTTTAGGTTAGAAAAGACCTCTATGGTCATCAAGCCCAACCATTAACCCGTCTGTCCCAAGGCCACCACTAAACCTTGTCCCTACACTCCAGATCTCCATGACCTTGAAACATGTCCAGGGAAGGCGATTCAACCAAAGTCCACATAAAAAAACACTTTATAAGATGGTATCTGATGGATTTAAAACTATTTATATCTATTTTTGCCCACATCATTTTTAGAAGCTTCAGATTTGAAATAAGACAAGTTTCTAGTGATCTAAACACATTCCGAGCCACTGGGTGCCAATTCATTTTTGTATCAATCCTATCCTTTAGCCTACTTAGCTTTTCTTTTCCCCAGCGCTTACCTCTTCTGATGTATTTATAGCCAGCAATGAGATCCCCTTTCAGTCTTCATTTTGCCAAGATAAACAAGCCAAGCTATTCTACTTCACTTAAGTTAATAACTTTTTCTTTGCACCATTCCCACTTGGCTTCATTTCTGCTGACGAGGTGCTGCCAGAGATGGGTTCAGATAAAGCTTCCTCAGTGCCATAAACCTCCACATTAATACCTCCCCTTTATGCCTAAACTATGGTCTTGTATCTGCCCCATTTCTTGGTGTGTCACTCGCAATAAACCTGTGACTGAGTGACAAGTCTCTAGTTTTACTCCTCCTTAATACCTGTGTATCAAACAATCAATATTCATGTCATGAGACAGATTCTCCTAGAAGCTATGCTATGGCACTCAGAGGTGGTTTGAGACACACAGCATGGTTTTACTAAAGGCAAGTCCAAAGCAGTGGCCCTCTATGATGGAGCAACTGCCTCAGCACACAAGGAAGAGCTACAGATGTCATCTACCTGGACTTCTGCAGCAAAGCCTTGATACAATCTCACTCAACATTTAAACAGGATGATTAAGATGGATCCTAAACAGGATCCATCTAAACCCAGAATCATGGGTTTGATGGATGGATTATTAAAGATGGGTAAGGGATTAGCTGTGCAAGTGTGTTCATAGAGTTACAGTGGATGCATCAATGACCAAGTAGAAACCAGTAACGAGTGGCATCCCTCAAGGACATGTACTGGGACCTGCACTATTCACTGTCTACATCAATGGCATCAGATGCATCCACAGCAAGTTTGCAGATGACACCAAGCTGCATGGTGAGGCTGACACACCTGAGGGGCAGGACAGCATCCAGAAGGAACCTGGACAAGCTGGAGAAGTGGGCATATATGAACTCCGTGAGGCTCAACAAGACCAAGTGTAAGGTCCTGAACATGGCTGGGGGCAACCTGCATCTGCAGGCCACTCAATATCACAACTGTGTCCAGCAAGATCACTGTGTGATTGTGCTGCTGTGCCCTGGTGAGACACCCCACCCCACCCCAACAGGGCTGAGTCCAGTTCAAGGCTCCCAGCACAGCAGAGCCCTGGAGCCGGTGTAGTGGGGCCAGAGGAGGCCCCAGAAATGCTGTTCTGAGGGGGAAACCCTCTGTTGTGAGGCCAGGCTGGGAGAGTTGAAGACAAGAGAGAAGAGAGCTGAAGAAGAGAGAGAACAGAAGCTTCAGGGAGACCTTAGCACAGCCTTTCAGGGCTCAAAGGGCCAATCAGAAATGGAGATGGACTTTCGAGCAGGGGCAGCTGTGCCAGGACAAGGGGCGATGGTTAAACTGAAAGAGGGAGAGTCAGATTGCAGAGGAGGAAGAAATTGTTGCTGCTGAGGGTGGGGAGAGCCTGGCCCAGGATGCCTACAGAGGTGGGAGAAGCCTCATCCCTGGCACCATCCCAAGTCAAGTTGGACCCTGGGGCATCTGATTGGGGATGTCCCTGCCCATAGGGAGCTGGACTAGCTGACTTTGAAGATCTCTTCCAATCCAAACCATTCTATGATATAATGTAATTACATCCAGTAAATCCAGTGGTAAACACAGATTTTGCTTAGGGGACAGACACAGAGAGGAGGGTCTCAAATCAGACTGGCACATTCTACCTGGAACACTCACGCTGCATTTTATTCCACATTTCTCCATGTCTTTAATTATTTTCTCCTCTAAGGCTTTGCATATTACTGAGGTCAGACCTATTCACAGAAGCACCAAAGTGTTAAATTACAAATTACTCCAAGTGAGACCACATTTTGAGAAACACAGGACAGAAAAACTCTGACCATAAATACGTAAAATCCTACGCCACGGTAATAATTAGTAATCTTAACTCTCAAGCGTCTTCATACAGAAATAAACTGTACAACTGTAAAATACATTAATTATGTATTTTGAAATAAATTATTTCTTTTTTATAAAAATTAATCAGCTTATACCCACTTATCTGACTCATCTGACAATAAACGCCTTGTAATTTGACAACTTTCACCCTGGAAAATACAATACAAACCTAATTAGTCAGTAAATTTAATTTTTCCCCACTTTACACACAGTAATTTCTCTCCAGCAGCCTCTTCCAAGTTGAATTTATGACTTGTAAGCTGAGCACGTAACAACTCTTTAAATGACTCATGGTCACAAAGATCTGGTTAACAAACCTCTCTCCCAAAGACAAAGTTGGTAAAAAAATTCCAAGAATAATTCTTTGGATTTAAAAAGTCAAAAACTACTTGTTGAATACTGAGTCATTCTTTGTCATGACAAGGGGCTCAGCCAACTAAAACTTAAAGGGAATCATTTCAAAGTATCAGAAAGCCAGTAATCGCTGACAACCAGCTCTTCCCCTCTGCACTTCCACTGCTTAATTCCCAAACTGTTCTTAAATGAAGACATCTAAAACATGACATCCCAAACCATGGGGGTTTAACCTCTCTTGGCCAGCTGGGACATCACAAATACCCTGATACACTGAAGACAGTGAAAACAATGAAGACAAATACATAAGGCAGCAAGATCACGCTGGAGGACTTCAAATCCCATCAACACCAAAGACATTCTGGACCAATTCTGGCATCGGATGCATTTAACATTGAGCTATTTTTACTTTTAAATTCCACCTTCTCAATTTGCAGCAACGCACTGCCTGTGGCTCCCAGTGTTACCAACAGCAGCACAACCATTACAAAATACTCAGTAGAAATATTTTTGTATTATTTAAATAACAGAATAGCAATAGTTAAGCATTTTCTGTATCACCTGAAAAAGATGTATTTGATCGAGCCGATAAACTATTTTATACGCTAACAACCCCGGATTATGATTCAGATTAATAATCAGAAATTAAACGTCATCTGTTATACTGATCTCTCCCAGTGATTCAAACCAAAAGGAGAATTTATTGCATGCAGATGTGCCCAAAAGTTGATTCTGGTCTGCTGACTTGATGACTTATTTCAGGCCCAGCAGGAAAAAAAAAAGAGGAAAATGGTGTCTCATTATTCTGAGATGTTTACAATGGGGTAAAGTAACTGGATTTCATACCCTGGTAAGCAAAAACCGTCAATAAATGGTATCAATTTAGAATATTGAAGACATTTTTCACTTTGAAAAGTTTTGAGTGCTGCTGTTTAACCACACAACCATTTAAAAGAAAAAATATATTGCAAGTATGTATTCACTCACAAGGAACCAATTCCAAATCGCTATAACCTCCACTAGAGCTACACAGACTGAATATAGGTATGAATCACATGCAAAAGACCCCAACAGGAAGCGAAAGATGCTTCATCTTCAAAACTTGTTGCTTTTAAGTGTCTCGTGTTTCAGTTCTTCCTATCCAGCCCTAAACAAACCAAGCCAACTTCAGATGTGAGAGGCTAAACACAATGTATTAGACTGAAATGCAGAAGCACATCAACCCTGCAGGAGTAACATGGCTGAAGACCCAGATATAAGAACCTGGAGGCGAATTCTCATAGAAACATGAATCGCAGAATAGTTTAGGTTGGAAGAATGCTCAGACATCATCCAGTCCCAACCCCCTGCCATGGGTTCCCCAGAGCCTCATCCAGCCTGGCTTTGAACACTTGCAGGGATGATGCAGCCACAACCTCCCTGGGCAACCTGTTCCAGGGCCTCAGCACCCTCACAGACAGGAATTTCTGCTTCAGATCTCATCTCAACCTCCTCTCTTTTAGCTTGAGCCCATCCCTCTTGTCTTACTAGAGTCCCTACTAAAAAGTCCCTCTCCAGCTTTCCTATATACCATTCAGGTACTGGAACCAGCTTTAAGGCTCCCCTGGAGCCTTCTCTTCTCCAGGCTGAACAGCTCCAATTCCCTCAGCATGTCCCCAGAACAGAGGTGCTCCAGCCAGCGCTGATCTGTGCTTGGCACGACCTGTATGTAGGGCCTTGCACTTGAACTTGCTCAACCACATGCTGTTTGTACTGGTCCAGCTCTCAAGCCCATCAAAGTCCCTCTGGATGGCCTCCCTTCCATCCAGCATGTCAAACACATCACTGAGGGTGCACTGGAAGAGACCATCCATTTCACCAACAAAGAAATTAAACAGCACAAGTCAGTACTCCATACTGAGTCTCTAGAAGCAGCACTATGCAGTTATCAACTCACTCCCAGTTTCATCCATTCTAAGTTCAATTTTCCCTGTTGTCACATTTGTTCAATGCTCCGAAAACTCTTTATCGTTCTGTGGTTTTCCTTAGGTATTCCTGAGGGTTGCAGAAAGCCAAGGAAGCCTAGCTACCATAGAAGCAGAGGGAATTAACCATGACCTATAAGGCTATTAAGGACTGAAATTTCTAGGAATGCAAGTACTGTAAAACCAGGATGCTAATCTTTTGGTCCCCAGGGAGGAATAAGTAATGTGCTAGCCACCACGGGACCGTGTTCTTTAGACCTCCACTTCACTTGTGCAGAATAAAATTCAGCATAGATCTATTCTAGACCTTATTTTTGCCAATGAACTAAAGCAGATTAAAGAAAATAATGCAGGCAGTGATGAATGTAAGGCCTTGTCAGCACCTCCTCAAGTCATGTGTACTTTCTAATTTGAATTGTAGGGGCATATAAACACATTTTTCTGTTACCCTAAAGGCCAGCAACTCCATGATGGGTTCCTGAGGCAAGGAAACCAGTAAAATTGTTTCCAGTTTGGATGTTTAGACTTAAACTGGATCTCTGTTACACACATGCCAACAGTATTAAGTCAATAAGGATAATAATAACGGACAATTCACACTATAAATTAACTCTGAATAAGCAGCTGCACTAAAATACACTTTATTTTCTAAAACAAAGTTGTATGACTTTCCTACACCACTACACTTCAGAGTTATATGTTCCCTTAGTAACCAATTACTTCTTAAATCACTCATAACTCCTTTCTGCCAGTATTGTACCTCAGACCTGAAATTAGTTTGTGACCCACAAACCCTTTTAAACACCTCAGAATAATAAGCAGTTGGAAAATATTTACTGTGAATGCCCTCAATGCCCTGCCTGCAGCATATTCCTGTAATAATCCAGTAACAGAGAGTTCTTTCCACAGAGTATTGAGACTGCAGTCTCATTATGCTTCAGATTTTCTTTCTGCTTAGTCTGCTCTACGGA
The DNA here is from genome assembly GCA_013397515.1 of Upupa epops. Lineage (NCBI taxonomy): Eukaryota > Metazoa > Chordata > Aves > Bucerotiformes > Upupidae > Upupa > Upupa epops. The sequence goes on along the minus strand of VZRI01011735.1, from coordinate 209,608 downwards.
AATTCTCCTAATACACGCATCAGCCTGCAATCAAAGTTTATGCCTAAAGAAGAGACATTTCATGCTCCATGAACACTAAAGATCCCTGACTGACAGCAGCTTCCTACAGATAGAATTTCTAATCTACTGTTTATTCTGTATTCCCTGTATCATCCACTTTTGTTTCCTATCATGCAACTACGGCTGATTTACAGCTTGAAGATGGATCATTACTTGAAAGCTTTGAGTTAGACACACAGTTGCTGTGCATATTTTTTTAAATCAATAACTCAATTTAATAATAAATCATGTGTTTTCCTCCAGCCTGTTCTTGTAGTGAGAATACACAGGACTGAAATCCAAGTGCAGCCAGATCTGGCAGCATTTTGCCAACACAGAAGTGAAAAAAATCTAAGTTCCCGCTATGGTTTTGACTCTGAGCAAGCTATTGAAAAATCGATGTGTGATCAGACTTGGGGATCAGATCTGGGTATCAGATTTGATAGATCAATCAAGTACAGCCTGTTCAAAGTTTGTCCAAAAGCCAGGCCAGCCTGGGGTGTGAATACAGTGTTCTTCTCTTAATACAAACATTAAACGGACAACTGGAACAAGTTAAAGATTCTTATAACATCATAAATTCCGTTCTGTCTCTCTAAGACAGTATTACAGAAAAAGAGTCTGCTAAAAGTGGAAAATAAAACGCCAAGTGGAAAGGTTTATAGGATTAGTGCAGACACCACTTGCAAAATGTAAATCCTATGTTCAGACAGCATTAACAGCTTTAAGAAAACACACAATATATCTGATTCTGAACAGCAAACACTGAGATCCTCCATGTGCCCTTATGGGGATAAAAGACATAGGATACCACTACTATCCTATATATAGGATATATAAGATGCCACTACCACAGGATACTACTGAAAACTACTTATTCCGTCATGCTTTTCTTTATGCCTTTAGCTTTCAAGGCCCACTGCAAGAAAACCCTTCCTATTCACAGCCACCGAGGAAAAGCCCCCACAAGGTAACCGGGACCTATTTTGACAGAAGCCTGTCACGCCGCTCCCCCACACAAACTTCCATATCGCCCGCACTTCTCTTTCCTCCTTTCCAGAGAAGGAACGAGCTGCCTGTTTACCGGCCGATAACCTGACTGAACAGTGACAACCTGGGCTGTGGCGAGGGAAGAAGGGTAGGGCGGGGAGGCATTTGCCAGCCGGGCCGAGTCCTCACGGGAGCCCAAGATGGCGGCGGACGAGCCCGTTCACCGGCTCCGGGGCGCCCCCCCGCCTCCCCTCACCAGCGGACCCAAGCGGGTAGGACTCGGCTCCGGGGAGGGGGGGCAATGGAGGAGGAAGGAGGTGGAGGGGAGAACGAGGCGCCTGGAGGCAGCCGACGGGAAACGCGAACCCCACCGAGCTGGGCTAGGCTGGGTTGGGCTGGGCTGCGCTGGGTTGGGTTGGGTTGAGTTGGGTTGGGCTGGGCCGCCACCGCTGTCCTTCTACCCTCACCCAGACCCCCTGCACCAGGCAGCCCCCCTCACCTTTGAATTTGAGGTCGGTGGGCGGATCGAGCACCAGGATCTGCTCGTGCTTTGCCAGAGCCCCAGCGGCCGCCATCTCGCTCGTTCGCTCCGGCGGGAGGAGGAGGAGGAGGAGTTGGTGGGAGGGAGGAGGAGGAGGAGGAAAAGGAAGAGCACGGGCGAGGCCGGTGATTGTTCTCAGAGGCAGAAACTGGGTAAGGAGTCTCCAGCTCCTCATGACTGCTGGTGGTAACGGGTTGAGAGGTCAGAGTCAGTTCCCAGCTGCCATCACCAAACCTTGACCCTCATGTGGCTGGGTCACCTAGTGCTGTCCTCACACAGGCGTGAGACATTGCCAGAAGTTCTCCAGCAGTGAGCTGTTTGTAGATGAAGGCCTAGGTTGGACTAGATGATCTCCAGAGGTCCCTTCCAACCCTGACCATTCCTTCATTCTGTCATAGGATAATGGTTGAGGTTGGAAAAGACTTTTAAGTTCATGGAGTCCATGAACCCAGCTGGGCCAAGGCCACTGCTAAACCTTGTCCCTGAGCTACAGATCTCCACCACTGTGAAACACAGCCAAGGATGATGATTCAACACCCTCCCTGGGCAGCCTCTTCCAAGGCCTGAGGACACTTTCTAGGGAGAAGTTTTGTCAGATATCCAACCTAAACATAAGAGAGGTCGGAGAAGCCACATCCCTCGCACCATCCCAGGTCTGGTTGGACCTCTGGGCTCAGAGCAACCTGCTGTGGTTGGAGTTGTCCCTGCTCGCTGCAGGGGGGTTGCAGTGGTTGAGCTGGAGAGGTCCCTTCAATCCAAATCATTCTGTGTTTCTGTGATCTCTTGTATAAGGAAATCTGAGGGGAACCAGAACTTCAGGTCTTACAGTTTTTTCCAGGCACGATTTTCCATGCAAGCCTCTCAGTGGTCACGTTTGTATGAGAGACAAAATGAACATCAAGGATGTGCGCAGCTTAGGACAAGACTGGGTTAATCCCCATGATCACCATATGGAGGAGACAATGGATGAAAGACAGGGTGCAGGAGGGAGCATCACATCATTGCTGAGGCGGGAGGGGAACCCAGGAGGGCTGTAGCTCAATTTCCAACTCCATACTGAATGCAGGCCAGGTCACGCAGGGCTTTGTGCTGTGGGGTCATGCAAACCTCCGAAGATGGGGATTTTTGCAGCTTCCCCAGGCAGCCGAGTTCAGTTCTGGCCTGTCCAGCTTCCATCTGGTTCGTGTTACAGTAATGGCAGAGCTAGTATATAAACACCGAGTGGGTGGCTCAGTGGTAATTATGTATGAACGTGGCTTTTAAATGTACTCTGTGATGGTGTTTGAACACACCAAGAGCCCTTATGCATCTGTTCTGTTGTGTTTCGTGTCATTTCTGAACCAATGCCTTTATTTAACCATTTTTTAATGACTCTTTTTTGAATACTAAACACCACCTGTGCTGTTGATCAGCAATATCTGGCAACCTTCCTCAACATCTGTCACAACAACCCCAGGCAACACTACAGGCTTGGGGATGAGTGGCTCGGAAGCTGCCCAGCAGAAAAGGACCTGGGGGTGCTGGGGGACAGCCAGATTCACCTCAGCCACCAGTGTGCCCAGGTGGCCAAGAAGGCCAATAGGATCCTGCACAGGATAAGGAATAGCATGGTGAGAAGGAGAGGGGTAGTTACTGTACTTGTGCTTGGCTTCAGTGAGGCCTCGTCTCGAGAGTCCGTGTTTAGTTCTGGGCCCCTCATGACAGGAAAGACAGGGAGATGCTGGAACAGGTCCAGAGCAGAGCTATGAAGCTCATGAGGGGTTAGAGAACCAGTTTTGTGAGGAGAGGCTGAGGGAGCTGGGCAGGGTTAGTTTGGAGAAGAGGCAGCTGAGGGGGACCTCGNATGAGTGGCTCGGTAGCTGCCCAGCAGAAAAGGACCTGGGGGTGCTGGGGGATAGCCAGATTCACCTCAGCCACCAGTGTGCCCAGGTGGCCAAGAAGGCCAATAGGTAGGATCCTGCACAGGATAAGGAGTAGCATGGTGAGAAGGAGAGGGGTAGTTACTGTACTTGTGCTTGGCTTCAGTGAGGCCTCGTCTCGAGAGTCCGTGTTTAGTTCTGGGCCCCTCATGACAGGAAAGACAGGGAGATGCTGGAACAGGTCCAGAGCAGAGCTATGAAGCTCATGAGGGGTTAGAGAACCAGTTTTGTGAGGAGAGGCTGAGGGAGCTGGGCAGGGTTAGTTTGGAGAAGAGGCAGCTGAGGGGGACCTCGTTGCCTTCTACAACTACCTGAAGAGAGGTTGGGGAGGGGTGGCTGTTGGCCTCTTCTCCTTAGTGCCTGCTGACAGAAGCAGGGGCACTGGTCTGCAGTTGAGGCAGGGGAGGGTTAGATTGGATCTGAGGCAGAGATTCTCTGCAGCCAGAGTGGTTGGGCACTGGCAGGGCCTTCCCAGGGAGGTGGTGGAGTCCCCCTGCCTGGAGGTGTTGAAGAACCCTGTAGCCACGGTGCTTCCCGCCCTGCTCGAGTGGCAGAATGGAGAGGGTTAGTTTGTATTTTTCAGTGTCTCCAGTCTTGAGGTTTTTTGTTGGTGTGGGATGATTTGACTCGGTGATTGATTCTATGATTCTGATTTGAACACCTCACAGCACAGTTCAGGAATGAAATGTCAGGTCCATCACAGTCAAGAGGGTTTCTCTTACTGATTTGGTGCCATCACGGTGTCATTCCGCAAGTGTCTTGAGTGTGTTCATCACGGCTTGTAAAAGAATAACATTTGCTTAATCCAAGGTTACTGTTTGTCCAGAGTGTTTGGAGGTCTTACTAGTTCTCACACCATGAATTCGGCAGCGTTGGCGTAATATCTTGGTTTAGAGATGGTTTGGCATTTTTCAAAGCTGTTTCCTATTAAATATTAAATAAGGTCTCTATGTTGCAGAGCAGATTCTGTTTCATAATCCTATTTTCCCACTCCTTATTATGCAGGTGGTTTATTAGGTCCCACCAGTTCTGAACTTGAAAACATCTTGCGGTAAAACAGTACCATGACCTCCCTTGCCATTTCTTGGGGTTATTAAGACTGTCAGAAAAAAGCATCCAAGTGCCTCATTACGTGTCCTGTTAGTGGAAAAATTTAAGCTCTGGCTCAGAGAAGTATCTCACGCGTCCTGCACTGCCTAGAGGGAATGTCTCATGAGGAGAGGCTGAGAGAGCTGGGGGTGTTTAGCCTGGAGAAGAAGTGATTCAAGGGGGACCTTCTCCCTCTACAACTCCCTGAAGGGGGAGTCACAGATAGGGTGACCTGACCCTGGAAAGGACTGCTTAGGGAGGTTGTGGATTCCCCAGCCCGGAGGTGTTGAAGGACAGCCTGGCTATGGCCCTTAGTGCCCTGGTCTGGCTGATACTGGTGATGTTAGGTCCTGGGCTGGGCTGGAGGAGCTCAGAGGGGTTTTAAGGCCTCAATCATTCTGTGATTCTGTAAGTCAATGAACGTGGCAAAATGCACATGTGTAAAGGAATGAGTAGTTTGAGTTTCTTTTTAAGGAAATACCTGGCTTTTTGGTGCTGCTGTTTGTCTTCTGAAATACAAAACTGTCCACACAAGAGGCTCCAGTCATCACTTACTTGACTGCTAATGAGTTCCATATAGAATTTTAGGCTCTCTTGTAGTATTTTAAATCAAAAGAGAAATCTCCATCTGCTCTATTATTGGAGATTTGTGGAGTTATTCAGATGTCTCCACACACTGGAAAAATATATCTTCGCTGAATAACTTCAAGTTTGTTCAGCTGCAGGGCACCCACTGTTTTCTCAGCTTCAGGAACCAAATGAGGACAAGGAACCAACAAGCACAAGCGTAGGGTTCTACTCTGGGGAGGAATAACCTCCTGCACCAGTACAGGGATGGGATTGACCTGTTAGAAAGCAAAGAAAGTCCAAGGAGTGATGGACAGTAACAAGATGCCCATGAGCATTGGCTTTTGTGGCTAAGAAGGCCAGTGGGCTCCTTAAGTGCATGGAGAGTGGCCAGCAGGTCAAAGGAGCTTTGCCTTCTCTTTCTGCTTTGCCCTGATGAGGCCATATCTGGAATACTGTGTTTAGTTCTGGGCTCCCCAGTTCAAGAGAGACAAGGAACTACTGGAGAGAATCCAGCAGGCTGAGAGTCCTGGCGTTGTTCAACTAGAACAGATCAGCTGAGAGGGGATCTCATCAATGCTGATCAATAGCTAAAGAGCAGGGGGCAGGAAGATGGGGCCAGGCTCTGCTCAGTGATGCCCAGCAGTGGGACAATGGTCAACAGACACAAAGTGGAACACAGGAAGTTCCATCTGAATGGGAGGAGAAACTTCTTGAATTTAAGGGTAGCAGAGCACTGGCCAGGTCTGTCCGGGTAGGTTGTGGAGTCTTCTGCTCTGGAGAGATCCCAGACCTGCCTGGGTGGCATCCTAAGCAACTCTCTGGAGTTTCTGTAGATGATCTCCAGAGGTCCTTCCCAGTCTGGAACTCTGTGATTTCTTCACGTAGTGCCATTATTTCCAAAACACATGACGTAAAATATTCGAGTAGAGGAAAGCCAGTAACACATCATGCCATCCTCATTAGTAGCTGTAGCATAGAAGTGATGTACTTGGGCTTAATTGTGTTCTGCTGGACACAGACCATTCACTTAGGTAGGAACCAGACAAGAGTGGTGTCTTGCCTTTGTGGTTTGAGGTAGCATTTAGAGAGCCGAGTGATTCCTGAGCCAATTTCAAATGCACTAAAAGCCCTAATCCTTTAATAAATGATACGTAGATAGCTGAATGTACAGACATAGGTGCCTAGTTGAAACTCACCTCCGGAAGAGAAAAGGTATCTCAAATAACAGTTTGAACCAATAATTCTTCACAAACAGGATGATGATGCTGTGTAGTCATCCCATCTCCTTTCCAGTCTGATATCCTTGCAAACATCATGGTCTTTCTCAATCTTGGATTGCAGACCTCATCTGGCACCTGGGGTGTAAGTCCCCCCTTTCATTTGCTCTGTTAATGCACATTGCAGCTCTGTAGTGCTCATTCTGTCATCAGCATCTCCCAAGTAGTCCCAAGAAGCCCACAAATTCTATTTCAAATTGCAGATAGTTTCAGTTCTAGCAGGTCACAGGGTAAACAGGAGCAAATACTGTTGTCGATGTGTGAAAGATAAGTGTACTGGGACTGGGCATGGCACATGGAGAGCTTTCATAGGATCATAGAATTGCTCAGGTTGGAAAAGACCTCCAAGATCATTGAGTCCAACCCTGCACCTAGCTGTCCCAAGGCCACTGCTAAACCCTGTCCCTGAGCTCCAGATCTCCATAACTGTGAAACACAGCCAGGGATGGCAATTCAACCCCCTCCCTGGGCAGCCTCTTCCAAGGCCTGAGGACCTTTTGCAGGGAGAAGTTTTCCTCATGGCCAACCTAACCTTCTCCTAGGGCAGCTTGAGGCCACTTCCTCTTGTCCTGTCTATCATTTCCCTCAACTAAACATTGAGAAGAGTTGCTCTGAACTGCTGTGTCTGTTTTTGGGCACTATCCTTCAGGAAAGTTGTGGAATAATGGAAGGGATTTTGGAAAAGAGGACCTGTAATGGCTAAGGGCCAGAGAATGGATTGAAACATGAGAAGAAGAGATTGACATATTAAGACCTCTCAGCCTAAGGAAGACAAGGTTGACTCATGTGTTGGCTAATAGTCTTCAAAGACATTAAGAACAATGGCCAAGAGAAAAGCAATAGTCTGGTCTCCTTTGTGGGTGTAGATCAGAGCAAGATCTGATTTAGAGCTGAGATGATGAACTTTTTAAGAATAAGCGTAATTAATGTATAAGATTGCCTGGAAGCACAGTCCTTGGAGTTCCAGCCACTGATCTTTAAGAAATAGGTTGGGAGATATAAATTTAGCTGATCCTGCCTTAAGATGTGACCTCTGAAGTCCTTTCCAGTCCTAGGAGTTGATTGCAGTGTAAATTCTATCATGCTCATCTGCAGTGGAATTGCCCATTCCACAAGTCCGTTAAAACCAGGGGAGGGGGGATTTTTCCAGGGACTTCAGTAAGTACTGAACCAGGCCCTGAGTGTTGCACTGGGAGCTGCGTGAGGAATTTGGCCCACAATTCCATTCATAGTATTTGCAAATGAGAGGAGCCCAATCCTTCTCCCAGGGTTCATTTGCAATGGTTACAAGAGAAAATAAACGGGGACTGAAGCAGCAGCGCTAGATTTTTCTCACAAAAATTGAGTAGAATTGACTGAAGACAGACACAAGGAGAAGATCTCTGGGGAAAAATTAGCAACTTTCTCAAGGAAGAACATTTTAAACAGCCATATTTTACATCAATTAAGCAGGGCCAGACAGAGAGAAAGAGAGAGACAAAAACTGTGTCAACACTGCTGCAAAAATAAATAGTATCATGAATGTGAGAATGAGATGGTTGTGTCTGCTGAAAAATCCAATTAGCCGGGAGCCTGCAAAAGGGCAAAGCCAAGGAATCACAGAATTATCAAGGCTGGAGAAGACTTCTGAGATCATCCAGCCCAGCCTATGACCTAACATCACTACATCTGCCAGACCGGGTCACTAAAGGCCACAGCAAGGCCTTCAACACCTCCAGAGATGGGGACTCCACTACTTCCCTGGGCAGTCCTTTCCATGAGAAAGGGCTTCCTAACACCCAACCTAACCCTCCCCTGGCAGATTCAGGTGCTGCCCTCTTGTTCTGGTGCTAGTTGCCTGGGAGAAGAGCCAGACTCCCACCTGACTACAGCCTCCCTTCAGGTAGAGAGGGAGAAAGACCCCATGAGTCTCATCTTCTCTGGGCTAAATAGCTCCCTCGACCTCTTTTCATCAGACTTTCCCTCTAGTACCTTCCCCAGCCTCGTTGCCCTTCTGGACTCACTACAGCCCCTCAATCTCTTTCTTGAAGCAAGGGGCCCAGAACTGTCCCCACAACTAGAGGTGAAGGAAGAGAATACACGGAGATACTCAAACTCTCAGTGGATTCCACTGGCTGCATAGTGACTGTCAAGGAAACAGCCATTCCCTCATAGTTTGTTCCCAGAGAACATAAAATTAAGAGGATCCTTTGGGCATCCACAGCCTGCTCTGCTTTTGTGGGCTCTGAGCATCACCTGGAAATTCAGTCTCTGTTCGCTTTGTGCTGTGACAGGAAGCAGGGAAGTGCTCCAAATGCTCCTCCAGCAGATGCAGGCAGCTAAGGTTACTAATAGGTGGATAATACTCACATGAAAGATCTTTGCTCCTCATTAATTCATTATCTCTAGTAGTAAGGCACAAGGTCTCTAGAACCATCTCCCACTCTGGTTAGTTCGTTGCAGCCGTGTTCTGTGTGTACGCACAAGCTCCAACACTCGACCTGAGAGGTCTTCATGAAATATTTATTTACTTAGCATTCAGGGAAGAAAAAGAAGGGAAAAAAAAAGGCTGCATAACATTATTGATGGAATCTCTGGCTGCCCAATGCTGAATTATTTATAGCTTAATTGTAGAAACGATACCCACAAGGACCTGTGAGATTGCAATATGCAATTGATACACTGCACAATACTGGAGACGTTGTCTTCCAGACTTTGTTTGTCTGCTTTGGTGGGTCACCTTAAACCAGGCATCAGCACTCTGCAGAGGTAAAGATGGAAAACCCAACAGCAGTTTGGAAGTTGTGAGGGGTAGAAAGGCCTGCAGAAAGCCCCACAGAGGAAAAGATGCTCTGACCTGGAGTACTCCATATAGGACCCTCACATTCCCAACCCATGTGCACCTATCAGCCAGTGATCTATCACCATGTGGGCAGTTCCCTGATCATAGAATCATAGAATCGTTGTGGTTTGAAAAGACCTTCAAGGTGATCAACCGGCCTTGAACCCAGCTGTCCCACCACTAAACTGTCCACTCCACAAACTCCAGATCTCCACAACTGTGAAAACACAGCCAGGGATGGCGATTGAAACCCCTCCCTGGGCAGCCTGTGCCAAAGCCTGATGACCTTTTCCATGGAGAAGCTTTTCATGCCCAACCTAAACTTTCCCTGGTGCCATTTCCTCTTCTCCTGTCCCTTGTTCCTTGGGAGAAGAGACCAACCCAACCTCCACCAGTCTCTACCCTCCTATCAGTAAGTTGAAGACAGCACTAAGGTCTCCCCCCAGCCTCCTTTTCTCCAGCCTAACCAGCCCCAGCTCCCTCAGCTGCTCCTTGCAAAGTTTGTTCTCCAGACCCTTCCCCAACCTTGTTGCTCTTCTCTTGACCCACTCCAGCACCTCAATGTCCTTCTGGGATTGTGATGCCCAAAACTGAAGGTTGTACACTGGTGTGACCTCACCAGTGCCAGTGTTCCCCTCGCCTGTTGGCAACCCAATCCCTTCTGCTCTTCATCCACTCCCACCTGCACCATGAAAATGGGAACCTGTAATGGATGGGAAAGGACTTCCTGTTCATTCACCACCCTCCCTCTCTGGGCCAGCACCAGAGGCTTTGGAGGGTCCCACCATACTCTGAGCATAGATAGTATCTCTTCCACATAGATTCATCCTATTTTTAAACACCAGCTTAAAATCTGAAGCACTCTGTTAAATACCCTGATGTAATTTTTTTCCTCTACAATTTTTTTTCCAGCAAATTTGATGTCATCTGCAAAATTGTGAGGAAAGTTTGTTTTTCTTCCAGATCTCTGATAAATCCATTGAACTGCTTTGGCTCCTTTGAAGCTGTTAAATAACCCATTAGAAGAGAGTGAAAAGATGCTGGTGTAGCTGTTAATTGGTTTGCAGAGCATTTGATGCAGGTAAATTGATTTTGTATAGTACTGGGGTGGTTTTTTTACCAGATTGTCATGCTGGGCTACATCAAATGACTTAAAGTAAGTTTTAACTTACTAACAGCATTTTGGTCTCTTGTTGCTTGAATGCACCAATTTTCCATTTAAAATATATTAATGAACATTACATAAGCTGCTAATTAGAAATTTAATCCTATTTGTTTCCCATATCCATCTTCATTCATATTTTACCCAGGGTCTATATAATTTTGTAAGGATACAAATCTATCCCATATATTCTTTCTATTGTTCCCTGCTGTCTTTTACTGGTCCTCTGAAATTTCCCCTGTGCACCAGTATTTGTTCAGATGAGTATGAAGGGCTCTGGGAGCATCTCCTTCAGTTTTTGTTATACCCTTGGGAACACTCAGCCCTGAAGATTTCAATGGGTTTTGCTCTCACTGATGAACATTCTCTCACACATGCAGTGAAAAAGAAAGCATCTCTTACCACTTCATTATTGTAACAGAAAAAATGAGCTTTTAAAGGAAGCTGCAACATTAAAGGTTCTGTTTCAAACTGCAGGTGACTGTGAAATGTAATGGTGATTCTTTGTATCACCCCATCACACACTTTCTGTGCCATGCTTGTGTATGGAATCATAGAATCAGAGAGAGATCATCTAGTCCCAACACCCCTGCCAAAGCAGGATCATCTAGGTCAAGCCACACAGGAATATCCAGGCTGCTTTGGAATCTCACTAATGAAGGAGACTGTGCAACCCCTCTGTGCAGCCTAGGCCAGTGCTCTGTCATCTTCCCAGTAAAAAAGTTTCTCCTCATGTTGAGGTGGAACCTTCTATGTTCAAGTTTATACCTGTTATTCCTTGTCCTGTTACAGTGCCCTACAGAAAAGAGATCACAGAATCAGAGGATCACAGAACAATCCTGGTTGGAAGGGACCTCCGCAATCCCTGAGTCCAAACAGCCCCACACCAACAAAAAACCTAAAGACTTGAGAGACTGACAAACACAAACTGAGCCCCTCCATACTGCCAATTGAGCAGGGCATGAAGCACCATGGCTACACAGTTCTTCAACACCTCCAGGGACGGTGACTCAACCGCCTCCCTGGGAAGGCTGTTCCA
>VZRI01011735.1:137921-195122 GCA_013397515.1 Upupa epops | reverse complement strand
CTGTAACTGCCTGAAGGGAAGTTAGAGACAGGTGGGTGTCAGGCTCTTCTCCCAGGCAACTAGAGATAGGACAAGAAGGCAGGACCTGCAGCTGCCAGGTTGGATGTTAGGAAGCCCTTCTCATGGGAAGGTTGCTCAGAGCCTGGACTGGACTGCCCAGGACAGAGGTGGAGTTCCCATCCTTAGAGGTGTTGAAGGACAGCCTGGCTGTGGCCCTTAATGCCCTGGTCTGGCTGATGGGGTGATGTTAGGTCTTGGGCTGGGCTGGATGGGCTCAGAGGGCTTTTCCAGCCTGAGTCGTTCTGTGATTATCTGATTCTGTGACGTTATACTGGCAAAGAGGAAGAAACACGATGTTCATTTTTCTCAAGGGCACCTCGCAGACACAAAAGCTGACTTCCGTATTGATCGGCACTTGTCGATACGTAACCAGAAACATAGGGCTTGTGTCTCTTTTGGTCCATACTGGTGTTTACCCAGAGAACTCTACTTGCTGTAGAGGAACAGTACTGTCATTAACTGTTGTGGAGGGAGCAGGAGTGGCACTGACTAGGTAAAACAAATGTGGATTAAATGGACTTCAGTGGATAAAATTCATTTCTTGTTTTATTCAATTCCTTGAGCATGGCAATCAGAAAGGTTGAGTGTCTCATCTTCAGAAAGATGTGTCTCCAGGAACTTGTGACAAATGAAGTTCACAGCTTAAACAGGTGGACTCTTTGCTGGGTTAAAAACTGACTAATAGGTTCAATCCAGTTGGCAACCAGTCACAGGCGGTGCCTCTCAGGGCTCAGTGTTTGGACCAGTCTTGTTTAACACCTTTATCAATCGCCTGGATGAGGGGACCAAATGGACCCTCAGGAAATTTGCAGATGATACAAAATTAAGCAGCAGTGTCAAACTGCTGGAGGGTAGGAAAGCACTGCAGAGGGATTTGGGAAGACTGTGGCGATGGCCTGAGGCCAACAGGATGAGTTTTAACAGAGTCAAGTGCCAGGTCATGCACTTAAGTCACAACAACCCCCAGCAGCTACAGGCTGGGGGCACAGTGGCTAGAGAGCTGCCTGGCAGAAAAGGACCAGGGGGTGTTGGTTGACAGCCAGCTGAATAGGAGCCAGCAGTGTGCACAGGTGGCCAAGAAGGCCAACAGCATCCTGGCCTGGATCAGGAATGATATAACCAGCATTTGTAGGGAGGTGGTGGTGCCCCTGTACTCTGCACTCATGAGACCACACCTTGAGTACTGGGTCCAGTTTTAGGCACCACAGTGTAAGAGGTTGCTGGAGCAGGGCCAGAGAAGGGCAATGAGGCTGGGGAGAGGGCTGGAGAACAGGCCCTGTGAGGAGTGGCTGAGGGAGCTGGGGTTGTTTAGTCTAGAGAAGAGGAGGCTGAGAGGAGACCTTATAGCTCTCTACAACTACCTACAAGGAGGTTGTAGTGAGGCTGGTGCTGGGTTCTTCTGCCAAATCACTAATGACAGGGTGAGGGGAAATGGGCTCAAGCTGCATCAGGGGAGGTTTAGATTGGATCTTAGGAAGAAGTTCTTTCCTGAGAGAGTGGTTGGGCACTGGGCCAGGCTGCCCAGGGAGGTGGTGGAGTCCCCATCCCTGGAGGTGGTGAAAACACAAGTAACTAGAACACTTGAGGCCATGGTCTGGGGGGTAGGGAGCTGTTGGGATGAGGAGTGGACTTGCTGATCCTGGAAGTCCTTTCCAGCCATGAGGATTCTATGATTCTATGATGGGGAAGTCAAAGCTTAAGTTCTTGGAATAGTTTTGAAAAACCAAGGTCAGTACTTTTCACAGAAAGCTTTTTTTGTTTTAAATACTTCAGGGAATCTCATGGATAAAAACAATTTCTGCCTGGAGTAATTTAACAGCCAGAAAAAACAGATAAGCCTTTCCCAAGCTGACACACGTTTAATACCTAACCAGAAGGCTCAAAATTCTCTTCCACCCTGGCGCTAGACTCTTCTGCACTCAATCACGAGTTCGTAGTCAAAGCTGGTTAATTGGTGCAACACTACATTCGAGTCAGTACAGGTCTCCTACACTTCAAGTTCTGCCAGCACACTATCTTCACGTTTTCACAACAACTGCATTGCAAAACAATTTCAGTAACACTTCTGCAGAGCATCGATGGGAAATACAGCTATTCCAAACAGCAGGAGCCTGTCTGACGGACAGTAAGGCCAAGTGCCAGGTCCTGCATTGCGGTCACAACAACCCCAGGCAATGCTACAGGTTGGGGAATAAGAGACTTGAAAGCTGCCCAGCAGAAAAGGACCTGCGGTGCTGGAGAACAGCCGGCTTCATAGGAGCCAGCAGGGTGCCCAGGTGGCCAAGAAGGCCAACAGCATCCTGGCCTGGGTCAGGAAGAGCGTGACAGGCAGGAAAAGAGAAGCTTTCATGCCCTTGTACTTGTCCCTTGTGGGGCCTCATCTGGAGTCCTGTGTTCAGATCTGGGCCCCTCATGATAGGAAAGACATGGAGGTGCTGGAATGAGTCCAGAAGAGAGCTACCAAGCTCAGGAGGGGTTTAGAGAACCAGCTGTATGAGGAGAGGCTGAGGGAGCTGGGCAGGGTTAGTTTGAGGAAGAGGAGGCTCTACAACTCCCTCATGGGAGGTTGTGGAGAGGTGGGTGTTGGCCTCCTCTCCTTGGTGACTGCTGACAGAAGTAGGGGCACTGGTCTGCAGTTGAGGCAGGGGAGGGTTACATTGGATCTTAGGAGGAGATTCTTTCCAGAAAGCGTGGGAAGACACTGGCAGGGCCTTCCCAGGGAGGTGGTGGAGTCCCCATCACTGGAGGTGTTGAAGAACTGTGTAGCCATGGTGCTTCATGCCCTGCTCAACTGGCAGCAGGGAGGGGGTCAGGTTGTGTTTGTCAGTCTCTCAGGTCTTTAGGTTTTTGTTGGTGTGGGGCTGTTTAGACTCGGGGATGGAGGAGGTCCTTCCCAACCAGGATTATTCTGTGATTCTGTGATTCTGTCCTCGTGTTCCTACAAAACACCCAGCAGTGAGAAGTGAGAATGACAAATACTCTGCATTGAGACCTGCTTAGTAGTGTCTCACACGCAGATCCTGCTGTAAGGACTCTGCATCAAAAGCAACCCATTTGATATGGATTCTGCAGAGTGAAAAAAGTCCTCCTGCACTACATGATGTTCCTTAACCTGCTCAATGTGGTAAACGCATCGCTTTGGGTTGGCAGCTTTGTGTTTTCCTTTGAGGTGTTTCACAAGCCTGCTAGTAGCCTAAACACTTCTGCAGATTAGGTGAGGGGGTGGAGGTACAGAACAGATACACAGACAGTTTCGTCAGCCTCACTGTCCTGATTTCAGAGCGGTACACAGATCTCAGCAGGGTGTCCTGTGATGCTCTTTGCAGAAAGGCTGAAGCCGCAATCGTGAAGGTTTTGAAGGCTAAAATGTCAAATACTTTTCCTTATGTACCCTTGAGACACAACTATCTGTCTTGAAACAGAAAGCAGAGGAGGTCTGGTTGCCAGCCAATTTTACAGCTCCCCCTCCCTTGCTAAATTCAACCATGAACTAACCTAAAGCTCTACAAAAGCACGTGTCTAAGCCGTGCATCACATCCCACTGACAGTGTGAGGAATGATCACAGAATCAGAGAATGTTTTGGATTGGAAGGGACCTGAGAGATCACCTAGTTCCAACCCCCTGCCACACCTCTCACCAGACCAGGGTGCCCAGAGCCCCATCCAACCTTGCCTTGGACACTGCCAGGGATGGAGCAGCCACTGTCTCCCTGGGCAACCTGTTCCAGGGCCTGAGCATCCTCACAGGGAGGAATTTCTGCCTCAGATCTGACCTAAGCACAAACACCCCAAAGTGAAAGTGTCTTACAAGGCCATACTGGTGATGGCTGCTGTTCAAAGTCAGTGGAAAGGGTAGGTTCACTTTGTGCTGGCAGCTACTGTTGTAAATTTCCAAGCTGATGCTGGCCTTTGAGGTACCTCTTTTCTAACAACTAACTCAAATAACTTAGAAAGGGAATATTCAGACAAACCACTCTGGGATTTGAAAGTTCATAGGCACTGTGGGAAGTCCCAGCAACACATTCAGCTTCTGCTCCAAATGTTCTGCTTTACCGAAACCAGAGAAATCTCCAGATCAGAGGTATTTAACACATTTATTAGCGTTAATCACCATAGGTTAAATAAAACACAAACCCTACATTTTTAGGGCAAAACCCCTCTATTATTAAGTGTGATACAATTAATATGTAAAACAGAAGGTAAAGTATTAACAGATTGCAGCATCCCATACATGAAAAGCGAGTGGGTCCAGCCCAATCAAAGCCCTCATATAAACAAAACAGAGCAAGAGTATTTAAAACTGACCTTTTATCACTGACTCTGGTTTAAATAATGAAGGGTAGGAGAGTAAAATGTTATACTGAAAGGGTCTGATTGCAGAGTGATCCCATGGATCTAGTCCCACTTTGTCCCACAAAAGCAAGGAACGACAGGTTCACTTTCCTAGGGATCAATACAAACCCGTGTTACACACTGCAGCACTCAAACAAACCTGCTGCAGCAGCTACAGAAATAATCCTTTCTTAATTCTTCCCCCTTTTTTTGTCACTTTATCACTCCTGAGCCCAAACTCTCTGATCACAATTGCCAGATCTCTCAGTCTCCAAGAGAAACTTTCCATATGTAAGAAGGACAAGTTGACAGTTGTACCTATGTCCCCCCACATCTTCTTGCTACCTTTGATCCAAAACCTGATGGTTATGGAGGAGAAAAAGAAGAAAGCCAACCACACCCTGGGCTGCATCAAGAGAAGCATGTCCAGTAGGTCAAGGGAGGTGATCCTCCCCTATTCTGCTCTCATGAGACACCATCTGCAGTACTGCATTCAGTTCTGGAGCCCCCACACAGGAAGGGTATTGAGTTGTTGGAACGTGTCCAGAGATGGGCCACAATGCAGGAGTGGAGGGCTGGAGCACCTCTCCTACGGAGACAGGCTGAGAGAGCTGGGGCTGTTCAGCCTGGAGGAGACTCTTGGGAGATCTCAGATCAGCCTTCCAGTACCTGAAGGGGGCTACAGGAAAACTGGGGAGGGGCTGTTTCCAAAGGCTTGGAGTGCTAAGAACAGGGGGAATGATTTCCAACTGGAAGAGGGGAGGTTTACACTGAAAGTCAGGAGGAAGTTCTTCATGATGAGGGTGCTGAGACACTGGATCAGGCTGCCCAGGGAGGTTGTGGCTGCCCACTCCCTGGAAGTGTTCAAGGCCAGACTGGGTGGGGCCTTGAGCGCCCTGGTCTAGTGGGGGGTGTCCCTGCTCATGGCAGGGGGGTTGCAATGAGATGATCTTTAAGGTCTCTTCCAACCTGAGCCATTCTACGAATCTATGAATGAATCTATGAGAAATGACTGTTAAGGACTAAAAACTGAACTTAGAGAATACAACGTGCAGTAAATGAGAACCAGACATAGTGAACAAACCACTACGTGTCAGTGTAACGATACGCAACTGTACTTATATACACACACACGTGCAGGGCACATATGGAAATGAGCTTTCCTTCAGCATCTTGTTTTGAAACCAGTTCATCACAAGCCCGAAAAGCAGGTCACCTACAAGCCGTGGAGTGGACAAGCTCCACCAATCATTGGAACTGGTGTCTCAGTCCTGCTGCCAGTTCTCTTGAGGAAACCTGCCTTGGACAAACCCAGCACCAGCTGGCTTTGAACTGCAGCGGTACTGTTACTGTTATTATTGTTATTAAAACAGGTCAGCTACAGAGTCAGGTGCTCCTGTGCAGCAATTTCAGCCCTTAACTACTCAGAGGAATTGCAGTTGCTGCTGAAACTCCAAGTTTGGGTTGAGTTTTTGTTTGTATGTTGTTTTCCTGGCTGTTTATGTAGGGTAGAGGTACTTTCCAAGAGAGAGAAGGAAGCAGAAATGATGGATTTTACATTTGAAAAGTTGCAGGGTTTAGAACAAAACCATTCCAGGAGGTGCCACAACTGCCTGGAAGGAGGGTGGAGAAAGGTGGGGCCTGGTCTCTACTCACAAGGAACAAGTGATAGAACAAGCGGAAGTGGCCTCAAGGTGCACCAGGGGAAGGTTAGGTTGGCCATGAGGAGAAACCTCTCCCTGGAAAGGCTCCTCAGGCCTTGGCACAGGCTGCCCAGGGAAGGGGTTGAATCACCATCCCTAGCTGTGTTTCACAGGTCGTGGAGATCTGGAGCTCTGCAACAGGGTTTAGTGGTGGGATGGGAAAGCTGGGTTCAGGATTGGACTCAGTGCTCTTTAAGGCCTTTTCCAACCTGAACAACAGGATTCTTCCTCCACTAAACACAAGACTTGGTGATGTATGTTTGTCCCACCAAACACAAAAACATCTTTGAGCCACTTAGAGCAGCCTTCTAATTTTAAAATCTGCCACAGACCAAGTGGAGCAGCTTCCACTTAGAGAACAGCTTTAATTCAACTCATAAATCAGCTGTCATTCACAGGCAGCTCAATGGCAGCCGGTTGGTCAGGACAGTACCCCACAGATCGGCACTGCTGGCCACCTGCCGCATGAATAAAAAGTACACAGAGTACTCTCAGAACTGTCCCACAAACCTTCACACATCCTAAGGAGGGGTTAAGGAGTTTTGAGATGCCACATGAAAAAAAAACAGGGGGGAACATGCCACAAAGCTTTAGGAGAGCTTCAAAATCACTTACCCTAACTAATACTTCAACTACAATGTATTTACTTTCAACTGTTAAACATGAGGGGTTGATCTCACTCTCCTGCATCAGAAATAGCATGGTCAGCAGGAGAAGAGAAGTTCTTGTGCCCTTGTAAGGCCTCATCTCCAGTACTGTGTTCAATTCTGGGCCCCTCATGATAGGAAAGACAGGGAGTTGCTGGAACAGGTTCAGAGGAGGTTTAGATTGGATCTTAGGAAGAAATTCTTTCCAGAAAGAGTGGCTGGGCACTGGCAGGGCCTTCCCAGGGAGGTGGTGGAGTCCCCATGCCTGGAGTTGTTGAAAAGCTGTGTAGCCTTGGTGCTTCACACCCTGCTCGAGTGGCAGCAGGGAGGGGTTAATTTGTGTTTGAGAGTCTCTCAGAGATTGTGTGGGCATGGTTGGACTCGGCGATCTAGGAGGTCATTTCCAACCAGTATTATTCAGTGGTTCTGTTTTCTGTATCAGGTCTAGAGGTTCTCTGGGTTTTATTGAGGAAGAACCAGCTCTCTTGCAGCACTGGGCCACAGATCCCATCAATGATACAAATCTTTGCTATTTCTATAGTGTTGAAGGCCTCTCCCTCTACAGCCCATCTCTCTCCCCAGCTACCAGCAACGATGATTACTGAATCTTCACTTAAATAACCTAGATTATTGGTAAAACCATTGCTGCAATGAAGCGGCGATGCAGATCCCACCTCAGCGCAGATGACAACTGCAAGTTCACCTGAAATACCCTTTCTCATGGCAGCTGAGCCTGTGGATCATCATCCCCTGCACATTTTCAGGAAAAACTGCTTACAAAGGTACCCAGTATCTGACAAATGAATTAGACGTGCAAAAAACAATGTGGTTACATTCCCAAACAAAGTCCAGGGGGATGTTTCCCACCTCTAACTACTTCAAGCCCTCTGAAGACGCAGAGTGCTTTCCTCTTTTGTTTGCTTTTCATAAATCCCCCAAGAGAAGTGCAGTGAGGTTCAATCTTCCCCAGAAGGGAACAAATGAACATTGCAGAACACAGGCTGTGCTTTGGGTTTGAAGACCCTGTTTCTTCCCCCACTTCTGCTTTCCAATGAAGCCGATGAAGATCAGGTTGGGTTTTATCATCTCAGTCACACACTTCCCTAAGAGCTGGAAGTGGAGAACACTTAGGGTTCTCCATAATTTCAAGTTCATAACCATCTGTTGCATTCTTTCTTTGGGGAAGTTTATATTGAATCTTAGAAAGAAGTTGTTTCTTGAAGAGAGTGTCTGGGCACTGGACAAGGCTGCTCAGGGAGGTGGTGGAGTCGCCATCCCTGGAGGGGTTTAAAAACCAAGTAAGTAGAGCACTTGAGGCCATGGTCTAGGAGTTGGGGAGCTGTTGGCATGAGGTCTGAATGGACTTGATGATCCTGCAGGTCCTTTCCAGCCATGAGGATTCTATGATTCTTTCTACACATTTTCAAGGGCATCAGTGGGTCTTCTACAACCACATCCTCACATGAGTGAAGAGACCACCCCACAAATTCCCAGATTCTTGTAAAGAAACTTTCTGGTTGGTTTTATTAGACTCCAGCCCTTCACCCCAAATTCTCCTGTGCTCTTCCAACATGAAGACTTCTTGGAGGGTAGCAGTGAGACCACAAGGAACCTCTTTTAGAAGGGAGCGGCACCTTTGAGCAGACACCTTTGATCCAGAGCACAGACTGAGGCAAACTCGATAAATTGTGGAGCTTAAGCTGGTTGTTGGTGTTCTTCTTACAATTTCAGGACTTAATGAAGACTACACATTGGAAAGGGAATAAACTCAGGCTGCATCTTCATTCCAGAGTAGCCTGGAACTGAAAGTCATGTGGATCTGGAGCACAGGGACATGTCAGAGTGCTGGGCTTGGGACAGCTGGGTTAAGGGATGGGCTTGATAACGTTGAAGGTCTTTTCCAACCTAAGCCATTCTATGACTGCACACATGGGGTCCAGCAATCTCCTTCACGACAGCTCCTTCTTTCACATCCACTGCACCGCCTGACATAAATTTATTTGACTTCCAGCCTGTAGAAATTGCACTCTCTCATATTTTGGATCCATTTTTTGTTTGTTTTTCCTTCTGGTTAGCGAATTCAGTCCATTTCTTGCTGATGGTTACTGACAGTACAAGATGAAGCTACAGATTCAGAAAAATACTGAAGGAGCTAGAAAAATGGCAGAGAAACCCTAAGCCAAACCTCAGGTTTTACAGGCTGGGGGGGGTTCCACCCTATTTTTTGCAGAGGAAACTCTACAAACAGGCCAAATCTGCTTTGCAATGTAAGAAGAGAAGTTTCTGCAGCAGATCTAAATGTTATGTATAAAAGGATCTTTTTATTTAAAAAAATAACCCCAGTCATTGGTTTAAACAGAGAATCGGGACTCCTGTGACATCATAACTTTGACAGGATACTAAGGGAGGATTTTCCAGCCAGGTTCTCCCTTTGAAGTGAGGCTTTCTGCTTCTGGTCGTTGTATTATTGCTCGTGGGAAGTTCTGAAATGACTGCTTTCAAGATAAGGAGCTGTGTCACAGAGATCACCAAGTCCTTTTTCAGTGGAAATAAAACAAACCACAGAAGGTAAGGGTGCTGTTTTTCAAGTAAACCTGAAAAGATCAAGTCAGGTCAGCAGCATCGCCGGCCCATCTGTGAGGTCTGCTTTCCAAGCTTGATGGCTCCATTGTTACCGTTTTCATGAGGGTCTAACGGTGGAATCTGCCGACCTGAAACACACAAAGGGAGAGTGAATACAAAATTCCTGATGGATTAGCAGGTAAGAATCAGCGTGCTAGGGTTAGGGTTAAGTGGGTGTGACAAGTCCCATCTGAAACTGCACCAGAAAACAGCCACCTTCTGTGAACCTTCAACCTTTTGCTTTACATCCAGCTTCTGAAAGAATATTTCACTTTATATGAAATATATGAAATATGGCTACTGAGAAAGTGTGAGGTGCACAGAAACAAAGCTCACTGAAAGGATGTTACCAGTGTCTTGAAATTATAGCTATCTTATCGAGCTCCTTTCAACTAAACAAGAGAAGACAAACTTGTTCTGTTCAGTAAGACTCCCTCTCCTGTGAGGAGTACTAGTGTCTTTCCCATTAGAATCATAAAATCATAGACTCTCAGGCTGGTTTGGGTTGGAAGGGAGCTCAGGGAGATCACCCAGTGCCAACCCCCTGCCATGGGCAGTGATACCTCTCACCAGATCAGGTTGCCCATTGCCCCATCCAGCCTGGCCTTGGACACTTTCAGGGATGGAGCAGGCACAACCTCCCTGGGTAACCTGTTCCAGGGCCTCAGCACCCTCACAGGGAGGAATTTCTGCCTCAGATCTCATCTCAATCTCCCCTTTCATAGCTTGACCCCATCCCCCTTGTCCTGTCACTAGTGTTCCTCATACAAAGTCCTTCTTCAGCAGCCCCCTAGCAGGTACTGGAAGCTGCTGTAAGGTCCTCCTGGAGCCCTCTCTTCTCCAGGCTGAACAGCCCCAGTTCCCTCTGCCTTTCCCCATAGCAGAGGTGCTCCAGTCCTTTGATCAGGATGTCTTTAATGACTTAACACCACCCCTCTCAACCCATAAACTTATTAGTCATCTTATGATCTGATTTAAAGTGTTTGAAAGGATTTTGGCCATCACAGAAGAGTCAGAGCTGTCTTGCAGGGGCAGAGGGCACTCTTCCAACTCAGTGTGCCCTTCCACTACTGTTATGTCTTCTGTCTCACTGCCTACCTACTCATGGACAACACACCGTTTGCTTAACAGTTACAAATGGCCAAACAAAATCCTGCCACGTCCAGAATCCCTTTGGCTGGAAGAGACCTTCTAGATCATCAGTTCCAACCCTTCCCCCAGCACTGCCAGGTCCCTACTAACCCCTGTCCCTCACCCCACATCTCCACAGCTTTGCAACACAGGGAAACCCCCACTGCCCTGGGCAGACTGGGCCAGGCCTGGGGAACCCGTGGGGGGTGGAAATTGTTCCTCAGGGACAACCTCAACCTCCCCTGGGGCAATTTCCTCTCATTCTATTCCTAGTTCCTTTGGAGAAGAGTCTGCCCCCCAACTTGGTCCAACAACCTGAATTTCAGGGAGCTGTGGAGAGCAAGAAGGTCTCTCTGAGCCTCCTTTTCTCCAGTTCAACCCGCACAGCTCCCTCAGAGCACTGATGCTCCAGGTCCTTCCCCAGCTACGTTGCCCTTCCCTGGAGCTCGCGCAGATCTCACAGCCATGGTACTGTATTTTCTCAGTACCTTGTGGATTTCCTGCCCACTTTTCTGAAGTTGAATCTACTTGCTATTTATTACTTCTGTTTTCACTAGTGAAATTCTATTGTTAAATAACAAGAATTCAAATATTTAACATTCCTTTGCCACTTGCGGAGATAGTGAAGTTGCTGTGAGCAGCTTTTCAGAATCCAGGTGGATTTTATAGCTTAGATTTCCTCATCCCTTTGCTGCATTTACCTCCAGCTCCCTCTTGCCAAGCACTCCATGAATTAGGAATCGGTGTTGAAGCCGAAGCCCTACAAATTACTTGGGGGGGTTGGGAGGGTGAGCTTAAAGCATTCAGGTAAAATCCAATCCTAATGAATCCCAACAGCAGTATTTCATCTGCAGAACTTGCCCCCAGATTTACCTTTGGTCAAGCCCATCAAGATCCCCCTTCTCCTGTTCAGCGAGCTCTGACCTCTTTCTTAGGAGTGTGAACCCTTTTCTGTACTGCTCCTGACCTTATCGACAGAGCACAACCACTGCAGGCGTTCAAGGTCAATGAGCCCTCTGTCCAGTTCAGCCCAGGACACAACAAACAGAATCACCTTGATTTAGTTCATTCCTCTAAGCGATTAAACCCTCGCAGATAACAACTACAAAGAGAAGGAAGAAAAGATCTCCAGACATAATATTTGCTGATTAGTACATATGGCCTTTGAGCTGTTCGTCACCAAAACCTCCTGTTTTCTGCTCTCTGAATGCCACCAGCACCCCCCTGGAATTAAACTCAAGTAAATGAACCTTGAAGCAGTCTGAACTTTTCTCAAGTTGGAGGGTTTTGTTTAGTAGGGGAGTTTTCTCTCACTTCTTATTTCTATTACCAGAGTTATGAAACCATTGAATTAAATCCTTTCAGCTGTAGTGACAAGACTCATGTCTGCCCCAGCAGCCTTTAGGAAAAGTTACCACAAGAACTGTCTCAGAGCAGTAAACTGAAGTCTAGCAGCAGACAACCAGTGCCACAGCATTTTGGTCACAACAACCCTAGGCAACACTACAGGCTGGGGGATGAGTGACTCAAAAGCTGCCCAGGAGAAAAGGACCTGGGGGTGCTGGGAGACAGATGGCTTCACAGGAGCCAGCAAGGTGCCCAGGTCGCCANGTGAGGAGAGGGTGAGGGACCTGGGCAGGGTGAGTTTGGAGAAGAGGGGGAACCTCTTTGCCCTCTACAACAAAATGAAGGGAGGTTGTGGAGGGGTGGCTGTTGGCCTCTTCTCCTTGGTGCCTGCTGAGAGCAGCAGGGGCACTGCTCTGCAGTTGAGGCAGGGGAGGGTTAGATGGGATCTGAGGCAGAGATTCTCTGCAGCCAGAGTGGTTGGGCACTGGCAGGGCCTTCCCAGGGAGGTGGTGGAGTCCCCCTGCCTGGAGGTGTTGAAGAACCCTGTAGCCATGGTGCTTCCTGCCCTGCTCGAGTGGCAGCAGGGAGGCAGTTAGTTTGTATTTTTCAGTCTCCTGGGTGTTGAGGTTTTTTGTTGGTGTGGGGATGGTTAAACTTTCTGATCTAGGAGGTCCTTTCCAACCACAATTACTCTGTGATTCTGTAATACAGTGACTATTCACCAAGGGCTACAGGGAAGTGAAGAAAAATAACTTCTCAGGGAAGTGTTTGACTGACTGTCTCTCCCTGAGACTCCTTGAGAGCATCTCAGTAGATGTGAAACACAGCAGATGCTGGAAAGTTTAGCAGCAGCAGAGCAGTAAGGATGAGCAATTAAATGCTGAGCCTGCATCTACACGTCCTCCTAAACTACCTCATTCACTGCTGCTACCTAAAAACACCACGATCATCTCATCTTGTCATTCAGCTCTTGATAGATATGGCATCAATATTGCTGACAGCAGCTCAAATGTAGCTGGCACTGAACTGGGATCAACAGAGGTCATAAACAGAATTAATTTCTGAAAGCATGTACTCATTTCAAATATCTGTCTCGCTGCCATGCTCAGGCTGTGCTCCACAGCCTTGAAAAACACCCCTGCGTGAGATAAGCGGCAGCAGTGTGAATTTAAGCTCTCGGTTTGATGCAGCTGAAGTCAGAAAAGAGCAGCAGTGATCCCACATCCAGCCCTGCAATTCTCTCACTGAAGAAATAAAGAGATTAAGACAATTCCTCTTTGAATCAGAGACTGCTCTGTTGAGATACAGACAGCTTAAAAGGTCCACGAGAGATTGAATTCATCCATTGCTTAACTTAAAGATGAGAAAGTAGACCGCAAAAAGGGTGCTTTCTTCATTTTGCAGAGCAGGATACAACTAGCTAGCTTGCCAAAGACCACCAAGAGTACACAGAATCACACACTGCTTTGCGTTGGAAGGGACCTTTCAAGCACATCCAGTCCCCCCCTGCAGTGAGCAGAGCCATCCCCAACCAGAGCAGGTTGCTCAGAGCCCCAAGAGCAAACCTGACCTGGGATGTTGCCAGGGATGGGGCTTCTCCCACCTCTCCAGGCAACCTGGGCCAGGCTCTCCTCACCCGCAGCAGCAACAGTTTCTTCCTTTTCTTCACTCCTCTTTCTCTTCAATCTGAATCTCCCTCTTTCAGTTCAACCATCACCCCTTGTCCTGGCACAGCTGCCCCTGCTCAAAAGTCCCTTCCCATCTTTTTTATAGACCCCTTTATGTACTTGAAGGCCACGATAACATCTCCCCAGAGCCTTTTCATCTTAGGATTCCAGATGGAAGCGTCAGTGACACGAAGTGAAACAGATGCACATGCATTTATCTAAGAACTCTGCAGCTGAACCATCACTGGGACCATGCAGCAGACCCATAAGTTTCCCTTTGCTGACATTTTTATGGAGCGATGTCCACTGACTGCCATTTAAAACTGAGATGTTCTACTTGAGTTCATTAACTACCTGAGCACGTGTTTGGGGTTCATTTCACTGAGTACCTCTACATGTTTGTGCAGAGGTCTTGGTGTCCTTCAAGATCTCGTGCCAGTAAACACTAAGAGTCACAAAACCTGCTCAAACGTAGGGTTACAGACAGTTCCCAAGGGAACCATCCAGGATAGCAGGTAGGAATCACTAAATCAACTGTATCTCCTCCTTCCTGTCATGTTTAAATGGGGCTGAGGGAGTCCAAGATGAAGGTCAGAGTCTTTTCTTGGTAGAGTTCCAACTCCTGCTATTAAATGTGAGATTTGTTAACGTAGAGAGATTAATCAGCACTCTGGGAGTTGCTGATCTGAGCGTGCCAGAGGCAGAGACATTGGGAAACGGGGAGGGTGACCCAAGAGGTAAATAATTGGGAAGGGAGAGAAATGAAAACTGGAGCAGGGAAGAGAGAGACAGCAGGGACTGGGTGACAGCCCTGTGAGCAGAACATGAGGAAAGGCAGACGAAAGGGGATTGCTCTGCTGCAGCTGGAAGCAGGATGCGATGCGTCACCACAGTAATGAAATCTGCTCTCTTTGTTCCTGTTTGAATGCGATGCTCCAGCTATAAACTGTGACATCCACGAGCTCGGGAAAAATCAGGCTGGAGTGGAGATTCTTTGCTTGTTTGGGTTTTTAAACGTGAAACTGGTGTTGTCACTGACCTGTACAAAAGGCAGTTTCACAGGCTGGAAACAGCCTTAGAGCTGAGCTTAACAGGCAGAACCAGTCAGTGGGTTACCATGATGGCAGAGGGAGCCAACAGTGCACTGAGCAGGTACTCATCTACTATGCAAGCAGATGTGATGTGATCAGCCTGAGCTGGCACATCCATGTCCAAAGAAAGCACTGAGCTACTGTCTTAACACATGGCTCACCTGAGAAAATCACTGGATGTAGGCAGGTTTGGGTTGGAAGGGTTCAAAGCTCTTCCAGTGCTATCCTCTGCAGTGTGCAGGATCATCTCCAACCAGAGCAGGTTGCTCAGAGCCCCAAGGGCCAACCTGACATGCCAGACCAGGGCACTAAGGGCCACAGCCAGGCTGTCCTTCAACCCCTCTAGACACAGGGACTCCCCCACTGCCCTGAGCAGTCCAGTCCAGGCTCTGAGCACCTTTTTCATGGAGAAGGGCTTCCTAACATCCAACGTAACCCTCCCCTGGCAGCTTCAGGCCCTGCCCTCTCATCCTGGTGCTGGCTGACTAGGAGAGGACACTGATCCCTACCTGTCTATAACCTCCCTTCAGGTAGTTGTAGAGTGTGATAAGGTCCTCCCTGAGTCTCCTCTTCTCCAGGCTCAACACCCCCAGCTGCCTCAGCCTCTCCTCATCAGACTTTCCCTCCAGTCCCGTTCCAGCCCCGCAATCTTGAAGGGAGAGGCCCAGTACTACTCCCAGGACTCCTCCCTAGTGCTCAGTACAGGGGGAGAATGACATCCCTCAGCAGCAACAATTTCTTCCTTCTCTCCAGTCTGAACCTCCCTCTTTTCGTTTAAAACCGTTACTGCTCATCCTGTCACATCACACAGGGTGATTCCTTCCTCCTTTTAATCAGTTTCCCTGATTTCCTAGATGCTCCCCATGCATCTCAGCTGGGTTATTCAGTTTAACCCACCCGTTTCTAGATTCTTTTTCCCCCTCTGCAGCAGGATATCTCCGGGTGAAGCAGGACATGCCTGCTGTTCTCACGCAAGGTAACACTTACTGAACAATAACGGCTATTGCACAACCCGACATCGTTAAGCTGCAATTATTATAACATCCTCATTAGCATAACTAACAGCTTCTCTTGCAGGAAAGGAAAGGGGGTTTTTAAAGCAAAAGCACCAAGTGCTGACACTGAAGTTCTTGCTAGGGGAAGCAGCAGTACAACTAAATTTTACTTCTTTTGAAAGATTTCAACCTTCGAGTCTTCAAATCACACAGAATTCCTCATGATTTTAATTACTGAGAGATCCAACCCTGGTTTGTGGTCCTGATGTAATCAGCTTGGGGCTGGTTGGGTTTATTTAGCGGGTTATGTAGAAGAGCTCTTCCTCCTGTGGTTGGACAGAACTCCAATCTCTCACCAGTTTAACTGTAGGAGTAGCCCAAAGGCCATTAACTGAAATTCAAAAGCAAGAGGGAAACTAATTGTAGAATAGAGGGAGTATAAAGGGTAACAAATACCATCTCAAACACAAATTACAGCTGTGTTTTTCCATCCCTTCACAATCCATTCCTCTCGGCTTGTTCCAGTATGCAAGTGGTTAACCGGTAAACTCTAGAGCCTGGGTTTGGTTTGCATTTCGTTGGGTTTTTTTAAAATCCCTCAGTATTTCTAGGAAACAAGTATTTGGGTTACATTAAATATTCAATATAAGAGCTGCTGGCAAGGCGTCAGAAAATCAATAGCTTCATGCATTTCTATGTGAGCGTTTACCACATGAAAGGTTGTATCCTGAGACAGAAACTCTCTGCTCTAATTAGGAAACCTCGACTAGGAAGAACATCCCTATCTGCATTTTTCAACATCAGCCTCTAGTACAATCACCAGTCAGACTGCCCCTGCCAGCAGCTCTTTACACCCTTCCCATTGAGTGATCCTGCTAATCCTATTCCTCACTTCCTTCTCACCCTTCACAAAAGAAGCTGAAGTGCTTCAGCCTCTGGTTTGAATCAGAGAATTCCTTTAGTTGGAAAAGACCTTTAAAATTGAGTTCAACCATTTTCCCAGCACAGCCAGGTCCTCACTAACCCCTGTCCCTTCACCCCACATCCCTAAGGTTCTGCAATCCCTCCAAGGCTGGAGACTTCACCACTTCCGTTGTTCCTCAGGGCCAACCTAAACCTTTCTTGGTGCAACTTGAGGGCCTTTCCTCCTGTCCTACTGCTTGTTCCTTGGAAAAGTGACCAACCCCCACCTCATTTGCCAGACTTCCAAAAATAATAAATGATGGTGCCAGGGATGGGGCTTCTCCCACCTCTCTGGGCAACCTGGGCCAGGCTCTCACCACAGAATCACAAAATGACTGAGGCTGGCAAAGCCCTCTGAGTTCATCCAGCCCAGCCCAGCACCTAACATCATCCCATCAGCCAGACCAGGGCACTCAGGGCCACAGCCAGGCTGTCCTTCAACACCTCCAGACACGGGGACTCTACCACTGCCCTGGGCAGTCCAGTCCAGGCTCTGAGCACCTTTTCCAGAAGGAAGGGCTTCCTGACATCCATCATTTATTTTTCAGTTTAGTTCTTATTTCCCTTGGCTAAGGGTTCCGCAGCACCTTACTTGTCCCACTGCCTGTTTACCTTTGAACCTACTGAGGCAGATGGGTATTAACGTGGGAAGTAGTGTCTTGGCTCTGTCACTGACAGAGGACAGCTCTTACATCACTTCCTCTGCATATCTCACCTCAAGTACTTTGTGCTTGGGCCCCTCACTTCAAGAAAGAGATGGAGGTGTTGGAGTGGGTCCACAAGAGCAGTGAGGCTGGGGAAGGGACTGGAGGGAAAGTCTTAGTCTCCAGGCTGGGGGTGTTTAGCCTGGAGGAGACTCAGGGAGGACTTTATCACTATAACTACCTGAAGAAAAGTTGTAGTCAGGTGGGGGTCAGGCTCTTCTCTTAGGCAACCAGTGCCAAGACGAGAGGGCGCAACCTGAAGCTGCCGGGGAGGGTTAGATTGGATGTTAGAAAGTTGTTCCTCGTGGAAAGGGTAGTTAGACACTGGAATGGACTGCCCAGGGAGGTGGTGAAGTCCCCATCCCTGGAGGTGTTTAAGAACAGCCTGGCTCTGGCACTTAGTACCCTGGTGTGGCTGCTGTGGTGGTGTTAGGTTATGGGCTGGGCTGGATGAGCTCAGAGGGTTTTCCAGCCTCTGTGATTCTGTGATCTGGGACACCTTTACACTAAGGCAACACAGACAGGCTGCAGAGAAACAGCTGGGCAATTCCTGGATTAGAATAAGGCCACCTAAGATTCACTGAGTTGTTACACCACCGCGTGTCGGCAAATCACAGGGTGTGAGCACTACTAAATGCCAATATGCTTGGGGCAGCTTGCTTAGCCAGTAAAAACCAGTCTTAATGGGTCATCTGCCTTCCCAGGTACAAGAAGTGCTTGATGGAGCAACACAGAGCTGGCATGAGCCCCTGCACAGGCACAATTTCATACTCTGCTCTAAACCTGCTGTCAATGTCTACATTCCTGGCGTTTTTACTGCTGCTGAAGCAAAAGCCAGTGACAAGGAGCTGCTGTGCCTGCGATTCCTCTAAAACTGGGAATGAAAAATTAATAACGTTTGATCCTTCAGACACGCAGCTGTTAACAAAAGCACTGCTGGAACACATGAAAACCCATTAAGGCCCTTTTTATGTCAAAACCAGTTCAAAAAGACATTGGGGAAAATTGAATGCAAGCAGGGAATGTACAACTGTACGGAAATCATTCTTTTCTTGTTGGTAGAGAAAGCAAAGAGCCCCGTGATGTTAAGCAATCACGGCGAGCATTCAGCCACAAGCTACTGAATGGAACCTGCGTAAGGGTAGTAGTGCCTGCCATCCGTAATCCCGTGGGGAGCAGAGCCAGTCACGAGCCACAGCCTGTTCTGCAGCCTGGTGAAAACTCTCCAGCATGGAGAGTACCAGCTTGGCTGACCCTGCTCCATCTGCCTCCTCAATCTGAGTACTCTGGCTGCAGAGTCCCTCTCCAGTTAGATATGCCCCATCTTCAAAAAATCACAAACTTTTCATAGAATCCCAGACTGGTGGGGTTGGAAGGGACCTCTGGAGATCGTCTAATACAACCACCTGGCTAGAGCAGGATCCCCTACAGTAGATCCCACAGGAACACGTCCAGGTGGGTTTGATCTCTCCAGAGCAAGAGACTCCATAACGTCTCCAGGTAGCCTGGGCCAGCGTTCTTATTGCCAGTGGTCTTTCACATCTTGTCTTTTCCTGAGAAGGATTAAGGACAACGTGGAGACCATGAAAACATCCCTCAAAGCAGCAAGATCCTCAAATCCCTAGAGAAATCAGTTTTCCACCTGCTCTGTATTATTATTTTGAGTGACTTTTTCCCCATTATACCACTTCAAACTCATTCCCAACATTTTCCCTGGGAAAGAGACTGCTGTTTGACCCCTCGGGAAGGAAAAGTTAGACTCAAACACCCCTGGAGATGAAAAGCTTAAGCAAGTGAGAGGCCCTGGGGTTTCTTTAGCTAAGTTAAACCTAGTCTACCCTTTCCATTTTGGGGTATCCATTTCAAGGTTTTACACGGAGAAATCCATGCTGGAACTTTGTTCTGGATCCAGGCTGTAAAATGGGCAACATGTGGAGTCTACCTCCAAGATCCAACAGAAACAGAAGCTAATATACTCCTTGCACTAGTGAATTCTCCTGCTAACGAAGCATTTCTCACTCTGTTCCTATAAACATACCCTACCAGCTCTCTCCTTTCTGCTGAGCATGTGCTAAGGTCAAGAGCACATGGTTCCATAGATAGAAATAATTGCCTGTGGAATTAAGTGCACTTGCCTGGGTATCTAGTTCATACTAAACTTAATTTAGCTGATTCTCCTCGTCCATTATCTGCATTATTAGGGCCAGCATACACTGCCAGCTGCAGCTCTGCCTGTCAAAGGCAAAAACTAATTATCTAATTACGTGGTGAGGGATGAGTTCCTCCATAAGAACATCGCAGGCAGATGATCGTGAAAACCATCCTGAGGAAGAACTCGTTACACCCTCCTCCTTCACCAAAAGAGCTTAAAAAATACAGGTAGCGTGTTCTAGGAATATTGGTTCTCATTAACCATTTCAAACACATCCCATGAGAGTGAAGGAATTGCTTCAACAGGCCCTGTCTCGGGCAAAGCCTGGTAGGTAATAAGGGCCAGTCATGCCTGTGTGAAATAAAACAAAGCTCAGATTCTGGACACACTACCTCCTAGACCTGTGCGCCCCACTATGACTTTGAAAGAGAGGAGGAACCACCTGGGAATACACAACCCTCAAATGCAGCTCAGACTGAGATTCACCTGGCTGGAGAGTAGTCCTGTAGAGCACCCTGGTCGGGTGGAGGGTGTCCCTGCTCATGGCAGGGGGGTTGGAAATACCTAAACCACTCTAGGAATCTAGGAATGTTTGATCTGTCTTCAGAAGGGCAGTACCAAGCCATGGATCTACGGGCTTGTTGGCCTCAATCTGCTTCCTGGGAAAACCACAGAGCCAACCCTCTCAGAAGCTGCTTCTAAGCATGTGCAGGTGACCAGAACCAGTCTGCACGGACTCCACATGTTCAACCCACTGGGGGTTCCTAAATGACACAGTGACTGCATCTGTGACTGAGGGAGAGTATGGGGTATCCTCTGCCTCCAGTGACCTGAAGGAGGAAAAAACACTCACCCATGCATTGCTACCCTTGAAGGGTGCCAACTCAGAGGTGCCTTCTGTACCCTTGAGGGCAGGGCTGCTGTTCAGCGGGCCTTAAGCTTGGGGGGAGAAATGGCCCAACAGCAGGTTTATGTGGTTCAGTAAGGACAAACACCAAGCCCTGCCTGTGGGAAAGAAGAGCCCCAGGCTCTGGGACAGGCTGGGGGCTGGATGCCTGGGAAGCAGCTCTGTCAAGAAGGACCTGAGGGCAGCTAGCTGAGCCAACAGCACACCCTGGCAGCAAAGATGGCCAAAAGCATCTGACAAGAGCCAAACTAGCCAATCAGGCAGATCTATCCCCTTCTACATCTGGCCCAAGAGAAGCTGGCTAGTGCATTCAGTGTGGGGCTCTGTGGTACAAGAAAGTGCTGGCAAACAAGTTCAGAAAAGGGCTACCCAGACAGTCAGGGGGCTGGGGCTCTTGCCCTCTGAGGAGAGGTTCAGGAAACAGGGCCTGATCAGCGTGAACACAAGATGGTTTTGGGGACGGTCAGTAGCTATGGGGAGCGCTGCTAAGAAGCAGAGCCAGGCTCTACTGAGATGTATCACACATGAGGGCAACTGTGAACTGAATGAGGAATGTTCTGACAACACACTGCAGGGGATGCCACTGTGAGGACTGGACTCTGCTGCTCAGAGAGGTGGTGGGAACTTTGCTCCTGGGCCCAGACCAACCTGGTCTGAATTCACTATCCAATCTGCTTTCAGCAAAGTTAGACTGGAGATCTCCTGCAGACCCTTCCAGCCCAAGGGGTCCTTCCCACTTGCAGCCGGAGATGGAACCCCCTAGAATGCAAACTGAACATCATAAGGAACATCAGCTTCATCTTGTTTAGAAGACCCAAAGAGAGATTGCTTTGTTTTAACTGGATTCCACTGCAGTGAGTGTTTCCAACTCATCACAGCCCTCCAGACACATTTCTCAACATCTCAGTTATCAACACGATAACATCAACAGCATCGCCTCTTGTCTCGGTCTGAAACAGACGATCAGGTCAGAACTTGTACATGGATTTAGACGGTACAAGTTTACCCCGTGTCTACTGTCGCCTTCTGGTCTCAGAAGGTCTCCAATCAATCACAAATAACCAAGTGAATCAATAAATGAAGGGAGCATTTACTTACTTATCCCTTGAAAGAGTTCTTCAATGTTAACAGCGTTCTTCGCGCTGGTTTCAACAACGATGGCACCTATAGACTCTGCATATTCTTTGGCATCCTTCATAGGAACCTCCCTGAGAACAACAACAGGAAAGTAATAAAACCCAGACAAATCAAAGCAACCCAATTTTCAATTTATAATTTAATCTTGGAAAAATAACTGAAGAAAATAGGTCCAGCACAGCCTAACGGCTAGCGATGTTCTTCCTAGAGGTCGGGACTGGGTCCACTCTTGCTAGAAATATTCATCCATGACATGGATGGAGGGACAGAGTGCCCCTCAGCAAGTCTGCTGATGATACAAGACTGGGAGGGGACACACAGTGCACTGTGGATACACAGTTCAGTGAGTCCTGGACAGGCTGGACAGCTGGAGCAGAGTTCACCAAGGGCAAGTGCAGGGTTCTGCCCTAGGGAGGAATAACACTGCTCCAGTAAAGGTTGGAGGCTGAACTGCTGGAGAGCAGCTCTGCAGAGAAGGAGAAGAAGTGCTGGTGGATGAGTTCCCCTTGAGGCCAAGAAGGCCAGTAGGCTTCTTGGGCTGCATGAAGAAGAGTGTGGCCAGTGGATCAAGGGAGGATCTCCTCCCCCCTCTACTCTGCAGTGGCAAGGTCATTGCTGGAGTTTGGGGTTCAGTTTGGGCTCCCCAGTTCAAGAAGGACAGACTGCTATTGGAAAGTCCAGCAGAGGCTATAATCACAAGACTGCAGAACTGAGAGACCCAGTGCAGAGCAGGCTGAAAGGAGATCTGATCAATGCTAATCAACAGCTAAGGGACAAGCTGTTCCTGGGCAGGAAGGAGTATGGGGCCAGGCTCTGCTCAGTAGTGCCCAGCAACAGGCAAAGGATTAAAGGGCACACACTGACACCCAGGAAGTTCCACTTGAACAGAAGGAGAAACTTCTTGACTGCGAGGGTGATAGAGCCCTGGCCCAGGGTGCCCAGAGAGCTTATGGAATCTCCTGCTCTGGAGAGATCCTAAACTCACCTGGACACCATTCCTGGACAACTGCTCTGGGTGTCCCTGCTCTAGCAGGCAGGGTTGGACTGGGAGACCTCCAGAGGTCCCTTGCACCCCCCCTGACTGGGATTCCGTATGATCCACCAGCTGGAGTGTTCCACTGCCTGTTGCACTCGCCAAACTGCCCCCTTATGGCCACCCCAGGGCCCTGCATGGGCCAATGTCCCAATGCAGACACTCCTAGTCCAATCTCCTTCCATACTAAGGGCCGTGGACTTTAGCAGAAGGTTCCTGGGAGCAGAGCGATGCAATTTCACACTTGGTTGGTGGATGTGTTTATTTTATACAAATCCGATCTGCTGCTGACGGGAAACAGGCCAAGAGGCAGGATCAATCATTGCCTGGTTTATTACAAATGGTTTTCAAAAAACGAGCTGCAACTCCAGCATCTGGAGACAGAGCTGATTTCTACCACTCTCTTCTTTGTATTCTGTGTCTTTTCATTGGGAAGAAAATATTTAGCTTGGAGGAGACTCAGGGGGGACCTTATCAAGCTACCTGGAGGGAAGTTAGGGGTTGGGCACTTCATCCAGGCAACTACAGACAGGATGAGAGGGCTGGGCCTGAAGCTGCCAGGGGAGGGTTAGGTTCGATGTTAGGAAGCCCTTCCTCAGGGAAAGGGTGCTCAGAGCCTGGACTGGACTGCCCAGGGCAGTCAGTGGTGGAGTCCCCATGTCTAGAGGTGTTGAAGGAGAGCCTGGCTGTGGCCCTCAGTACCCTAGTTTGGCCGATGTGGTGATGTCAGGTCCTGGGCTGGGCTGGATGAGCTCAGAGGGCTTTTCTAACCTCAGTCATTCTGTGATTCTGTGATTTGTGGAACGGCCCCTTGTTCTTTGTTATAGAAGGTACCACCATCTGCAGGTGGCCCTGAAGATAAAAGGAACTTAATTATATGATGCAATATTTAACCAACAGGAAAGGAAGAAATTTGACAATGCCCAGAAAAGACTGTAGGCACAACTTTCTAACAGTGAATGCTCAGCTCCCCTCTTCAAAACAGCCTTTTAATGCCCTGGCAGAAGGACCAGACAAGCATGAGAAGGAAAAGGCTTTTACTGTTACTTAAAATAATGCCAAACCCTCAACAGTACGAGAGCTGACAGTGCCACAAGGAAGGGTTCCTTCTGAACAAAACTGCTGCTCCACCTGTGGAAATCCTCTCAAAGAGAGAGCAAATTCACTTCAACAGAGCACTAAAATGCACTGAGAGCCCAGAGAAAAGCACTGTGAGCCCTGGTCATCCCAAATCCATCTCAAAAGCTCAAAACCAAATTTCAGATGCTAAATGAGGAGGGTAACGTGGTCAATGATTATGAAAACCAGTGCTAGTCTTTTCCCAAAGGAATCTAATCAGTTCCTATTGCTCCCATTCATTCCTCCTACAGCCACAGAGATGGCAGAATCAAATCAGCTTGAGCCGGGTCAGCTTGCCCTCCTTTGGTTCTATTCACATCAGTCTTAAACAATCATCTGTCTCTCTGATACCCAGCAAAACATCTGCCAGAAGCTCTAACAACCCATGGAGAGGTGCCAGAAACACTCCTGTGCTCTCACACTGCCAGATCACTGAATGCTCTGTGCCCGAAGGCATGCGTGTTTTGCGCTCCTTGGAAACGAGCCGATAAACTGGTGACAGATTTCACCTAAAATCATTTTTACTGCAGGAAATTGGAAGACATAAAGCAGCCAGAGGACGGATGGAGCTGCGTGGATTGCATAAACAAGCAGATCTCTGGAACAACTGTGAAAACACATCACGTACGAGAGAGCCTGCTCTCTTCTTTTTCCACCGAGATCTCTTCAGCTGGACATCGCTGGATGACTTCAGGGAGAAAAAAAGGACTGGGGAGATGCTCAAACAATCGCTGTGTGATAAGGTTATTTTCAAAACCACTCATGATTATGGGGAGAGAAAAGCTTCCCCTCTACAAAAATATAGAATAAAGGAGTTCAGCTTGTGGATGACAATGAGGACCATCAACCACCACAGCACTTTCTGCGTGGAAATGCTCCCAAAAGCAGGGGGACGGCTGGTTACAGATTCATTTGTAATTGGAGCCATTTATCACAACCTCCAAGCGTACTGCCCTCAATTTCACAAGGCAACTGTATTGCTGCCAACACTTCCCTAATAAATTTCAAGTGGCTCTCAGGGCAACTGAAAGCTTCAATTTGTGCTAAGTGGCTTTGGGCTTTTTTTTTTATAATTACCCTCTCCTTTTTTTTCTATCAGAGAATAGAATCATAGAATCCTCATGGCTGGAAAGAACCTCCAGGATCACCAAGTCCAACCCCCATCCCAACAGCTCCCTAACTCCTAGAACATGGCCTCGAGGGCTCTAGCTACTCGCCTTTTAAACCCCTCCAGGGATGGGGACTCCACCACCTCCCTGGGCAGCCTGGTCCAGTGCCCAACCACTCTCTCAGGAAACAGCCTCTTCCTAAGACCCAATCTAACCCTCCCCTGACACAGCTTGAGGCCATTTCCCCTCATCCTATCATTAGTAATTTGGGAGAAGAGACCATCAGCAGCCACACGACAACCCCCTTTCAGGTAGCTGTAGAGAGCAGTAAGGTCTCCTCTCAGCCTCCTCTTCTCGGGACTAAACAATCCCAGTTCCCCCAGCCACTCCTCACAGGGCCTGTTTTCTAGAGCTCTGTTACTCTTCTCTGGCCCTGCTCCAGTCTCTCAATGTCCTTCTGATACTGCGGTGCCCAAAACTGGACCCAGTGCTCAAGGTGGGGTCTCATGAGTGCAGAGTACAGGGACACCATCACCTCCCTATAAATGTGGGTTACACCACTCCTGATACAGGTGTGGAGGAGACTGAGGGTAGTCTGTAGTCAGGCGGGGGTCAGGATCTTCTCCCAGGCACCCAGCACCAGGATGACAGAGCAGGGCCTGAAGCTGCCAGGGGAGGGTTAGGTTGGCTGTTAGGAAGCCCTTCCTCAGGGAAAGGGTGCTCAGAGCCTGGACTGGACTGCCCAGGGCAGTGGGGGAGTCCCTGTGTCTGGAGGTGTTGAGGACAGCCTGGCTGTGGCCCTGAGTGCCCTGGTCTGGCTGCTGGGGTGATTTTAGGTTCTCCACTGGGCTGGATGAGCTCAAAGAGCTTTTCCAGCCTCAGTCAATCTGTGATTCTGTGACAAATTAGTTACTTAAAGAAAGGAAAAGCTGTAATTACTGCAATCAAGGTAACCCCAAAACCATGTGTGTTACCTGATATCTGACAGATCACATTTGTTTCCAGCGATGGCCATTACAATGTTTTCAGGACCATGTTCTTTCAGCTCCTTCACCCATTTCT
Source organism: Upupa epops (assembly GCA_013397515.1). Taxonomy (NCBI): domain Eukaryota; kingdom Metazoa; phylum Chordata; class Aves; order Bucerotiformes; family Upupidae; genus Upupa; species Upupa epops. The sequence continues at coordinate 169,341 of VZRI01011735.1, read as the reverse complement.
TCAAAGTGTGAAATGAATCCTAAGTCAGAGAAGTAACAAATAAGCTGAACTGCTCTGTCTCCGTGGATGTATGTGCTTCTTGTTGGAAGTCAGAGGAACACAGCACTGACAGCATCAACACAACGAACACAGGACCTGGATACGCTCGTGTCTATTTAAGATAGCCCTAAAAGACTTCCTCTGAATCACTCTTGAACTTGGATACTGCTTGAAAGATCTACACTGACTATTAAGCACTGCAAACTGAAACACACTTTGACTTTCCTCCAGGATTTTCCCCTCGTTATTGCACACAAGCTTGGAGAGAGGCCGGCAAACACCTCTCTGTCCTAGCAAGGCACTGCAAGATCAACTGTACTATGTTTAAATTAAAAATAAGTCTCAATCCCACTTGATCACATCTTCCTCATCTTCTCTTGGGAAATTAGCAAAGGAGGACAGTGCTGCTGTGCAGATCATGACACTAATGCCCAGCCCTCTCATCCCCACAGTCAATAATTCAACTGGCAGGAGAGGAATCAAATGCTCATGGACTGTCACAAGGATCCACCCATTAACACCTCCTCTAACTGCTTCATCAGCAGGAGGTTCTTCCCTAAAGCAGCTAGAACCTCCAAGCCAGAACCTCCAACACTGAGCCAGAGCAGTTAAGAGTCCTGAACACCCAATTTTCATTCCAAATAGATGATGTTGAGACACAAAGCCAGAGACTTGTTGCCTCAGCACTGGTTTCCAAGTGAAGATGTTGAGCAGTGTGATCACATGAGGATGTTAGAACCAGTAACATTCCAACCCCTGCATTACTGTTCCGTTGATAAAGCCACCAGCTGCTTTTTGTAGTGACTGTCTCATTCCCTACAGAGGACATTGATGAAAACAGCCTCCAACTTCTTGTCTAGATGAAGCAAGACTTCCATCTTGGGAGGCAGTTGGACACCTCCATCCAAATCTACGTCCCTGTATAAACCCCACTGATGTGAACAGGGGTTTAACCGTAGCTCTGAGCCTAGCAGAGCTGTTAACACAGGAGAAAAGCCAGCAGAGGGTCTCACCTGTTTGGTGATATCGTAGACTATCACGGCAGCTGCTGAACCTCGGTAGTACATGGGAGCCAAGGAATGAAACTGTTAGAACACAAACATCCCCCCCAGCCAAACAAACATCATTAATACATCAGAATGATTGCACACTCCATCAGCTCACAAAGACTGGCTGTGGCAGGACCACCAACTTCCTACCATCCCACCGAGAAGCCCTCTTCAGGGGTTTCTCATCTCTAAGCAAGAAACATGTTGATTGGAACAGCAGCCTGCCAGTGAGCAGCATCATTTTCATCACCTACTGTGACTAAGCAGCTGATTTAGAGTTTCAGCTGGTAGATACACAGAGAAAGGAAGTCAAAAGCCTTTCTGCAGACCCGACTGAACTGAAGTCGTTAGCAAACCAAAAGTAATCTTTCTTGGAAAATACTCTGGGTCCCACAGCAATCGCCCCCTATATGACAGAGGTTTTACTTGCAAAGGGATGGAGAGGAACTTTTGATGAGGGACTCTAGTGATAGGACAAGGGGAGTGTGTTCAAGCTAACAAAGGGGAGATTGAGATGAGATCTGAGGCAGAAATTCCTCCCTGTGAGGGTGCTGAGGCCCTGGAACAGGTTTCCCAGGGAGGTCGTGGCTGCTCCATCTGGCAGTGTTCAAGGCCAGGTTGGAAAGGGCTCTGGGCAACCTCCTCTGGTGAGAGATGTCACGGCCCATGGCAGGGGGCTGGCACTCGATGAGCTCTGAGGTCTCTTTCAACTCAAACTGGTCTGGGATTCTGTGTGCAAAAGCCTGACCTAAAGCTGCAGCTACTGCCTGAGCTCCACTCCCAAATCAACTCCGTTAGGGCAGGGTATGAATCTCAGAGCCCAGTGAACATGCACAGCTCCTTGTGGACATGGCCAAGCCCTGCAGATGTACTGGGTGCCTCTCTTCTTGCTGCTTCACATGTGATCTGCACAGTGAGTTGTTTGTAATAACAGTTCACGTGCCACTTCGTTCGGACTTCACCGCAGACCACACGCTCCAGCTCAAGGTCGATCCCTTCTATTTTACTCCAGTCAGAACACACAGCAGCGGCGACAGATGGTCAAGCGCCGGAGTGTTTGGGCGAGCGAGGCAGGTGGGAGAGCTCATTAATAGGGGAAAACAGCAGGAAGGACGATGAGAAAGAGGAATCAGTCGAGGAGCGTGGTCTGAAGAAAAGAGATCAGCTGAGATCCCGTGGGAATCGGGGAGACGTGTGCCTTCCGGGCATTCAGTGGAGCTTTATTATTTGCATGTTTAATGCAAGAATCCCTTCCCAGAATTGTTAGGCTTCCCCATCATGACACAGATTTTCAGTGTGTGATTAGAACAGAGTGTTCCAGTTGGAAGGTACCTACAGCTGCCTAGTCCAACCACCTGACCACTACAGGGCTGAGCACCAACCACCTTTCTACCAAGCCTTTTCTAAGACTTTCCAACATCTGCCCATCAAGGACAGTAAAGTAACCTTGGACAGGCTGGGTCAATGGGCAGAGGCCAACGGGGTGAGGTTTTACAGGGCTAAGTGCAGTGTCCTATGCGCCACAAGAACCCCCTGCAGCGACAGACTGGGGGATGAGTGGCTGGAGAGTGGCCTGCCAGAGAGGGACCTGGCACTACTGGTGGACAGCCGGCTGAACAGGAGCCAGCAGGGTGCCCAGGTGGCGCAAAAGGCCAGTGGCATCCTGGCTTGGATCAGCACTAGTGTGGCCAGCAGGACTAGAGACACAATTCTCTCCTTGTCCTGGGCACTGGGGAGGCATCCCCACGAACTGGGGACAGTTCTGGGCCCCTCACTTCAGAAAGAGATNAAAAGGATGCTCAGTGCCTGGACTGGACTGCCCAGGGCAGTGTCTGAAGGTGCTGAAGGACACCCTGGCTGTGACCTTTAGTCTGGTCTGGCTGATATGGTGATGTTAGGTTCTGGGCTGGATGAGCTCAGAGGGCTTTTCCAGCCTCAATCATTCCGTGATTCTGTGAAAATCAGGGACTCTCATTGTGGAGAGGAGCTCTGACATCTCCAGTGGTGTCTGCACACTCCTCTCTGTGTATAAAGTCATGGAGAAAAAGCCCTACACATCCCACACACCCAAGATCTGGTTTTAATCTAGATTAGGTGGTATTCATGACTTTACAAAGAGCTCTCAGATAACAGGAATCACCCTTCACTTATACCCACATGCCACACATTCCTTCCATACTGGCCCAGAAAGCACAGTGAGAGCCTGCACATCTTGGGATCCCTTTGCTTTAGTCCTGATGATGACAAGAACACTGCCCAAGCTAGCTGTTTCACTGGGGCACACCACCCGTGCTAGAGCAGAGTAAAACCGGGTTTATTAAAAACAACAAGCAGAAAAGCAGATCATAGAATCACAGAATAGTTTAGGGAAGAAAAGACCTTCAGGATCATCCAGCACAACCCTGAACCCAGCTGTCCCATCCCACTGCTAAACCCTGTCCCTGAGCTCCAGATCTCCACCAGTGTGAAACACAGCCAGGGATAGCAATTCAACCCTCTCCCTGGGCAGCCTGTGCCAAGGCCTGAGGACCCTTTCCAGGGAGAAGTTTGTCCTCAGGGTCAACCTAACCTTCCCCTGGAGCAGCTTGAGGCCACTGCCTCTTGTCCTGTCCGTTGTTCCTCTTGAGAAGAGACCAGCAGTGAGTGGCATTTCAGTACCAGAGAAGCCAAATGATGTCCCCTTGCCTCTGACCAGCTCCTTCTGTCAAGAAACATGAAAAGCAGAGACCAGAGGTGCAGCAGGCAGCTGGAATGCAGACCCTCTGCTATTTAGGACTAAATAATCCTGCACTTATAGTTAGAATTGTAACCCTTTTGCAAGAATTGATGTTCTTCACAGTCTAGGATGGGAAAAGCCACCCAGTAGTGGAGCTGCGGCCTTGGTTTGTTGTTCCTGGTTGGGGTTTTTATCCTCTCATTTATGCAGTTTGCTGCTGTGGCTATAAGGCTGCCTCAGGCTGTAGCACCACAGGATGGTGCAAAGACCTACTGACACAAACTAGGGTCTCTGTTCTTCCCCATTTCCTACTTAGTTGCTTGAAAAGCACCTTCCCTACAACCCTACAGACCCCTGCGTGATGAGAGGCACAGGAAGCACCAAAATATTACAGAGATTTTAAGCAGGAGGTATAAATTCATAGAATCTCAGCCTGGTTTGGGACGAAGGGATCTTCCAAGCTCATCCAGTCCAACCCCCTGCAGCGAGCAGGTTGCTCAGAGACCCAGGGCTATAAAGGCTGGGCAGCTTCTTCAGAAAAAGGAGACCTGCTTGCAGAGGAAATTTCAGAAGGACTGTGAGGCCTCACTTCTTCCTCAGCGGCAGAGATGATGAATCACAAACACAAAGGGGATGTGTGGGTCGAGGAGGACAAGGACAAAGGTGCTGTGACCCCAGTCAGCACTGCAGCAGTACTCGGGCATCTCTCTAAGGCATGTTGTAGGCTGAGTGCTGTGCTCCAGAGAAGAGAGTCTTCAAAGTCTGCATGAGGCTGCACAGGTCACTGATAAGGGGTCTGAGCATGCCTTTGGTGAACTACGTGTCTCCTGTAGATTTTGAATGGCTCTTTGGGCCATTCCAGTTTGAGGATGGGAATCAGTCATCGTCAAATCATAGAAGTGTTTGAGTTGGAAGGGATCTTTCAAACTCATCAATTTTTGGAGAGGAAAAGTCTTTCTACAGCAGCCTTGGGAAAGAATCACAGAATCACTGAGGCTGGAAAAGACCTCTGAGCTCATCCAGTGCAGCCCAGACCAGGACCTAATGTCACCATAATACCTATACCAGGGATGAGGACTCCACCACTGCCCTGTGCAGTCCAGTCCAGGCTCTGAGCACCCTTTCTGCAAGGAAGCACTTCCTAACATCCAACCTAAGCTTCCCTTGGCAGCTTCAGGCCCTTTCCTCTTGACNGAACTGCCCCCAGGACTCAAGAGGAGACCTCACCACTACCCAGTCCAGGGCGAGAACGACATCCCTAGTCCTGCTGGCCATGCTATTGCTGATTCAAGCCAGGATGCCCTTGGCCTTTGGTACCACCTGGGCACCCTGCTGACTCCTGCTCAGCCGGCTGTCCGCCAGTACTGCCAGGTCCCTCTGCCAGGCTGCTCTCCAGCCACATCCCCCAGTCTGTAGCTCTGCTGGGTGTTACTGTGGCCAAAGTGTAGGACCCTGCCCTTGGCCCTGTTAAACCTGATCACGTTGGCCTCTGCCCATCCCTCTGCAGCATCTTCCTCCCTTCTAGCAGATGAAAACACCCCCCTAACTTGCTGTCCCCGGTGAATCTACCAAGTTAGATTGGATCCCCTCATTCAGATCATCAATAAAGCTGTTGAATAGAACTGGGCCCAGCACTGGTCCCTGGGGGACACCACTGCTCACTGGACATCAAGTGGTGAGAGAAACAGGCTCTCCAGCAGCTGTCGCTGTAGAAAATCCACACTGTGCTCAACTATAAAAGGAGAGACCTTCTTAATCCTTTTATCTTTTCTCTTTCTATTGGGTTGGGAGCAGATAAACCTGGCAGCACGCTCAACAAAATCCACCCACTGGTCTCTGCAGCCCCAGCTGCTTTGTGCTTGGCCTGCTATCAGACAAACTGGCTTTATTCTGCTGCTCAGAGCTGCTTTCCCTCCACCCCACCATTTCCCAAATGTCACTTCTTTCCCCTTATCTGGCCTTTTCCACCTCCCATGGGCTTTAAATTGTTGCTGAGCACTTCAGGGCTTAAACACAGGACAATTAGGTTATTGTTCCGTTATTGTTCCTCCACTAAGGAGAGTCTCTTCAGCAGTTAGTTAATGATGTTTTTATTAGCATATATTTTGCTTCACGGTGCCCTAAGTAGCTTCTAATTACAAGGCTTTGTGTGAAGACCTTGGGTGGCTGCCAGCTTTCCACTCAGCCAGCTGAGGAACAGAGCAGCAGCAAATAGTTAAGGGAGCCCGAAGGCCCTTCTTTCTACAGCAGGAAAATTTATCTCTGTCCCTTTTAAATTTACTCTGTTGAAACTCTGGGATTTGTCATTTTGTTTAATCGATGGAGCTTCAATTGCTTGAGCTCCACTGAACCTTTGATAAGAATGACCCGGAGCTGTGGCTCTTTTTCTCCCTCAATCCACTCCGTTTCCAGGAAAAGGCTGACTGATGAGATTAGACCTAGAGTTTTACACCCGATTGTTTTACCAGCCACAGTAGCTGTCCTGGCGATTCAGAAAGGCAAGAGGTGAAAATGCTCCTTGAAGGGAGGTCTTGTCCTTGCAGTGTTCTTGACCAGGATGCTTCCCCTAAGCTGAGCAACCTAATCATTGAGGTTATGGATGTCCTCTCTGAAACCAGACTGTCTGGAGAGGAGTTAACACCATCTATCAACCTACTGAATTACTTCTGCAGTGAAGACACGGCCTGAATTTTGCTCTGTGGTTTTATACAGGTGACTGATGCCAGCCCACAGCTCAGTCAGCATGGAGGTGGCTCCTCGTACCTGATGTAAGGGCATTCTGCAGTGAGCTCCGGTCTGCAGAGGTCAACATGACATTGTCACCTGTGTTTGTGAGAGCACAAGAAGAATTCCAGTTGGTGAGTCTGTTATTGTTACTGCTTTTAGAGTGAGCCTAAAGGTGCTGAGGCACTGGAACAGGTTGTGGCTTCTCCATCCTTGGCAGTGCCCAAGGCCAGGCTGGACGGGGTCTTGGGCAACCTGCTCTGGTGAGAGGTGTCGCTGCCCATGGCAGGGGGTTGGAACTGGAGGAGCTCCCTTCCAATTATGATTCTATGATGTGAGAGATGCATGTGGATGTGTTTTTAATTAAGCTTCAATAAACCCGTAGCACAGGTAGCTGGATGATGAGCAGAGGTTTAAGTGCAGTGTCTTCTGCATCCTTTGTTTAGTGGCTGTAGAGGTCCAAAGGGCTAAGCACAGGTCACTCCTGTGACACTGCAGAAGGCTGCATTCTGCTAATTTAAAGGATCTTCACAAGATTCTGCTAGACTGCTGGATATTTCCTCTCTTCACTTTAAAAACTGAAGCACAGAATCACAGAACACCAGGTTGGAAGGGAGCTCAAGGATCCTCTGGTCCAACTTCTCTTGGGAAAACCATAGTCTAGATAAGATATCCAGACAAATCTTAAAAGCACCCAGTGCTGGGGACTCCGTCACTTCCCCAGGGAGATGATTCCAGTGGCTTGGAAACAGATCTTTCCTGATATATTCAGCTTGTGAATCCTGAGAACTGGAATCTCAGCCTTCAATCACGTGGGAGGAACTACTCCAGATTCTAAAATGCTAAATGGTATCTGATAGTGGTTTTCATGCACAGCATTCTTCCACTGCTCTTTGCCAGCTGAGAATGTCAGGAATATTCTCTCCCTCTCTGCACTGCTGGTTGTGTGGAAAGTCAGGATTATCTATTGACACGTCTGGGATCTGTTGATTCTCCTGGGTTTTGCCTCTGCTTCTCTCCACACCCCAGCTTTCTGTCTACTGGCAGCCTCTGCCTTGAAGGCGATAGAAGGAGGCATGTAAATCGCAGATTTGGGCAAGCAGAGGCTCCCAAGCTGTGGAACAGGTGCTGCTCATAGTGCATGGACTGCTTCAACAAAGTCACGCAATGCAGACGCTGTGCTGGCAACGTCTGGCTCTACCCCACGGGCTCTTCCCTGATTCACAGAAGCCGTTAAGGCAGCTCTGCTAAACAAGCTGCAGTAACTGGTCTGCCCTGCTCTTCACCATGAGAACCTCAGCTCCAGCTGTAGGAATAGGGGCCAAGGCGTGAGGAAGAACATGCTTTAGGTGGGTTTGGGGACAGGACTGAAGGCATTTTTGGGGGTGGCATGGGGGAAGGGTCAAGGAGAGAAGAAAGAGGACCCCCAAAAGGAGCTGTAGAGGGGCTGGGAATGGACTGCTGAGCAAGGAGACCAAGGTGCATGAAGGTCCTAGTCTAGAATGGTGAGTGTGTAGTAGGAAGAAGGAAGCTGCAGAACTGTGTCACCACCTGCACACACAGGTGGCCCCCAGACAGCCAGAAGCTGTAGCTGTCCTTTTTACAGGAGGTGATGGTTTTAAACTGGAAGAAAGAGTATATTTCTATTGCATACAAAGAGTAATACCTTCACTGTGTGGGTGCTGAGGCACTAGAACAAGTTGCCCAGGGAGCTCATGGCTCCTTCCCTGACAGTGTTCAAGGTCAGGGTGGACCTGCAACCCAGTCCAGTGGAAGCTGTAGATGATGTTTAAAGGTCCCAACCTACCTAAGCACTCCATGGCTCTACAGATCAAGGGAACTCTACAGTTTCCCCACCTATAGGTTCCCTATAAAATGTGAATCCCTATAGTGGTAACTGCTGACCATCAGCTTTGCAGAGCCTTGCAAAGATTCAGCAGGTTTGTACTTACGAAGTCTTCTGAAGAGGAAAGGTTTAGTTCAGATCCACCAACACATGAAAAGAGCCTGGGATAACGAAGCCATGCGTGAAGCTTTACTCACCCGCTCCTGCCCAGCTGTGTCCCAGATCAGAAATTTATGAAGCTCATTCCCACAAGGCACAGTTTTAGTCATGAAGGACGCTCTGCAAAGAAGGGAGCAGCAGAAGTCTGTTACACCACCAACACTCTCATTGCGTCTGGAATTCTGCACTGATACAGAGACCCCAAAACACTGATCACAGAATCAGAGAATCACAGGCTGTTAGGGATTGGAAGGGACCTCGAAAGATCATCCAATCCCCCTGCCACAGCAGGATCCCCTAGATCCAGTGGCACAGGAACAGCCCATGCAGGTTGGAAACATCTCCAGAGAAAATGACTACACAATCCCCCTGGGCAGCCCCTTCCGGGGCTCTGGCACCCGCACCACAAAGAGTGGTGCCCCTTGTCCTAGCATTGGGTGCCCCCGAGCAGAGCCTGGCTCCTTCCTCCTGACACCTGCCCTTTCCTTACTGATCAACATTCGTGGAGTCACCCCTCAGGCTCCTTTGTTCCAAGCTCCAGAGCCCCAGCTCCCTCAGCTTTTCCTCAGCAGGGAGATGCTCCCCTCCCTTCCTCATCTTTGTGGCTCTGTGCTGGACGCTCTCAAGCAGCTCTGAGTCCTTCTGGAACTGAGGGGCCCAGAACTGGACACAAGATTCCAGATGTGGCCTCAACAGGGCAGAGAAGAGGGGAAGAAGAACCTCTCTCAATCTCCTAACCACTCTCGTTCTAATCCACCCCAGGCTGACATTTGCCTTCTTGGCCACAGGGGCCCATTGCTGGCTCCTGGCCATCCTGCTGGCCACCAGGACCCTCAGTTCCCTTTCTCCTGTGGTGCTCTGCAGCAGGTCAGTCCCCAACCTATTGATAAAATACCTACAGAGGTAAAAGTCAGATGAAATCTGTAACACTTATACCTGTATGTAAAAGAACAGAAAAGCCTCTGATGTTCAAAGACATTTCCTGTGCACAGGCCCAGGAACCTGACTGCTCTGCCCCTCACACATCGCCTGTGCCCACACCCAGGCTCTGTCTTCATGGCAGTAAAGGCGAGGGTTAGGTTGGATGTTAAGAAGCCCTTCTCCACAGAAAGGGTGCTCAGAGCCTGGACTGGACTGCCCAGGGCAGTGGGGGAGTCCCCGTGTCTGGAGGTGTTGAAGGACAGCCTGGCTGTGGCCCTGAGTGCCCTGGCCTGGCCAACGTGGTGATGTCAGATGAGGATGAGCTCAGTGATCTTTTCCAGCCTCAGTGATTCTGTGATTCTGAGTACTCAGAGCCTTGAAAGAATAACTTCAAAATACAGAGAGAAGGAAAAGGCTCTTACGCGTGGAACTTACCCAATAGTCGGACTAATATTGTGATCAAAGTGGTCCTGGACAAATCGACAGACGATGCTTGATTTCCCAACCCCAGTATCCTGAAAGGAAAGGAAAGCAGGACAGTGAGGTCAGGAGACCCTCAATATCAAGGCTTTGCTTGAAAACTATCAAATCTATGGCAAATGAATTCTCAGAGGTACGGCAGGACAAGCCATCCGCTTGGTGGGACCTTCACAGGAGCTGCTGCCATTAGCAGGAGTTAATTTTTTCTCATATTAACACACAATCCATGAGGAAAAACGACACTGGGGCACTGGAATTAAATCCAGAATAACCTGGGGGGGATCAGAACGCTTGATGTGCAGAGATGATATTTTAGACTCTGAAGATCTGAACAGCTTCCCCAAAATGCAGCATTTGTTCAGTTAGTCTCTGTTACTTCTCAAAGCCTTGGACTGGTAGCTAGAGGAACCTAAGTTACAGAGATGGTTCTGGAGAGCAGCACAGGAGAAAGCCTGGGGGTCCAGAATGACCAGGAGCCAGCAATGGGCCCTTGTGGCCAAGAAGGCCAAGGGCAGCCTGGGGTGGATTAGAAGGGGAGCAGTTAGTAGTAGATCAAGAGAGGTGCTCCTCTCCTTCTTCTCTGCCCTGGTGAGAACCCATCTGGAATCTCATGTCCAGTTCCAGGCCCCTCAGTTCCAGAAGGACACAGAGCTGCTGGAGAGAGTCCAGCAGAGAGTCACAGGGATGATGAAGGGAGGGGAGCATCTCCCTGATGAGGAAAGGCTGAGGGAACTAGGTCTCTTGAGCTGGGAACAAAGGAGCCTGAGGAGGGACACCATGAATGTTGATAAAGATGGAAAGGGGGGGTGTCAGGAGGAAGGAGCCAGGCTCTGCTCAGGGGAACCCAATGCCAGGACAAGGGGCACCAGGTGTCAGCTGGAACAGAGGAGGTTTCACATCAAGAGAAGAAACTTCTTTGTGGTGAGGGTGCCAGAGCCCCGGAAGGGGCTGCCCAGGGGGGTTGTGTCTCCTTCTCTGGAGACATTTAAATCCTGCCTGGCCTGTTCCTGTGCTACTGAATCTAGGGGATCCTGCTGTGGTAGGGGGATTGGAATGGATGATCTTTCAAGGTCCCTTCCAATCCCTAATACTCTGTGAGTCTGTAATGGAGAAGAGAAATGGTGCTTTCACTACGTCTTCTATATCCTCAGAGACAAAAAACCACGTCAGGAAATATCGATGCTGACCTTTCCCAGACGTGAACAATGACAGCCCAGGGTCCAATCCAACTCATTAAAAAGTCAGTGAAAAGTTTGCTATTAATTTCCTCGGAAGCAGTTGCTGAGCTGCCAGGCTGCAGCTGGTAGCTCCAATGGCAGCCACGTTTTAACAAAGTTCACCAATTTACACAAGGCCCTCAAAAAGTATCAGGGCAAGAGAAAACAGTTTGCTGACAGCACCCAGAAACACAGACCTGTTCAGGTGGGAAAAGACCTTCAAGCTCACTGAGTCAACCCTGCACCCAGCTAAACCCTGTCGCTGTGCTGCAGATCTCACGTGAAACACGGCCAGGGTGGTGATTCAAACCTCTCCCTGGGCAGCCTGTGCCAAGGGCTGAGAGCCCTTTCCAGCAAGAAGCTTCTCCTCAGGGCCAACCTTACCTTCCACTGGGGCAGCTTGAACCCTCCTGTCAGGCAGTTGCACACAACAAGGTCTCCTCTCAGCCTCCTTTTCTCCAGCCTAACCAGCTCCCTCAGCTGTTCCTCACAGGGTTTGTTCTCCAGCCCCGTCTCCAACCTCACTGTCCTTCTCTGGCCCCGCTCTAGCCCCTCATTGTCCTTCTGGTATTGAAGTTCCCAGGACTGAACCACGTATTTTAAATAAATAAATAACACAGATAAAGAAATAAATATCAGGAAAAAGACATCAACGCCAGGGTGGCCTTTCCTGTCATCCATTTAGCAAGATTTGCTTTTCCTTTTCTAATACGAAAGAAGAAAGATCACCTCTACTTAGACTTCCTTTCACCACGCTGAACTGAAACCCTACGGCTGCTGTGAGCGGAGCTGTTACGGATGGCACTGCCTAGGAACCCAGTCATTTCAAGTCTCATCTTTAATTCAGAGCTGTCCTTCCTCAGCTTAAAAGCTGCAATAACCTGCTCTGGCTGTGCTGATGGTTGTTTATCTGCTGCGCTCAATCAATAGGGGAAAGAAAGGATCAAAGAGAGGAGCCGTGTTTAAACCCAGCCCCGTAGCCTTTGATCAATAGCAGCATCCTGGTGCTGTTCCCCAAGTTTGCCTTCGTTATCAATTCCGGCTAACGACTGGGTGTCATTAGAAGAGCAGGATGGCAGAATGCATTTCAAAACAGAAATGAAAAGGATTCCTGAGGATGTAATTCTTGGTCTGGGTTTTAAATGTGGAGAATACAAACTGCTGCCGACTGTGTGCAAGGAGCTACAGTTCCCCCTTGCAGGGATAGATTCTGCTGCCGTGTTCAGAACTAGACGTGGACTCCCGTGAGCTGCTGATGCTTTAGTTTCGTGTCCTTCCTCTGGCTCCCTTGGCAAGTCCCTCCAAAGAGCATCTGCAGTTATAGCTCCTAGGCAAGATCTCTGCAAGCATGGAGCTCACGCTCCTGGAGGCTCTTAGCTCTTCATCTTTCAGTTCGTGGCTCTTGCTATCATCTCACAGGAACGCTGAAGGAAACTTTCTACTGCTCTTGCGATGAGCTCAGCTAAACTTACCAGGCACCCCCATCGTACCATGGAATCACAGAAAGGCTTGGATTGGAAGGGACCTCCCAAGCTCATCCATTCCAACCCCCTGCAGTGAGCAGGGACATCCCCAACCAGAGCAGGTTGTTCAGAGCCCCAAGGGCCAACCTGACCTGGGATGCTGCCAGGAATCAGGCTTCTTCCACCTCCCTAGGCAACCTGGGTCCAGCAGCAACAATTCCTTCTTTCTCTCCAGTCTGAATCTCCCTTTTTCAGTTTAACCATCACCCCTTGCCTTGGCACAGCAGCCCCTGCTCAGAAGTCTATCCCCACCTCTCTTACCTGCCCCTTGAAACCCTGAAAGGTCTCCCTGGAGCATCTCTTCTCCAGCTGAAACCCCCAACTCTCCCAGTCTCACCTCACAGGAGAGGGTTTCCTGCTCAGAGCAGCAGTTCAGGGGCCTCCTCAGTCCCCACTCCACCAGCTCCAGGTCTCTGCTGTGCTGAGGAGCCCAGAGCTGGACCCAGCAGAGCTGAGGGACACAATCCCCTCCCTGACCTTCTGGATAGGCAGCCCACCAGGGCACAGCTGGCTTCTGGGTTGCCAGCACACAGCCAGCTTTCCATCCACCAGTACCTCAACCCCTCCTGTGCCCCCAAGTACCACAGAGCTGCTCTCCATCCACCTTGCTCCTGGGGTTAACTGCACTACCAAGAGGGCTGAACTGGCCCCTGGTGTAACTCCAGTGAAACCAGTGGACTCGAACCAGAGCTGAGCCTGTCATTAGGATGAGCACAGTCACAGCCGGTGACTTTCCAGGTGACAGGAGCTTTATGTCATCAACAGGCTCAGCTGAAACAAGGGCTCCAAGCTTCCGCTTTTTGCTGCCTGGAGGAAGCAAGCGGCCAGCTCCTGGGGTATAATTAGAGCACAGGGAGGGGGAAGGAAGTCCAAAAGAAAAAGCTTCCCACTTAGAACAGCGATTATTGATCCAACATGGGATTTAGAACTGTTTTCAGTCTCTCCTCACCTCCATCAAACAGGGCACGCAGCAGCCCAAGAGCAAAGCAACTCATGAAAGTCTACAGCACCCTGAACACCGAGGAGAATGAGTTGTTCTATCGCTCCTTGCAAGTTCTGCTCTGGTTTTTGCCAGCTTTTTACACCCTGTGATGTGGTTTTGCAGTCCGTGCTGGTGTCCATGCAACACCAAACATGCCCCAAGGAATGAAACTTCAGCTCCTGTAAAGGTCACAGCAGCAGTGAGCTGAGCAGATCAGACAAGTCTCAGAAACGGAGACCGTGTCCTCGGGAGATCTGTTGTGCTGTAGGGAACTGACCCTGTGATACCTCAGAAAAGTGCTTATCTGTGGGAAACTCTGCTGTGCTGACCCTCTGCTCTGGGCACAGGCTGACAGAGTTGGGGCTGTGCAGCCTGGAGAAGAGAAGGCTCCAGTGGGATGTTATAGCAGCTCCCAGTATCTGGCTACAGGAAAGCTGAAGAGGGACTTTGTGTGAGGGACTCTGGTGACAGGACAAGGGGGATGGGGTCAAGCTAAAAGAGGGGAGATTGAGATGAGATCTGAGGAGGAAATTCTGCCCTGTGAGGGGGCTGAGGAACTGGAACAGGTTGCCCAGAGAGGTTGTGGCTGCTCCATCCCTGGCAGTGTCCAAGGCCAGGTTGGATGGGGCTCTGGGCAGCCTGGTCTGGTGAGAGGTGTTGCTGCCCATGGCAGGGGGTTGGCACTGGGTGAGCCCTTCCAAGCCAAACCAGCTTCTAGGCAATCCAAGAGTTCCAACACCACACTGATTGACTCATCGTGATCAAGTGGATCCCACTCCAGGAGAGGATCAGCAAGAAAGGAATAAATACTACACAATTAACCTGGATCGAGGTCTTCCTGATGTGCTTGATGAGTGACTCACGGCCCCAACCGCATGGTTTGCTTTGCTCTGATGCCAACCTGACTAATTCCTGATTTCAATTCTGAAGAGATGTTCTCTATTCTTCTGAAATCCTTTACCCACAGGTGTAGGCAGTGGGATTTTGAGAGCAAAACCCAGCGCAGCCACCCACACTCCAGCTCCTGGAGAACCACCCCACTTGGCTCTTCTTCACTCACGCTACTGGAAAGGAGCTGAAACTGGACCCCAAGCCAGCAGAACTACAGGGTGCTGGCAGCTACAACCAAGCTGCTGATTTCTTCTGGCTGATTTGCAGCAGCATAAAGGAAGATTAAAATAAAATACAGGGGGAAGAAGGAAGCAGAGGTTCAATCTGAACGACACATTAACAAAGAAAACCAAGGCGGCTGGTATCTTCCTCTGCCCATTGTTCCAGATGTGGGTACCCTGGCACAGAGAGCTACCGTTGAAAGATGCAGCTCTTCCATTTAAATCCAGATGTCTCACTTGTCTCTCTGCACTTCCCCAATCCAAAGGGATCCCTGTATCCAAACGATCCCTGCGAACACATCCCTGATGACCACATCAGCCTTTAACCCTGCTATCACAGTAGTTTTTAACAGACTCGGATGGATCCAGCCCGACTGTGCTGAGCAGGATAAACTCATCGTGCAAATCCTCTTTTACAGCTGAAAGGAACTAAACGTTGGATTCACACAGAGATCCACTCGCATCGTGATGGGTGACTAAACAGCAGCCCTATAATTATGTGTGCTGCTGCCAGAGCTTTCATCTTCCTGGCTATGCAGACTCTTTCTGGGCCACGGTAACACAAACAGGGCTTTTCAGAGGTATGTGAAGTCAGAGAAACGATGCTGAAACCCTTCTGGGTTTTGGAAACACAAATGAAACAAGAATCGCAGATGGGACTTCACCTGAGGAATCACAGACGGTTAGGGACCAGAAGGGACCTCGAAAGATCATCCAATCCCCCTGCCACAGCAGGATCCCCTAGATCCAGTCACACAGGAACAGTCCAGGCGGGTTTGAAACATCTCCAGAGAAGGAGACTCCACAACTCCCCTGGGCAGCCCCTTCCAGGGCTCTGGCACCCTCACCACAAAGAAGTTTCTTCTCCTCTTGATGTGGAACCTCCTCTGTTCCAGCTGACACCCACTGCCCCTTGTCCTAGCATTGGGTGCCCCCGCGCAGAGCCTGGCTCCTTCCTCCTGACACCCCCCCTTTCCATCTTGATCAACAGCCATGGGGTCACCCCTCAGGCTCCTTCGTTCCAAGCTCAAGGGACCAAGCACAGCCTTCCCTCATCAGGGAGGTGCTCCCCTCCCTTCCTCATCTTCATGGCTCTGTGCTGGACTCTCTCCAGCAGCTCTGTGTCCTTCTGGAGCTGAGGGGCCCAGAATTGGACACAGGATTCCAGATGTGGCCTCAATAGGGCAGAGAAGAGGGGGAGGACCTCCCTCAATCTCCTAACCACCCCCTTCTAATCCTACTCTTTCTCCTACGCTGCTCTCCAGCAGCTCAGTCCCCAGACTATCCTGGTCCACTGGGTTGCTGTTGCCCAGATGCCAGACTCTCCCCTGTCCTGGTTGAATTTCATTCAGTCCCTCCCTGCCCAACTCTCCAGCCTGTCCAGGTCCCACTGAAGGGCAGCCCAGCCCTCTGCGGTTTCAGCCACTCTTCTCAGCTTGGTGTCATCAGCAAACTTGCTGACAGTGCCCTCTGATCTCTCATCCAGGTCATGGATGACTAGATTGAATAGTACTGGTCCCAGTACCGACCCCTGGGGGACTCCACTAGATACAGGGCTCCAGCTAGGAAACAGCAGATGAAGAGACTGCCTTCTGTCCTCCCACTTGCAGAGTAAGGAGGGAAGAACAGAACACCTGGCTTCTAACCAACGCAGATCTCATGACTAACTGCCAACCTGAGCAGAACTTCCCTGTCCCTCAGAGCTCATTTAGCATGGGGCTCCCCAGAAGCTGACCTTCATCAACTAAGGAGGAATGCGTCTTCATCTTCATCAGGCAGAGCACTGCTTACACCAGTGAAAACCCAGCTTCCAAGCAGAAGGCAATGCTGGAACTTACCAGCAAGCTCTTCTGAAGCTTTCAAGGTTGGACTCAATGATCTTAAAGGTCTTCTCATACCTAAAGGATTCAGTGCCACTGACTTTTCAAGGCAGGAGAGCACGCAGAGCTGCAGTAAGTGCACACAGCAGGAACAACCCTGCTCAGACGGCTCAGTAACCATCCTCTCCATGCACTTTCCTGGGAGATAATGCTGCCTTGTGTCATCTTTCAGACACTGAGGCAGGAGGGAAGGGGAGGGGGGGAGAAGAAAAAGGCTCCATCAAACACAGGGAACAAGGGCACAGTCAAAAAGCTGCCCTGCTCTCCTGGAAGGGGATCTACTCGGAGAGGAAGCTGGCTGCTGCTCATTCTTGAGAGAAGCAACAATCCCTGGCTCCCTGTCACACATTCATGCCACCCGACCAGCTTCTTGGCTGGATCATCACTAACTGAAACCTAACAGAGGAGTCAGTTAACGCTCAAGATTTCAAATTCTCCTCTTTCTTACAGACATTTGATTCCTGCCAGTGCTACAGAAGAGAGAATTCTAGTGACAGGACAAAGGGGATGGGTTCAAGCTAAAAAAGGGGAGCTTTAAACGATATCTGAGGCAGAAATCCCTCCCTGTGAGGGTACTGAGGCCCTGGAACAGGTTGCCCAGGTGGGCTGTGACTGCTCCATCCCTGTCCAAGGCCAGGCTGGATGGGGCTCTGGGCAACCTGGTCTGATGAGAGGTGTTGCTGCCCGTGGCAGGGCGTTGGCACTGGGTGAGCTCTGAGCTCCCTTCCAACCCCAACCAGTCTGTGATTCTGTGAAAGAGAGGTCCTTGCCTGGTGCAGAACCTGGGTCACTGCAGTAATGAAGACAAACAGATGGAGAGGTCTGAATTAGTAGGAAGCTGCCAGAAGGGAAAAACCTCCATCCTTTATCACTGATGCACTTGATCCTTTAAATCCCAACAAAGGGCTCTCAAAATCTCTGCAACTTGTTGGATCAATCCGAGGTACAGAGACACAGCTCCAGCTTTAGGGGAGGAAAACCAATTAATGAGTCTTACAAAAGATGCCAACGCAGAGACCTTTCGTTCTCACAGCTCTGTGAAGTGCAGCTGGGTTGGACTTGGCAGTGCAGCTCGTGCACACTGGAATAGCTGTTCTTTCCACGGTCGGAACTGGCCATGCTTTCGTTTTTCATTCACATCAAATCCCCCTGCTCCATTCCCATCCTTCTCAGCAGAACTTGCATGGAATTTTGAAACTTCATAGCAGCATAATCGCACGGCAGCACTGGAAACCCAACCCACACCTGCAGTGCTGGTGGAGGTGCCAGTCCTTAACCCAAAGGCTGAATCCCTGGGAAGAATCCTCAGGCCTTGGCACAGGCTGCCCAGGGAGGGAGTTGAATCACCATCCCTGGCTGTGTTTCACAGTCAGGGAGATCTGGAGCTCAGGGAGAGGGTTTAGCAGTGGGATGGGACAGCTGGGTGCAGGGTTGGACTCGATGAGCTTGAGGGTCTTTTCCAACCCAAACCATCCTGTGCTCGTGTGATGGAGTAAAGCCAAGTGCTGTGTCTTTTCAATGGCAGTGGAGGTCAAACAGCAACAAGCTGAACACGACCAAGCTCTGCAGTCTGCAGCCAGCTCCAGTCCTCTCTGCCTACTGCTAATATTTTCATCATCACTCCAGCCGATGAGAGGCAGGCGGCGTTGCAATACTTTCCATGTCCTACTAATCCACTTACAGCTGCTCGGGAAGGCTGTGGCAGGCGGCTTGAATTGCATCTGAGCCTGGCTTCAGATTTTTATCAACCATATGAGCATACAAGGCAGAGTTATGCACAAGAGAAGCATGACCAGGAGGTCGAGGGAGGTGATTCCCCCCCGCTCTATTCTGCTCTCGTGAGACCACATCTGCAGGTCTNAGGAAAGCTGGGGAGGGGCTGTTTCCAAGGGCTTGGAGTGGTAGGAGCAGGGGGAATGGTTTCCAGCTGGAAGAGGGGAGGTTGAGACTGGAAGTCAGGAGGAAGTTCTCCACAGTGAGGGTGCTGAGACACTGGAACAGGTTTCCCAGGGAGGTTGCAGCTGCCTCCTCCCTGGAAGTGTTCAAGGCCAGATTGGCTGGGGCCTTGCGCAGCCTGGTCTAGTGAGGGATGTCCCTGCTCATGGCAGGGGAATTGCAACTATATGGTCTTTAAGGTCCCTTCCAACCATTCTAGGAATCTAAGAACAGCCTCCTGATCGCAGTTTCCATGGGCAGTATTTTTAATCCAAGAATTATTCAACCCAGTAAACCTTTTACTAGCCTTAAACACATCCTTTGTTCCTTCCCTGTGTTTGGGTATCACTTACCTAACAGCACTGCTGTAAGGAGAAACATCTTCCCAGAGACCTGTGTTCAGAGACAGCCCTGGGACTGCAGTGAATCTGCCAGATGTCAGGCAGAACACTCCTGTATTATCATTCCTGAGTCTTTGCCCAGCAGTGTCGAAGAAAAAGTGCAAATAGTTTCTTGCTGGAGTCCCTTTTTCCATCTGCGAGACCTATTAAGTGAGCAGATCCCACCCCAGATGAGAATAAAAGAGCAGCTCTCCGAGTGACACACTGACTCCAGCAGCTTCACCAACATGAAGAGAGGCTGAGGGAGCTGAGGTTGTTTAGCCTGGAGGAGATGCAGGGGGGACCTTATCATGCTCTGTAACTCCCTGAAGGGAGGTTGTAGTCAGGTGGGGGTCGGTGTCTTCTCCCAGGCAACCAGTGCCAGGACAAGAGGACAGGGTCTGAAGCTGCCAGGGAGGGATGTTAGGAAGCCCTTCCTCAGGGAAAGGGTGCTCAGAGCCTGGACTGGACTGCCCAGGGGCAGTGGAGTGTCCCTGTGTCTGGAGGTGTTGAAGGACAGCCTGGCTGTGGCCCTGAGTGCCCTGGTCTGGCTGCTGGGGTGATGTT
Organism: Upupa epops; assembly: GCA_013397515.1. NCBI lineage: Eukaryota > Metazoa > Chordata > Aves > Bucerotiformes > Upupidae > Upupa > Upupa epops. The sequence continues at coordinate 149,811 of VZRI01011735.1, read as the reverse complement.
AGGTGCTGGGCTGGGCTGGATGAGCTCAGAGGGCTTTTCCAGCCTCAGTGATTCTGTGACAGTGCCTGAAGCTTCACTGCCTGAACACAGGGGTGCAGGACAGGTTGCTCCAAAGCCTGGCTTGCACAGCTGTGATAAAACACAGCTTACTCAGACAGAACTGGGGTAAATCCCAGTTTCCAGTCCAGTCCTGTTCAATGAATTCTGTTCAGACAGGCCATCCAAGCTTGTTTTGTATTCGGTGTGTGGTAGGGCTGTGGCATGGCTTGGAGTCTCTGGGTCTATCCCAACAGAAGTAAGTGGAGAGATGATTCCATCACACAACGGTTGAGGTTGGAAAGGAGCTCAGAGCTCACCCAGTGCCAACCCCCTACCATCAGCAGTGACACCTCTCACCACACCAGGTTGCCCAGAGCTCCATCCAGCCTGGCCTTGGACAGTGCCAGGGATGGAGCAGCAACCTCCCTGGGCACCTAATATTGTAGTCCAGAGGTGGGGAGGGCTGGAAATACTCTTTGGCCATGAATGAGGAAAGGAAGCAGCAAAGCATCAGGAAAAAGAGTACTGAAATGTTGGGCATTAGGGGGTTTTGTCTCTAGAAGATTTGGGCTGGGATCTGGTGGAGACCAAAGAACCCGTGACAGCGACTACAGACAGGGTAACTCCAGAGAAGCCTAGAAAAAGGCAGGAGGAGGAGGAGGAGGAGGAGGAGGAGGAGGACTGTGTTCTCTTGTCTCTAAGAACTGTCTGCCCAGTCCAGTTCCAGAGGAGGATGTGTGAAAGGAAAGCACACACTGCCAAAACCTGGCAGCAGACGTTGGGCTTCACTGGAACAGAAGAGGCAGAGGTCTATTTCTCATTGTCCTCCTCTGATTTGATTGGTAGTTAATGACATTCATTTCCCCAAGTCAAGTTGGCCTGTGACAGTCACCACTGCTGAGGGATCTCCTCCTGTCCTCATCTCAACCCACAAGACTTTCATTCTGTTTTCTCTCCCCTGACAGAGTGGCTTTGGCGAGCACCTGCTGTCCTACCAGGATCAACCCACCAGAAGAGACCACAGCACAAAGCCCAGGCCAGCAGGTACTTTTCTGCTTTAAAACATCCACTACAAATACACAGAAGGCACTGGAGATGCAGAAAAGCATCAGAGAATCTCAGCACTGACTACCCCCGGAGTAGTTCACAGTCATGGAGATCTGGAGCTCAGGGTTTAGCCGTGGCCTTGGGACAGCTGGATTCGTGGTTGGACTCAATGATCCTAAAGGTCTTTTCCAACCTGGACGATGCTGTGATTTTCTCTCTTAGGGCATTTAAATGGTTCTTTGTCACTCTACTGCCTGGATAGTTTATTGCTCTCACTGCTTTAAGTCCCCATCATGCTGTTACGGGGTAAAATCAGGTGATTATTGCTTTCATCGAACAGCTAGTGAGCTGGGAATGACAGAGCCAGGAACTCCTGAGCAAAATGCTATCCCTGCAGCATTGAGAACAAGTGGTTGCACTTCCTAAGTGTAGAGAGAATTAATCTAGTGCACATCAGAGGAAAAGCCTTCTTCGGGAGCTAATTACAGCTCCTCCACACCACCAGTGTTAGCCTGACATTACACTAACGATTGGAAATGATGTGGAGGGTGTTTCTACTGTGGGAGAACCATGCAGGAGCACTAGTGCTGTGAGGAGCAGCTGAGGGAGCTCAGGGGGGTTAACTGCAGAAAAGGAGGCTCAGAGGAGACCACCTTGCTTTGCACAACTCCCTGGAGTGAGGCTGGACAAGAGGAAATGGCCTCAAGTTGCCCCAGGAGAGAGTGAGGTTGGCTCTGAGGAACAATTTCTGCCCTGCAGGGGTTCCCCAGGCCTGGCTCAGGCTGGGTAGTGGGGGTGAGCCTGTGTCTGGAGGGGTTGTAAAGTTGTGGAGATGTGGGGTGAGGGACAGGGGTTAGTGGGGAACAGCATGACTTGATGAGCTTAAAGGTCCTTTCCAGTCTAAAGGATTCTATGACTCTAGAACAGTCTTCTCTTCACACACAGCCCAGTGACTGATGTGGCAGTAGATCAGCAGCAAGGAACAGACCCTTGTCTCACACCAAACAGGGTGTAAAGTTGGCATGGGAATAGAAAAGGGAGGAGACAGAGGAGGGAGAGGGAGAGCAAAGACAGAGGAGGGAGAGGGAGAGCAAAGACACCTCCTTCAAAGCTGCTCTTCAGAGTAAGTCCAGCAGAGTTAATAAATAAAGGAACGCAGACGTGCAGCTGATGAGGAAAACAGCCTGTGGATCAAACCTGCAGCTACTTCCCCCCATTTCTCTGCAAGGTGACTCAAGAGCAGCATCACCGTGGAACATATTAAAAAATAACATGGAACCAGCAGCACAAACGACCTCTGGAGAGAAAGAAACAAGAAAGAAACAACCAGGACCCCGTAATCTAACGGAAGTAGAGATGATTAATCACTGCATCTTATCTACAACCACCCCACCACCATCCCAGCAGTGCAGAAGCCAAAGATAACGGCCCTCAGCCGTCGGTGATCTTATGGAGGAACTGCTTCCCCACACTGAACTTCCAAATCATTCGCTGTCTTTCTCACTCCTTCCCCTCTCCGTGCTCACAGCTGCAGATGGAACAGCCCAGAGAAACGGAGGCTTCTAAATTGGTATCAGAGCAGAATCTCAGTCAATCTATTTCTTATGCCCTCGTGGTAGGGGTGAGTGTGAGGAAGAATTGCTTAGCCTGGCGTGAAGGAAGACGGTGTTTATTTGCATTCCTTCAGCTCTGAGTGTGGCTTTGGGGGCACTGGCTATTCACTACAGACTTCAACTGCCTCCACAGCTTCAAGTAAGAGCATGAGCTCCACAAACAGCAGCTGCAAAGAAGAGGTTATCAGTTTAGCCAAGAGGATGAAAGGAGAGACAGAACATCTTCCAAGGGAGCAGCCACACTCCCCCAGATGTCCTCTGGAGCAGCAGCACAGGTCAATGAATGAGCACAAACCCTCCTGCTGGATAGACCGGACCCAACAGCACAAAGCCTGAGGACATGTTTAGTGAGACTCGCTTGTGCTTCACACCACAGTACCACTGTGTGGTCACCAGCTGTGCAGAAGCCCTTCTGGAGCCTCAATGAGGGTCTCTGAACACTTGTTTGGGTCCTTGAACAAAGCACTGGCTGATAAAGTCAAACAGAACAAATTCCCTTCAAAACAACTGACTCCAGCCTCAACTGTGAGAAGCAAGACCCCTCACTGCCTCGGCTGCCCACCAAAGGATGCTCCATCAGCCAACCAGAGGACCCTTCTGCAAAGGCTGAGCTGTGCTGCAACACAAAGGAGGGCAGTGAATTGGGAAACAGCACCATCTTGTGACTCCTGGCTGTGGAGAGAGGGAATCCCTCGACCTGGCCATGCGGGGACAGGAGGAGAGGAGGAAGGAGCCCTGGCTCCAGTGAGCCCGTGAAAGGAGGGCAAGAGGACTGTGTGGTGGAGTTATAAGAACTAGGCAAATAGGGCTAAGTGTGATGAGGAGAGGCTGAGGGAGCTGGGGTTGTTTAGCCTGGAGGAGACGCAGGGGGCACCTTATCACTCTACAACTACCTGAAGGGACAGGTGGGGGTCGGGCTCTTCTCCCAGGCAACCAGCACCAGGATGAGAGGGCAGGGTCTGAAGCTGCCAGGGGAGGGTTAGGTTGGCTGTCAGGGAGCCCTTCCTTAGGGAAAGGGTGTTCAGAGCCTGGACTGGACTGCCCAGGGCAGTGGGGGAGTCCCCGTGTCTGGAGGTGTTGAAGGACAGCCTGGCTGTGACCCTGAGTGCCCTGGTCTGGCCGATGGGGTGATGTTAGATCATGGACTGGGCTGGATGAGCTCAGAAGGCTTTTCCTGCTGGCCACACTATTGCTGATAGAAGCCAGGATGCCACAGGCTACCTATGCACCCTGCTGGCTCATGCTCTACAGTGTGCTTGAACACCCATGGAATTTTACCACGAGCAGTATCTGATGTTGCTAACTCAGATGGTCAGAGTTTATCTTCCAGAGAAACTCAGGCAGCCTTTTAACATCTGGACACTGCCAACATTTTCCTACCAGCAGATGCAGTCACAAAAATCCACTCAACATCAAACTCTTCCCACAGAGAAATTCCTACTAAAGGTAAAATCAGAACCTGTGGAATAATACCTGCTCACAAATGCTGTTAGCAGACCTTGGACTTGGAAAAATACCTAAGGGATCAGCGTAAGGAAGTCCTTTACAAGTAGCTGAACCTCACGTTCAAGCATCAACCGCTCACAACCAGCTTCAGTCTCATCCACGATCACCTTATGTTGCAATCAGAGCCAGTGAATTCAAATTCCAGACTCACTGGGAGATTCCCTAGGTCGGGAGACACGTATGGCACGCTGGCAAGCGTTGGGTTCAAGGACAGTCTGGCAGCAGACAGAGCTGGACAAACCCTTCTGTGTTATTATTTCCTAACCAGATTCTTTTGTGCTGTGAAACATCCCCGCATGGATCTGTAGCAGCTGGATCTTCCAAAGTAACAGTCTGGTGAGGAAATCAGCTCTGAGCCCAAGAGATGTTTGACAGAAGCTTCTGTCTGGATTGCAGCACCCTGTCTCTGCCCCTGTTAAACCCTAACGTTTGGGGCTGTAATTTTCAAACAGAGACTGGTTACTGTCAGTCTGACTAAATGGGAAGACAAAGAAAGGGGTGATAAAGCTGTGCCCACACGGAAGAGAGTCCAAAGCTTCCAGCCAGTCTGGAATTGATAATCCAATCCAAACATTAGAGCTTCCCATTACTCCTACAAATCCTAGCAAAGTCATTCGAGGAAATGGCTCTTGAGGTTCAGTTTAATGAGTTCACAGGATCACAGACTGGTCTGGGTTTGAAAGGACCTTAAAGATCACCCAGTGCCAACCCCCTGCCATGGGCAGTGACACCTCTCACCAGACCAGGTTGCCCCATCCACCCTGACCTTGAACACTTGAACACTCCCAGGGTTGATGGAGCAGCCACAACAGAATCACAGACTGTTGGGGATTAGAAGGGACCTCGAGAAATCATCCAGTCCAATCCCCCTGCCACAGCAGGATCCCCCAGATCCCGTTGGGTCCAGGTGGGTTTGAAACACCTCCAGAGAAGCAGACTCCACAACCTCCCTGGCCAACCTGTTCCAGGGCCTCAGCCCCCTCACTCTAAACAATTTCCTCCTAAGATCTGATCTAACCCTACTCACTTCTAGCTTAAAGCCATTCTCCCCTCTCCTCTCACTGCAAGCTCTTGTTGGTGACACAGAAGATGTTGATGATAGAAAACCTGTCCAACGTTTCCCTGAAAAACCTGTCAGAAGGCTGAGTCACCTCCAGATTTGCTCATCCAGTGCAAGGCTCAGACATTCCCTGCCCAGCCTGTAACTGTCTCACTGTTACATTTCAGACCACAGAGGGATTACAAAAACCCACAGAAATCCTGAGCAGCAACTGAAACACCAGCTGAAAACAGCAGTTCTGGAGAAAACAAAACCTGATCCCTTTTCTGTTGCCACAACGGGTGCTACAGAAGAAGGGGGCAGAGTTTCAGGGAGTAGCTATATAAAGATGTTTCCTCTACCAAATGGGAAGCAGCCTCGTGGCCCCAGATCTTTGCTCTGCAATAGCAGAACCCCATGACACGGTAAAGTCACCTCCCAGCAACCAGAGGCAAAAAACTCTCCCTTGGCTTCCTCAAGTGGTTCAGGACAGGGACTGAGAGGTTCGTTAGGGGTTCAGTGGCATCCAGGATCGGTCTCACACCCTCAAAACTGGGCTGTTTCATTTCCCGAATGGATGTGCAGGACTGGGAATGGACAGTCAGAGGTCAGGACTGACCTAGACCAGCGATAAGAACATTCTCACCTAATTACTACATTTCATCAATTCAAGAATAGTTCTGGCTTTGATCGGCACTACTGTGGCCAGCAGCACTAGGGACATCACTGTCCCCCTGTACTGGGCACTGGGGAGGCCTCTACTCAAGTCCTGGGGGCAGTTCTGGGCCCCTCACTTCAAGAAGGGGATTGAGGGGCTGGAGTGAGTCCACAGAGCAATGAGGATGGGGAAGGGACTGGAGGGAAAGGCTGGTGAGGAGAGGCTGAGGGAGCTGGGGGTGTTCAGCCTGGAGAAGAGGAAACTCAAGGAGACCTTATCATTCTCTGTAACTACCTGAAGGGAGGCTACAGTCAGGTGGGGGGTCAGTGTCTTCTCCCAGNGAGGTCTTTTCCAGCCTCAAAATTTCAGTGATTAAATGCCAGGCTGAGTTTATAATCTGTGGGTTTACTCTGTGCTGCTGGGAACATGCCACAAGTGAGCTACCTGCACGCAAGGGAACATCACCAACACAAGGCCATTTCCCTTAAGCTCTTGAGGTCTTGAATGTTTTCACCTCCCACTGATTTCAACAGCAATCAAACTCAAAGCTCCCAAAGCAGGTACCACTACTGTCACGAATTTCCTCTGTGGGTCTGAGTCCAAAGCTCTTACAGATCTCAGACACAGGGGTGTGGAGCAACATTTCAAGGAGCCCATGACATCCTACCAGACCTTCTCTTTCAGCTCTGCAATGGAGTGTTCTTGGCTGGACAGTACACTCTAACTTAATGCAACACAGAACAACAGGCACAGAATCGTTTAGCTTGGGAACAGCCTTCAGGATGATCAAGTCCAACCCTGAACCCAACTGCCCCTGAACCCAACCCACCGCTAAACCCTGTCCCTGAGCTCCAGATCTTCCTGACTCTGAAACACAGCCAGGGATGGTGATTCAGCCCCCCTCCCTGGGCAGCCTGTGCCAAGGCCTGAGGACCCTTTCCAGGGAGAATTTTTACCTGATATCCAATCTAGCCTTCCCCTGGGGCAGCTTTAGGCTGTAATCCTTGAATAGGTCTTGTCTGCTGCAGAACTAAATGGCCCCACCTTAGGAACCTTTTGAACTTGTTTTGACTCTGCAGAGGGGCTTTAGACTGAAGGAAAATCTGCCTCAGAGAGTCTCTCACTGTAGTTGAGGTCCTGCAAGAGTTTAATACTCATCACTTTCAAAGACTGCCCGTAAAGTCTTTTCTAATCCCCTTCCACTGGGTCTGGCAGTGGCCGACCAGTACAACCAGGACACCCGATGACGTCTGCAGCATCCTGTCGCTCTGCTGACAAAGGAGGAAACAATAACTCGGGGACACAAAGTCTTGAGTTGCTGGGTTTCGTGCACATGGAACTTCCACATGTTGCCCAAATAAGAACACGCTCCGTCCAGAACAACAGTCCCTACCCTCTCCTCCAAGAAAACTCTAAACCCCACTCATTAACTGGCATTTAGGTTTAAAAATAGCTGGCTGAAAAGAAAAAGCCTTTGTTCCACTGCCTGTTGTTCAGTTTTCAGGAGCAGCTCTGCCAGGCTGCAGCCCGTAAATCAAACCAGTGGCGTCTGCTTACACAAGGCTGTGCTCCCATCCACCGCCCCAAGCCTGGAATCGTCTTCAGATGCCATCAGCCAGCCTCTGCGAGGCAGGTAAACTGAACCGAACCGCGTGGGATGATCTAAGCCAGCGCTGGATGCATACAGGATTGGGTTTAGTTATAGTACAGCAAATGGAAGTGGAGGAGGAAGCAATAAACCAGCTGAAATCTGCTGGAAAGATTGAGGCAAATATTTAGGAAATAGGGAAAGCATTCAGAAACAACAGACAGGAACAATCTGCTCCAGCTGCCCCTGCTCACTGCAGGGGGGCTGGACTACATGGACCCTGAAAGGTCCTTTCAACCCAAACCAGTCTGGGGTTCTGCATAAACTACAAGTTGCCACACTGGCTTGCAGTGGCTTTGAAAGGAAAACGCATCAGAACAAGAAAAAATAGGAAGTGGGAAGCGCTCCCCTTCCTCCTCCCCAGCAGGCAAGGCCACAGTCTGGGCTGCCCAAGGTCAGGCTGTTCCTATGCATATTCTTGGCCCACCTCTCCAGAAAGCTCCAGAGATGCCAGAGCAACCCACAACCAAGAGCTCAGGCCATGCTGGGGAGGGGGGGCTACATACAACAGCCCTTCATACCAACTCCTCTGGGTTGGCCTCACCCACAGCGCTGCAGAGCCAGTAAGAAGCAGCTAAAGCCATGACCCAGGGTATGAAGACCTTGGCTACTGGGCTGTGTGCCAGCATCTCACTGCATGGGTGGGAAAACAGGGAGACAGAAGAAAACAGTTCTGGCTCCAGCTCTGGGCTCCTCAGCACAGCAGAGCCATGGAACTGGAGGAGCAGGGACAGAGGAAGCCCTAGAACTGCTGCGTTGAGTGGGGTACCCCGTGCTGTGAGGCCAGGCTGGGAGAGTTGGGGGGCAGTGTTCAGCTGGAGCAGAGAAGCTCCAGGGAGGCCTCAGTGCAGCCTTTCAGGGCTTAAAGGAGGCAGTAAGAAAGATGGGGATGGACTGTTGAGCAGGGCTGCTGTGCCAGGACAAGGGGTGATGGTTAAACTGGAAGAGGGAGATTCAGACTGGAGAGAAGAAGGAGATTGTTGCTGCTGAGGGTGGGAAGAGCCTGGCCCAGGTAGCCCAGAGAGCTGGGAGAAGCCCTATCCCTTGTGGCTCTGAGCAACCGGCTCTGGTTGGGGATGGCCCTGCTCACAGCAGGGGTTGGATTGGATGAGCATGGATGAGTTGTCCCTTCCAACCCTTCTATGGAGTCTAGGAAATACCAACCATGGTGCCTGCCCTGATCTCATCCCAACAGGGACATGGCCAGGAAACACACAATCAAATTCCTACGAGGACAGGCTGAGAGAGTTGGGGCTGTTCAGCCTGGAGAAGAGGAGACTCCAGGGAAATCTTAGAGCAGCCTTCCAGTCCCTGAAGGGGGCTCCAGGAGAGCTGGGGAGGGGCTGTTTCCAAGGGCTTGGAGTGGTAGGAGCAGGGGGAATGGTTTCCAGCTGGAAGAGGGGAGGTTTAGACTGGAAGTCAGGAGGAAGTTCTTCACACTGAGAGGGCTGAGACACTGGACCAGGTTGCCCAGGGAGGTTGTGGCTGCCCCCTCTCTGGAAGTGTTCATGGCCAGATTGGCTGGGGCCTTGAGCAGCCTGGTCTAGTGGGGGGGGTCCCTGCTCATTGCAAGGGGGTTGGAACTAGATGATCTTTCAGGTCCCTTCCAGCCTGAACCATCCTAGGAATCTATAAACAAGAGTCCCTGGAGGGTCTAAAAGTCCTGAAGACTGGAAAGGAGGAGAAAAAGAAAAACAAAAGCAAAAGTTGGGTGTTTGAGAGCAAGCAGAGCAGAGCTGTGGCTCCAGCCTCTGTAAATGCTTCTCCCAACAAGGAAGTTACCTTGAGGAATTTTAGGAAGAAGGTGTGTATCCAGCCTGTGCACTCGCACCCACGTACCCAGCTCTGGCACAGACCCAAGTACATTATGATAAATAAGTTTAATTAAGCAAAATTAGCCAGCCCTGTAATTTGTAAACAGTACCCCACGCAGGAGCCCTGCAGGTCTGAAGCCTCTGCCCACCACCAGCTCAGCTGATGCCCATTTTGCCACTGGAACTCAAGCACACCCTATCAATAACACAAATTATCACCTTGGAAACGAGCGGTGCCATCAGCCAGGGCTGCAGGAAACACCCTTGAAATGTGAATTAAAAGTAGCTTTTTGATTTCATTTGACTGGATGAGGATGAGAGGGGTTTTCTGGTCTCCACACACTCCTTGCACAGAGGTTCTGGTTGCCTCAGCGCTACATCACGGAGTCAGGCTAAAGTTGTATTCACAAGCGTTAACAAAACAACAACAAAAGCAGTTTCAAGTCGTTCATCATCAGTTCAGACAACTCAACCTCTGGATTTTGGGAGAAGCTCCACAACTTTTTTCAGCCAAAGGCTAAGAAATCAAAAAGAACTGAGGGGGTGGGAAATCTCACAGACTCACAGAGTGTTAGGGATGGAAGGGACCTCGGAAGGTCATCCAGTCCAATCCCCCTGCCACAGCAGGATCCCCTAGATCCAGTGACACAGGAACAGGCCAGGCAGGTTTGAAACGTCTCCAGAGGAGGAGACTCCACAACCCCCCAGGGCAGCCCCTTCCAGTATCTGTCACCTTCACCAGGAAGAAGTTTCTTCTACGGATGTGGAACCTCCTCTGTTCCAGCTGACACCCGCTGCCCCTTGTCCTGACATTGGGTGCCCCTGAGCAGAGCCTGGCTCCTTCCTCCTGACCCCCACCCTTTCCATCTTGATCAACAGTCATGGGGGGTCCCCCCTCAGGCTCCTTTGTTCCAAGCTCAAGACACCCAGCTCCCTCAGCCTTTCCTCATCAGGGAGATGCTCCACTCCCTTCATCATCTTTGTGGTTCTGCACCACAGAACAGTCAGAGAGCAGTGTAACTACAGCTTGAATCGCAGTCTCAGAGCAGGGTATCACCAACAGGCAAGGTCTAAGCAGCGCTGGGACCTGAGAGCTGGTTTCCAGCAGACCAGATCCTGTCACACACACACACACAGCTGCCACTGGGTTTTCTTTAGTTGCCCAGCGGATCAGCAGGAAGAGCTTCCCCTTCAGAGGCTACTGAAACAAAGTCCTGCTTTCTGCTGCTTCAGAACCTCAGTTTCTTGTGCTGCTGCAAACGAAAGCAGAAGGTGGCCACTGTGCTTATCTTTTCCTAGAAGGCTGTCGGGCCATAGCCACAGTTTACTCATGTTTCTAAGCTATCCCACCCAAGCCATCTGGAGCGTATGAGGGAATAAAGAAGGTCTGTCGATCCCTCAGGAGAGCCCTAGGGTCAAGTTCAAGATGAAATCCTGAAGTCTGCTCCATTCTGAGCAAGAGTTCATCTCATTTTAATGGCTGTGGTGCAGCAAGAGGATCACAGCCCTTTAAGTATCTTACATGTTAATAGGAAGAGGCTAGTTTAGGCTCTGTGTCACACTAAGCCTGTGTCTGGCTCTCAGGTCCCTGTGGATTCCAGAGCAGTGTCCAGTTTTACTCATGATTGGATCCCAGACTGGGTTGGGTTAGAAGGGACCTCAGAGCTCACCCACTCCCAACCCCCTACTACGAGCAGAGGCACCTCTCACCAGACTAGGCAGCCCAAAGCCCCATCCAACCTGGCCTTGAACACTGCCAGGGAGAGGGCAAACTATCCTGCACACACCTAGTGAGAAGAAAGGTCCCTCAGCTGGTACCACCCATCCAGAGGTGCCATAGTGCGCAGACATTGAGGCACCAGGAGCATTAATAATGACAAACATTTCAGAGTCAGAAGAGAAGTAAAGGTTTCGGGGGGTCTGAACTAGAAGATCTCCAGAGCTCCCTTCCAACACCCCCCACCCTATGATTCCATGAAAATCATTGCCTCTTATAAATACCAACACAGAGGGAAAGATTCTCAGTGGTTTGTGTGGAGTGTCATTAGCTCAGAGAAGAATGCTAGGTGCTTAAGCTTGGACTGCAATCATAGAATCCTCATGGCTGGGAAGGACCTCCAGGATCATCAAGTCCAGCCCTCATCCAAACAGCTCGCAAAGCCCTAGACCATGGCCTCAAGTGCTCTAGCTATTCTGTTTTTAAACCCCTCCAGGGATGGGGACTCCACCAGCTCCCTGAGCAGCCTGGTCCAGTGCCCAACCAGTCTCCCAGGAAAGAGCTTCTTTCCAAGACCCAATCTAACCCTCCCCTGATGCAGCTTGAGGCCTTTTCCCCTCATCCTATCATTAGGGATTTGGGAGAAGAGCCCAGCACCAGCCTCACAACTTCCTTTCAGGTAGCTGTAGAGAGCAGCAAGGTCTCTTCTCAGCCTCCACTTCTCTAGACTAAAGAACCCCAGTTCACTCAGCTGCTCCTCACAGGCCCTGTTCTCCAGCCCTCTCCCCAGCCTCCTTGCCCTTCTCTGG
>VZRI01011735.1:113853-133469 GCA_013397515.1 Upupa epops | reverse complement strand
TCCTCCTGTCCAGCCTCACTCTGCCCTTTTGCAGCTTCAAATCAGGACCCCTCATCCTGTTGTTCCCTGTCCTAGTGAACAGTCTTCCCCAGCCTTCTGATTATCAGGTTCCCCCCCAGCCTTCTCTTCAGGCTCTCTCAGCCTGTCATCATAAGAGAGGGTCTCCAGCCTTCTGAGCATTTTCATGGCCCTCATTCTACATCCAGTTCTGGGCTCTCCAGTTCAAGAGGGAACTACTAGAGAGAGTCTAGCAAAAATGCTGAGGGCACTGGAGCAGCTCTGTGCTGAGGAAAGGCTGAGGGACCTGAGGCTGTTCGGCTGGAGCAGAGCAGGCTGAGAGGAGATCTGATCGACACTGATCTATAGCTAAAGGGCAGGGACAGGAGGATGGAGCCAGGCTGCTGAGTAGTGCTCAGTGACAGGACAAGGGGCAACAGGCACAAACTGGAACACAGAAAGTTCCACCTGAACAAGAGGAGAAACTTCTTGACTTTGCAAGTGGCAGAGCCCTGGCCCAGGCTGCCCAGAGAGGTGGTGGAGTCTCCAGCTCTGGGGAGATTCCAGACCCACCTGGACATCATTCCTGAGAGATTTATAGAATCACTGAATCACTGAGGTTGGAAAAGCCCTCTGAGATCACCAATTCCAGCCATTCACCCAGCACTGCCAGGTCACGGTTAAACCATGTCCCTCAGGACCACATCTTCTCATTCCCTCCAGGCATGGGGACTCCACCACTTCCCTGAGCAGCCGGATCCAGGATTTCACAACTGTTTCAGAGAAGGAACTGCTCCTGACGTCCCATCTAAGAGCAGGAGGGCGGCACACCCCAACCCTGGAAAGCAGAAGAGCATCGTCTCACAGGTATTTGAAGTCAGAGCCTCTCTAAGTTCTACTTCCAGTTCTATTTTCATGTTTTTTCACCCATTTACCTGAGAGTCACAGAACTATTGAGGCTGGAAAAGACCCCTGAGATCATCAAGAAAAAAAAATGCAGAGTTCCATGGGTTTTGTGTGTTCTGACCATCTCCAGCAGCCCCAGTGCTGTCACCAGGCACAATCCCCTCGATTCAACAATTACAGCGGCAGAGCTCTGGGATTTCGCTTCGTCCACAGGGTAGGATGAAATGTTTGGGGACAAATTCTGGGTTTGCTGAGACTGAATTTGGAATCAGGCTGGTTTTAACTTTCCTGAAGAGCCCAAACTTGCCAGGCGGCTACCAAATGGGACAGCCCATGCTATCAGGTATTGTTGCAAGCCCTAGGACTAAATACAGGCTGGATGAGGAGTTCTGCAGCTGCACCTGTAGAGGTGAACAATCTTCACAGCTGTAATTTAAATGCATCTTTTCTGGCTCTTACAGGGCACTTCATCTCCATCTCTTCACTCTGGCTGCATAAATCAAGGACATCTGGCTCTTCCGGACTTTATACAATATCCATCCTAAAAAAACCCCTCCCTGAAATACAGAAACCCTTCAGCTATTGTTCCAGGACTCTCTGAGGTGGCTGAATGTTCTTTACCAGAGGGGAAATATACGACACGTGGCAGACCCCGCTACATCCATCACCCAGCCCCTGAGAAATCTCTATCTACTGGTGGGTTTGGACGCCAGGTAGGAAGAGGAGTGAGGAAAACAGTTGTTCAGTCGCTGTGAGATGCCTGCCACGTCACGATGCAGTGAACTGCTCTGGAGTTCACTGTGTCACTCATTAGTTCCACATGGAACGTGTCCATACACTCTGCCCTCACACCGACAGCCTGGAAGGAGATCTTTGCACCCTTCCACAGCTCCCGAATCTGCAGCCAGGGAAATGCTGGGAACAGACCAGCTGTTATCTCCGAGGAGGAAAACACAGAGTGAACTGTCACAGCCTGCCAGGAGGGAGAGAATCAAGAGAGATCAAAGGAGAGGCTCATCAGAGACACTGACTTAACTAAGCCTTTGTCTTTGAGGAGAATTCAACAAAGAGAAGCAGAACACGGTGGGATCTCACAGAAGCAGTGGTGAGTATTGCGGGGATTCTCTCTGCTCATTGCTTTTGCACAAGAACAAGATAAAGTCTTTCATGGAGCAAATAGGATTCACTCAGAATCAGAACAGGCTGCACTCACAGCACGACGCGTTCAAAGCTGCTCGACTTTTCAGCCAGTAACTAATTCTACAAACAGGAGTTAGGGATTTTGAAGGTGCTCTAGCATCCCACTCCATCGTTTCTTTCAGTTTCTGAGGTAAATGCTGCTCCTCTGACTGTGATTCAGGCTTTTCCACTGTTGAAGGTCTGAGATTCACAGACTCTGGTATGGTTCAGAATCACACAGGATCACAGAGGCTGGCAAAGCCCTCTGACCTCATCCAGCCCAGGCCATGACCTAACATCACCCCATCAGCCAGACCAGGGCACTGAGGGCCACAGCCAGGCTGTCCTTCACCACCTCCAGGGATGGGGACTCCACCACTGCCCTGTGCAGTCCAGTCCAGGCTCTGAGCACCCTCTCCCTGAGGAAGGGCTTCCTGACAGCAAACCTCCCCTGGCAGCTTCAGGCCCTGTCCTCTCATCCTAGTGCTGTTTCCTGGGAGAAGAGCCTGACCCCCACCTCTCTACAACATCCCTTCGGGGAGTTGTCAAGAGGTAGCAGGTCCCCCCTGAGTGTCTTCTTCAGGCTAAACACCCCCAGCTCCTTCAGCCTCTCTTCATAAGACTTTCCCTGCAGCCCTTTCCCCAGCCTCGTTGCTCCTCTGGACCTTCCCCAGCCCCTCAATCGTTCTTGAAGTGAGGGACCAAGAACTGCCTGCAGTACTTGAGGGGAGGCCTCCCCAGTGCCCAGTCCAGGAGGAGAACTGCATCCCTAAAGATCACCTTTCTATAAATTCTTCTCTTTCATGACATCTTTAAACATTTCCATGTCTTTTCTGTATCCCACCAGTAATCTCTCCCTTCTCTTTGGTCCAGATTTTGTAATTTTGGGAGTTTAGGAATGGTTGCTTATTCCACACATGAAAACCATTGGACCAGCTGAGTTCATATCAGCAAGAAGCACTCAAATTACATTAGATTTTTAATCTAATCTTCATTGGAGACTGATAAGTGGCGTGGTAAGAGTCTCCCCACCCTCAGCAGCAACAGTCTGAGTCACCCATTTCAGTTTAACCATCACCCCTGGCACAGCAGCCCCTGCTCAAAAGTCCATCCTGATCGCCCCCTTTAAGCCCTGAAAGACTGCACTAAGGTCTCCCCGGAGCTTCTCTTCTCCAGCTGAACCCCCCTCAACTCTCCCAGTCTGGCCCCACAGCGGAGGGTTTCTCCCGCAGAGCAGCAGTTGTGAGGCCTCTGGCTCCACTCCACCAGCTCCAGGTTTCTGCTGTGCTGAGAAGATCAGCAGACAGCAAACAAGTAATTAGCTCCTTAGAAAAACCTAAACTGTTTAAAACCCCATGACAGAGATGACCTGGTGGAGGCTGTTCATGCTGCAACAGGAGGTGAGCGTCGAGGAGGGGCAGCTGTACTTGCACAGGCAAAACATCTGAAGAGCCAAACAAAATAACAGCAGAGGAAGAAAACCATCACTGATTGTAATCACCTTGACAGAGACTCTGGGAACAAAACAACAAAGCAGGAAGAAAACAATAACCCATAACATTAGGGACTTAAGAAGAGAGACAACCAACCATACAGCTCCGGTGTTAAAAAAAGCTAGTGACACTCCTTCTTCCAGGAATCACAGAACAATCCTGGTTGGAAAGGACCTCCTGGATCCCCCAGTCCAACCATCCCCACCCCAACACAACCCCTCAGTCCCTGAGAGACTGACAAACACAACCTGACCCCCTCCCTGCTGCCACTCAAGCAGGGCAGGAAGCACCATGGCTACAGGGTTCTTCAACACCTCCAGGCAGGGGGACTCCACCACCTCCCTGGGAAGGCCCTGCCAGTGCCCAACCACTCTGGCTGCAGAGAATCTCTGCCTCAGATCTAATCTAACCCTCCGCTGCCTCAACTGCAGAGCAGTGCCCCTGCTTCTGTCAGCAGGCACCGAGGAGAAGAGGCCAACAGCCACCCCTCCACAGCCTCCCTTCAGGCAGTTGTAGAGGTCAGTGAGGTCCCTCCTCAGCCTTCTTGTCTCCAAACTCACCCTGCCCAGCTCCCTCAGCCTCTCCTCACACAACTGGTTCTCTAAGCCCCTCCTGAGCTGGGTAGCTCTGCTCTGGACCCGTTCCAGCATCTCCCTGTCTTTCCTGTCGTGAGGCGCCCAGAACTGAACACAGTACTTGAGATGAGGTCTCACAAGGGCTGAGTCCAAGGGCATGAGAACTTCCCTTCTCCTGCTGCCCACACCATTCCTGATACAAGCATTACCCTTGTGTTTGTCTGCGAGCAAGATGCTGTGGTCAGGAAAACATTGCTGAGGACTTGGTCATGTTGCAGGCTTTTCAAATGGGTGGTTAAAAGCAAAGGAAAACAAGGCTTTGTATCCTAAAGGTTTCCTTTTGTGTTCTCCCCTTCTGTGGTGTCTTATTCCAGGACTAATTATGAGCTTTGAAGCGACTGTTTACCTCACTTCTTTCTACCCAGCTGCAGCCTTCCCGTAGTTTTTTATCCTCAGAAGTCATTTTCCTTGGTTTCCACAAGACTGGAGGAGCCAGACCGTCCTTGAATTTATTCTGATTGCAGTGCAATTGTGCTGATCCTGAATGAATCACTCCTTGATGAGAGGGATTTAGGTCCTCAGAGCTGGGCTTGAGCCACCAAGATGTGATCCGGCTCAAGGTGGTTGTGGGTGTGATCGCTGCAAAGGCCGTTCAGGCCTGTCTCTGGATGGAAATTCAAGGTGGTACTCGTCCTCTTGGGAGGGTTGGATTGATTCATCCTTCGTTTAGGCTTTTAATTTTGCTTAGTAGAGAAGACTGGGTTGTTCTCCTGCTTGGAATGTTGCTTTGCTGTGAGACGTGGGGCTGGTGAGTGGTCCTGCAGCAGCTGGAGCTGCCCCTACCCACCAGGGTTCATGCTGACAGAAAACTAGCCCTATGTTGAAGATCTCTCCAAGCTCAGTCTCTTCCTCTCTAGAAGGGGTGTGGTGATATTTATCTACCCCCTGTGGGTAGGAAACTGGGTGATTGTGGGTGCTGATGGTGTTCACAGGCTTCTGAGGGCATCTGCCTTCCTACTCCTGCCTTCTAACCCTACATAAAGATCCAGCCAAGACCACAGTACGTACACAGCTCCCCGCAGCGCCGATGTCTGCCCAAGCACCTGAGCTGTTACTTCCTTTCTCCCACTGTTGCTTTCCTTCTCGATTCCTTGGCAAACATCTTCCTCACGCAAAAATGGTATCCATTCTCTTCCCTGGTGAGTTCAGTCCAGACCCTCCCACTGTGGGCTGCCATCCCAGCTCCGATTCCCCAGGCACGGAGCAGGAGACACCTTAACTCCAGACTGCCCGAGGAGAAATGCCTCTGTGTCCCATGGATGACACAAATGCGCAGCAGAGGATTGACACAACCACCAGAGACATTTCACTGCTGCCTGCCCGAGGAACTGCCAAAATCTCGGTAAAGAAAAGCAGCTGCTGCTGAGCCAGCAGTTCCCGGAGCGGGAGGAGCAGCTTCCAGCTCAGACCCTAAATCCCATGCAAAATCCGGTGGTTACGAAATGGCTGAGGCTGGAAGATGCTATTTTTTGTTCATTTGTTTAGTTAGAAGGCTCCAGGGAGACCTTAGTGCGGCCTTCCAGTTCTTAAACAGGGCCTGCAGGAAAGGTGGGGAGGGACTCTGCCAGGAAGTGCACTGTCAGGAAAAGGGGTGATGGTTAAACTGACAGAGGGAGATTCAGACTGGAGAGAAGGAAGAGATTGTTGATGCTGAGAGTAGGGAGAGCCTGGTCCAGGTTGCCCAGAGAGGTGGGAGAAGCCCCATCCCTGGCAGCATCCCAGGTGAGGTTGGCCCTTGGGGCTTTGAGCACCCTGCTGTGGTTGGGGATGGCCCTGATCACTGCAGGGGGGTGGACTGGAGGAGCTTGGAAGGTCCCTTCCAAACCAATCCATCTGTGATTCTTTGATTGATTCTATGATTAATCATCACGAAGGGTAGAAAAAGGCTGCCCAGGAAATGAGACTACTGAGACCCAAAAACCCAGTTGCTTAAGGGCCTGACTCCAATTGCAGTCACACAGATCGTCAATAACCTGAGTATGGTTACTCCACTCGGTTTCCAAAGTCATTTAGAACTAGAGCTCAGGGATAGGGTTTAGCGATGGCCTGAGATCAGCTGGGTGAATGACTGGACTCGATGAGCTTAACGGTCTTTTCCAACCTAAACGATTCTGTGATTCTATTTCACACCCAACTGAATGAGTTCCCTCATAGTCCACTGCTTCCAACATCACAGAATCTAGCATCATCATGGCTGGAAAGCACCTCCAGAATCAGCAAGCCCAGCCCTCATCCCAACAGCTCCCAACCCCTAGATCATGGCCTCAAGGGCTCTAGTTACTCGGTTTTTAAACCTCTTCAGGGATGGGGACTCCACCACCTCCCTGGGCAGCCTGGTCCAGTGCCCAGCCACTCTCTCAGGAAACAACTTCTTCCTCAGATCCAATCTAACCCTCTCCTGAAGCAGCTTGAGGCCATTTCCCCTCATCCTAACACTAGTAAGTTGGGAAAAAAGACCAGCACCAGCCTCGCTACAACCTCTTTTGAGGTAGCTGTAGAGAGCTGTAAGGTCTCCTCTCAGCCTCCAGCAGGAGAATCTGTCACTGCCTGTTCCTCTGTTTTATTGCAGTGTTGCCTCATAGTTTTCCCACCTCTTATTTGTAGAGTTTATGTGGTCCAGGCACTCCCTCCTGAAAAGAAAATCTGCTGCAAAAGTTTAGAGAGGAAGAAACCTCTGCAAGATCCTACTTGCAGCTTCACTGCCAAGGGCTTTGCAAAGCAGCTTTACTGTGGCTGCAAACACCCAGGGAGCTGTTTGTATGAAGCTTTTTGAGGGCAGTTCTCCACAGAGCTGGTAACTGATGAGCTGGTCCTCAAGTGCCTGCAGAAGAGTTACGGCAGTGCAGGCAGACACTGGTCAAGAGGGTCTCATGTACTGGTTTGCTGTTCATATCCCAGGGTGATTGATCACAGGAGAACAGCAGTGAGAAGGTGTTCAAGCTGTCTTATTCTTCACAAATGATGGCACTGAGAGCAGCTCTGTGGAGAAGGACTTGGGGGTGCTGGGGGCTGAGAGGCTGGACATGGACCAGCAGTGGGGTGATGGTTTCAAAGTAAAAGAAGGTTTCACACTGGTTAGAAGGGAAGAAAAGCTTCACGCTGAGGGTGATGAGACCCTTGCCCAGGTTGCCCAGAAAGGTGGGAGAAGGTCCATCCCTGGGGCAATTCCAGGTCAGGGTGGACCTTGGAGCCTGGGGTTTGAGCGTGCAAACAGACGCGTGCTCAGGCATATTTGTGAAGGGGATGTAACCTGAGCAAGGACTCATCCAGTTCTTGTCCATTCTTGGCCCTTAGCTGCCTGCAGCACTGCAGTGTCCAAGCTTCTGTTCATCTGGGGTAAGAAAACCCATCTTTTTTGATTCTTTCCCTGTCAAACAGTCTCATCTGAGAAATGTTGAGCTCTCACCAGCCCCACAGAGTCACTGACTGCTTTGAGTTGGAAGACATCTTCCAAGCTCATCCAGTCCCATCTCCTGCAGTGAGCGGGGACATCTCCAACCAGAGCAGGTCGCTCAGGGCCAGCCTGACCTGGGATGGTGCCAGAGAGAATCTCTACTTGAAAATGCCAGGAGGCTTTGCAGGAGGACAGTGATACCTTCTTGCCTTCCAGCTCACCGCAGGAGCAGCCCGGTGAGGGTCACACTGTAAATGACAAGTGAATTTACTGCATGCTGATGCTGTTCTCTGCCAGCAGTGCATTCAACAGCGCTCCGTTCTCACACAGACTCGCTGGGTGGTTAACTTTGCTCACTTTATCACCACGAGCTTTGTACGGAGTGAAGGAGCCTGTGTTTACTACGGAATGAAAGGAGGGCATCCACAATTCTCCTTTAAATTAAGCTTAGCCTTGTAAGCTCTGAAAAGGGTTTTATACGAAGGCCAATGTTTTCTCGAAGGCTCCTACTGTGCCTATTGCCAAGGACAGAGAACGGGGCTCTGTCAGAGATTTCTCCTGCCAAGTGGGCACCAGGTTTGACTAAAACATACCCGGTGTGTGCGTGCAGCAGCCAGAGGAGATCTGAACCTCACCCTTATTAAATCCTCAGCAGTGAGTGCCCGTCGCTAGGTGCTTCCTGTGGTTACAGAAGACCCAAACAGGGTTCTACCCAGCAAACCTCAAGTGGGTTTTCTCCGATGAAAGTGCATCTACCCACCCCGGCCCTACAGAGTTGTAGGGAGTGAGCAGGGTGTCTGTACGCAGTGAGGGTGTCACTCCTCTCCAGCGTCTGCACTGCTGGAACTGGGTGTTTGTTCCAAACAACCATGAGGCAACTGAAAAGGAGAAACAAGGACTCGGTGGTAAAGCAGGTGGGGATGGAAGAAACGTAGGGACCAAGGTTGACTCATTTGTTTAGATTTAGCAGTCAGAGGGTTCTTTGTAGTCTGAAGAGCAAACAAGAAACCTCAGAGGGAGACAAATCTGATCAAGAAATTCTCATTAGATTAAATCTCCTTCAGCTAACAAGATCGAGCTTCTAAGTTTGGGTTGGTTTTTTTTCTCTTTCTGCTGTGAATGAGTTTTTTCAGTGTTTGAATGAGATTAGGCCTGGGTTTGAGAGCAGGACCCACCCCAAAGGTGGGGTGTGGAGTGTAACCCTCTTCCCACCAGCACTCTAAACAATCACGGAGAGGATTTTGATGTAGAATCCAAATTGTGGGGACAAATTAACCCTGAAACAAACCCACAGCTCTGCAAAGATCAGAACCACACGAACGATGATGATTGCTCTCATGATGTCTGTGTTTTTCTCTTCTGGACTAGATGATAACAGAGAAGGAAAAGGACCTGGGGGTTGGTTGACAGCCGGCTGAACAGGAGCCAGCAGGTTGCCCAGGTGGCTAAGGCAGCTGACAGTATCCTGGCAGGGATCAGGAACGGTGTCACCAGCAGGAGGAGGGAGGTGATGGTGCCCCTGTACTCCACACTTGTGAGATCCCACCTTGAGTACTGGGTCCAGTGCTGGGCACCAGAGTATCAGAAGGACATTGAGGGGCTGGAGCAGGGCCAGAGAAGGGCAAGGAGGCTGGGGAGAGGGCTGGCAAACAGGCCCTATGGTCACAATATCAGGAACACGAGCAGAAAGGAGAACTTCTTCCTCTTGGAAAGCTCTGGCTTCTGTGCATTAACAATGCAATGATAGCTCTTGGTAAGCAGAGGGAAAAGCGTGCAGCGTGCAGCGTGCCAGCGCAGGTTAGAGGAGGGGCTTCTCTTGAAGAAACAAGCCATCTGAGTGATTTTGTTCCTTTGATCCTGAGATAAAGCTTTGACAAAGATAGCGTTGGGAGCAGCACCTCTTGCTTTCTGTGTTCTTATCTCTGCATTCCTTTTTCTCTCCCTCATTTAGCTCTCAGATGCCACTAACACAACAGGTACTGATGACTCGCCTGGTTTGCTTCTTCCTTTGGGCTTGATAACTCCAACCAGCCCTTGGTTTGAGCTTATTTTTGGGGTGATCAGCCCAGGAACAGCTGGAGAATAGATGTCCCCTTAAAGGGATGCTTGTGACCTCATTCCTCTGCTGGACTAGCATTATGAACATGATGAAGTTGCCGTTGCTATGGGAGAACACACCCAGCAGCTCTGCATTCAAGTAGAAGTCTTTGAACTCACAAAGTGCTGTTTAGCTTCTCTTCCTGCAGGATTAAGCCAGCTGGGGGATTAATTTTTCCTCATCCTCTGTGCAAAGCATCTGGGACCCAGCTCCCCAAATCCTCTGGTATTTCCAGACAGCTAATTCCATAGAACCAAGCAATTCTTTAGGCTGGAAGAGACCCTTTAAGCTCATTAAATCCAACCATTCCCCCAGCACTGCCAGGGCCCCACTAACCCCTGTCCCTCACCCCACATCACCACAGCTTTGCAACCCCTCCAGCGACGGAGACTCCACCACTGCCCTGGGCATCCTGGTCCAGGCCTGGACAATCCTTTCCATGAAGAAATTGGTCCTCAGGGCGAACCTCAACCTGCCCTGGTGCAACTAGAAGCTGTTTCTTTTGTTCTATCACTTGTGGCTTGGGAGAAGAGACCAACCCCCACCTGAAGTGGAGGGTAAAACATCAGAACTGATAAAATGCATTTCACTGGACCTATTTCCAATTTCTGCTCTTTGAGATTATCCTAGAGACCCAAACACATCGACTTCTCCTTTATTTTGAGGTTGGAACAGGCTCGATTTGTGCTAGAGGCAAATTCTGAAGTCTATAGCCAGGCAGTTCTACCACTGATGAACAGGGGAACAGGAACAACTATTAATCATAGAACAGTAGTGGTTGGAAGGGACCTCTGGAGATCATAGAATCACTGACTCATCGTGGCTGGAAAGGACCTCCAGGATCACCAAGTCCAGCCCTCATCCCAACAGCTTGCAAAGCCCTAGGCCATGGCCTCAAGTGCTCCAGCTACTCGTCTTTTAAACCCCTCCAGGGATGGGGACTCCCCCACCAACCTGGGCAGCCTGGCCCAGTGCCCAACCACTCTCTCAGGAAACAACTTCTTCCTAAGATCCAATCTAACCCTCTCCTGGAGCAGCTTGAGGCCACTGCCCCTCATCCTATCATTAAGAATTTGGGAGAAGAGACCAGAGCCAGCCTTGCTACAAGCTTTTTAGGGAGCTGTAGAGAGCTCTAAGGTTTCCTCTCAGCCTCCTGTTCTCTAGACTAAACAACCTCAGTTTCCTCAGCCATTCCTCATACCACTGGTTCTCTAAACCCCTCCTGAGCTTGGTAGCTCTCCTCTGGACCCATTCCAGCATCTCCCTGTCTCTCCTAGAATGAGGGCCCCAGAACTGAACACAGGACTCCAGGTGAGGCCTCACAAGGGCTGACTGAGTACAAGGGCACCATAACTTCTCCTGTTGTCCATGCTGTTCCTGATCCCGGCCAGGATCCTGTTGGCCTTCTTGGCCATCTGGGCACAGAATGACTTAGTGGTTTGGGTTTGAAGGGATCTTTCAAGCTCCTCCAGTCCTACCCCCTACAGTGAGCAGGGCCATCTCTAAGCACAGCAGGGTGCTCAGAGCCCCTTCAGGTCCAACCTGACCAGGGATGCTGCCAGGGAGGGGGCTTCTCCCACCTCTCTGGGCAACCTGGGCCAGGCTCTCCCCACCCTCAGCAGGAACAATCTCTTCCTTCTCTCCAGTCTGAATCTCCCTCCTTCTGTTTGACCATCACCCTAGCTCACCAACCCCTGCTAAAAGTCTGTCCCTTTCTCTCTTATCAGCCCCTTTAAGCACCGGAAGGGCCACAGTAAGGTTTCCCAAGCAAGCAGTATGAAAAAAGGCAGAGATCATTCTTGATGGGGAGCCAAAAAGAACTGAGTCATTACACACTTCAGCAGATACTCTAGATGCAACAGCTTGCCTTCTAACACTTGAACCCAGGACAACACTATCACCCGTAGCAGTGTGAAACCCTCTCGACAGGATGCAGTTTCCCCGTGTTAAAGCTCCTTGTTCTGGGGACAAGTGGCTGCTTTAGTCTCAGGAACAGAGTCGATGCTGTGGTTCTCTAAGCACTGCCAGGAAAGTGATGTGAAGAGGAAGAGTGCAGAGAGGGTGAGCTATGTGCATGCAGTTGGATGCATGCACAGCAGACCCAGCCTGACAGGCGTAAGGATGCTCAGTTAACACCAAAATTGAGTTTCATTAACAATATTGCAGCCTCCTCGTTAGAGAACAGATAGAGTCTTCTTCTGTGTTGGAGCTGCAGACAGCACCCTCTGAAATCAAGGTTATTTTTATTCACTGTCTTAATTTTCCTGCCCTTCCCTCCCAACAATCCTGGCTGTGGTCTTGGTGCCAATGGAATATCTGAGGGTGAATGACTTTCTCCTTTGCCTTTGATACTGTCACCGGGGTTCACTGGCTGCTTGGAAATAGATGGAGGCTCTCCTGGGCTAAATCCATCTTTATTCAGAAAGGAGATTTCCTGTATGCTGCGCTCCACGAACATATTCCACTAAATCATTGCTTTGATCCCACCCACATTCCAGTCCCGCTGTGCATACTCTATCTGACTTGCTTTATGAATCACCCAATAAAACACACCCAGGCCAGGGCATTACTGGCAACGCTACGCTCCAGGTACATGAAATCTCATTTTAAGCAAAAACCCTTTGAACCTGAACCGTTGCCAGTGCTCAGATCCAAGAAGAACTCAAAATCCAGTGATGTCCAACTTGTTAATAAACCTGACACCCTCTCATTGTTCCCAGATTCCAGCTTAGGTTTGTACCACAGCCAGGCACTCGCTGGTTAAAGCCCTATAAGAACATAGAATCCTCATGGTAGAAAGGACCTCCAGGATCACCAAGTCCAGCCCTCATCCCAACAGCTTCCCCAGCCCCTAGACCGTGGCCTCAAGGGCTCTAGCTACTCGCCTTTTAAATGCCCCCAGGGATGGGGACTCCACCACCTCCCTGGGCAGTCTGTTCCAATGCCCAGCCACTCTCTCAGGAAACAACTTCTTCCTCAGATCCAATCTAAACCTCCCCTGACACAGCTTGAAGCCATTTCCCCTCATCCTGTCATTAGGAATTTGGGAGAAGAGACCATCAGCAGCCTCGCTACAACCTCTTTTAGGTAGCTGTAGAGAGCTATAAGGTCTCCTCTCAGGCTCCACTTCTCTAGACTGAACATCCATGGTAAAAATGAAGGACATTTTATGCATCAAGTGAGCAGAGCTGCTTGTGTACTGGGCACTGGGGAGGCCTCCCCTCAAGACCTGGGGGCAGTGCTGGGCCCCTTGCTTCAAGAAAGAGATTGAGGGGCTGGAGTGGGTCCAGAGGAACAATGAGGCTGGGGAAGGGACTGAAGGGAAAATCTTTTGAAGAGAGGCTGAGAAAGCTGGGGGTGTTTAGCCCGGAGAAGAGGAGACTCAAGGGGCGACCTTCTTCCTCCCTACAATTCCCTGAAGGGAGGTTGTAGTCAGGTGGGGGTCAGGCTCTTCTTCCAGGCAACCAGTGCCAGGACAAGAGGCCAGAGCCTGAAGCTGCCAGGGGAGGGTTAGGTTGGCTGTTAGGAAGCCCTTGTTCATGGAAAGGGTGCTCAGAGCCTGGACTGAACTGCCCAGGGCAGTGGTGGAGTCCCTGTGTCTGGAGGTGTTGAAGGACAGCCTGGCTGTTGCCCTTAGCGCCCTGGTCTGGTTGATGGGGTGATGTCAGGTCCTGGGCTGGGCTGGATGAGCTCAGAGGGCTTTTCCAGCCTCAGTCATTCTGTGATTCTGTGAAGACAACGGCCCTAGCCATGAGTTGCTTTAGGACTCTAATTGCACTTTCATCTCTTAGCTTATTTCATTAAACGAGCTATTTCTGGACCAGACAGCTCCTTAAACTTCTGATACTTCCTACTGCAAACCATCTGGCCCTGTGTGCTGTCAGATTTCATAACTCATGGTGCATCACCATCTTCCACACAGCTTAGACACGGGGTTTGCATATTTGTTTGCGTCCCCTCTCCGTTTGTGTACATTTATTTCAGGCAAAACTCTTCATTCTTTGGATTCCCTCCCAGTTCAATAGCTGAAAAGCAACTGGCTCTTGTCAAGAACCATCATTGAGGTGTCCTCTTTATCTTGGGCAGCTTTTTATGGTGGTTGTCTCCATGTATCTGGAACCCACTGCCTTTTAGATCAGCAAAAACCCTGCAGCTGGCCTGCTGGCACAGAATCATAGAACCAGTTAGGTTGGAAAAGACCTTCAAGCTCATCGAGTCCAACCCTGAACCTACCTGTTCATGCTGCTAAACCCTGTCCCTGAGCTCCAGATCTCTGTGACTGTGACACACATCCAGGGATGGTGATTCTTTCCCTTCCTTGGAGCAGCCTCTTCCAAGGAAGGTCCTTTCCAGGAAGAAATCTCTCCTCATGGCCAACCTAACCTTCCCCTGGGGCAGCTTGAGCCCATTTCCTCTTGTCCTATCATTTGTTCCTCATGAGAAGAGACCAACCTTCATCTCTCCGCAACCTCCTTTCATGCTGCCTAAATGGATTAGGGTGCCCAAGAAGACTTCCAGCCGAGTAATACTCACATGGGCCATGAAACTGTGCTAGTCTTAAACCTGACCTAAGCCCAGTTCAGCTCTGAAAAAGATCTGCAGACAGACTGCCAGACTCCATCTGTGTTTTGTTTCTATTTGACCGTGGCAAAATGCATCGAGAGGGTAAGAAAACAGCAAGAAGGTTCAAAACCTGCTGCTGAAGACAGACTTCTCAGAGCTGTTCCACAGCAGCTTGCTGAGAGGCAGGCAGGATGGAGGTGCAAGGGTGTGAGGAGAGCTGGGCCTGTAGATGAGGAAGGCTCATAGAAATGGACTAGCTGGAATGATGTGAATCAANATGGAATGATGTGAATCAACGTGACCAGTAGGTCAAGGGAGGTGATTCTCCCCCCCACCCCATCCTGCTCTCAGGAGACCCCCATCTGCAGTCCTGCATCCAGTTCTGGAGCCCCCAACACAGGAAGGAGATTGAGCTGTTGGAAGGTGTCCAGAGCAGGGCCACAAGGAGGAGTGGAGGGCTGGAGCACCTCTGCTACTCTGGGACAGGCTGAGAGAGTTGGGGCTGTTCAGCCTGGAGAAGAGGAGACTCCAGGAAGATCTTAGAGTGGCCTTCGGGCTCACGGCAGGGGCGTTGGAACTGGATGATCCTGAAGGTCCCTTCCAACCTGAACCACTCCATGAATCTGTGAACTCTGTTGGAGAGCAACCACCACCAGGAAAAGCAGGTTTGGTGACAGTGATCACTCAGTGCTGTTTGTCCCTCTGAGAACTGTTCTGGGACCTGAACACCCCAGCTCTGACTCAGCAGAAGGATGTGATCTGGCTGTATGTGCCAATACCTAGAGAGATGCAAATTTCACCTGGCAGACCAGGAAACAAAGGAGGGAATACATGCAAATCCATTAATCTGGAAATCAGGGTAGAGACTGGTTGGGTGGGGAAGGGAAGGCTGTGTGGGCTGAGGGAAGACTGGAAGGCCTGGGTGACTCAGGGACAAGGGCTGGCCTGGCTCACCTGTTACCTGTCACACATGGCAGCTGGTAGTGAGAAGCAGCACAGAATAGGTGTCGGGGTGTGTTTTACTCACTTTTTATTCTGCTTCTTTCCCTGTAAGATGAGAATAACAAGGAAAGGTCTGGAAAGCTAGGATGAAGGGTTGAGGGATACTGGTATCTACCACACTTCCATCTGGTTGCTGGCATCTCCTGAAGTAGCCAAGATTCAGCTGTTGTTTCTTTTCTCTGCTAAAAATCCACTCTAACTAATTCAGCTGGCAGTTCCGTGAGGAAGACGTTCAGTCGCAGGTTGCCCAGTCTTGTTTCATTCCAGCACGTCGGTGAAATGCAAGCCTCTGCGAACCAGGAAAACGTCAGTACAACCTGAAGCCTGGCTTGTTTGATCAGTGATTCAGTCTGCCCGGCCATACATATTCATAACACACGAGTTCCTGAAGCAGAGCCACAGCACAAGAAGGACATTGAAGGGCTGGAGAGGGGCCAGAGAAGGACAGCGAGGGTGGGGAGAGGGCTGGCGAACAGGCCCTGTGAGGAGCAGCTGAGGGAACTGGGGTTCTTTAGTCTAGAGAAGTGGAGGCTGAGGAGAGACCTTGCTGCTCTCTACAGCTACCTGAAAGGAAGTTGTGAGGCTGGTGCTGGGCTCTTCTCCCAAATCCCTAATGATAGGAAGAGGGGAAATGGCCTCAAGCTGCATCAGGGGAGGGTTAGATTGGATCTTAGGAAGAAGTTGTTTCCTGAGAGAGTGGCTGGGCACTGGGCCAGGCTGCCCAGGGAGGGAGTGGAGTCCCCATCCCTGGAGGGGTTTAAAAAATGAGTATAGCTCTTGAGGCCGTGGTCTCGGGGTTGGGGAGCTGTTGGGATGAGGGCTGGACTTGCTGATCCTGGAGCTCCTTTCTGGTCATGATGAGGATTCTCTGATTCTATGATCTCACTGCTGTAGACAGCTCTCTTAAAGAAAAACTCATGACCAGGCAAGGGCTACTGAACAAGAAATCCCTTGCATACATAGTACGGTGCAGTCCAAGCCCCAGTTCCATGGAACAGCCTCTGACATGTTAATTCCTTGCCCTCTTTCCACAGACATAGACCTTCTCTTGCCCAACAATGAAGTTCACAGGCCTCTCAGGTGGGGATTTCCTGCTTTTCAGAGGTTTGAACCTTAGGAGAATTGCCAGGCTGAATTTGTTGCCATCCTGGAATGACAGGAAGAAGGCAGAGACAAACTTCATTGTAGATGAACCAGGTTCTTTGTCAGCAAAAGACTCATGATCGGTCTACTAATTCATTTAGGAGCCTTCTGTAAGGGCTTCACCCAGAACAGAGGCTGCTGGATCCTGAGGTTAAAATTTGCAGGGAGTCACCAACTCAACCCGTTACCCAGGAAAGAGTGGGAATGGTCCCTTACAACCTAAACCATTCCATGATTCCATGATAAAATGAAATAAAACAGAGAGGATTACAGTCAAAAACTTTCTCAACCACAAGGGATGCTTCAAAAAAACCCTGTTTATTGGAGAGAGAAAAGAACAGGAAGTTTCACAGGAGCCATCAGTGTGTTGGTGCAGCCCAGAGAGCCAGCTGTGTCCTGGGGTGCAGCAAAAGAAGTTGGTCAAGAGAAGGGATTCTCCCCCTTTACTCTGCTCTGGTGAGAGTCCACCTGGAGTACTGGGTCCAGTTCTGGAGTCCCCAACATAAGAACAGAGAACTCCTGGAAGGTATCGAGAGGAGAGCAACTCAGATGATCAGAGGGCTGGAGCACCTCCCCTATGAGGACAGGCTGAGCAAGTTGGGGTTGTTCAGCCTGGAGAAGAGGAGGCTCCCAGGGGACCTTCTATCAGCTTTTCAATCTGTGAAGGGGGCTACAAGGGAGCTGGGGGAGGGCTTTTGACATGGGAGGTAGCAAGAGGACAAGGGGAGAAGCCTTGAAGAGGGGAGACTGAGGTTGGCCATGAGGAAACAGGTCTTTGCTGTGAGGGTGCTGAGGTGCTGGAACAGGGTGCCCAAGGCAGCTGTGGCTGCCCCATCCCTGGCAGTGTTGAAGGCCAGGTTGGCTGGGGCCCTGAGTCATCTGCTCTAGCGAAGGTGTCCCTGCCTGTGCAGACAGGTTGGAACTGGATGATCTTTAAGGTCCTTTCCAACCTTGGCCATTCTATGATTCTATAAATAGGGAAGGAAAAGAAATAAGAGGGGATGGATACACCGGCAAAGGCAAAGAAGTTCAACCATGAAGCACAGCAGATGCATGCAGACAGAATCCTGGGGGAGGACAGGAAAACTATGAATCACACTTACTCAAGAGGATAAGCAGTTGCCTTGGTGCCCCAGCAGTCTAACCCCGATCCATGTACTGGTTGGTTTACAGGAGAAGAGAGGTTTGCGAAGGAATCCGAAGGAGGACGGCGAGATGGCTGCGCACGTATTTATGGGATGCTCTTCCCACACACGGAGGGTAGAAAGGCAAAGCTGGTGAAGATGTGGACATGGGAAGCCAGCACTGCGTTCTGATCAGACTTGCAAATGAGAGAGAAGAGGTATTCATGTCTTAGATACCAATGTAACGGCTAATATGGGTGAGGTCTCGGGGCTGTGGAGCTTTTGAGACCAAAGT
This sequence comes from Upupa epops, assembly GCA_013397515.1. Lineage (NCBI taxonomy): Eukaryota > Metazoa > Chordata > Aves > Bucerotiformes > Upupidae > Upupa > Upupa epops. The sequence goes on along the minus strand of VZRI01011735.1, from coordinate 115,640 downwards.
CTTACTTCTGGAGCAGTTTTTACAGGAGAAATGTCACGAATACCTTCACGCTGCAAATACCTGCACATGGGTGTTGGGTGTCTGGCGTTTGATTTGGTCACTAGAGTAGGACTGAAAGGATTTCTGTAGGAGTTGATGTAAATATTGTAATGTCTTACCGATCGCCGTGGGGTTTTTTGGAGATAACGGCAGGTAGAGAAGTGCTTGGCAGGTCCAGAGGAGGCCCCAGAACTGCTGCTCTGAGGGGGGAACCCTCTGTTGCGAGGCCAGGCTGCAAGAGTTAGGGGAGGTTCAGCCAAAGAGAAGCTCTTAGTGCAGCCTTTCAGGGCTTAAAGGGGCTGGTAAGAGAGATGGGGATGGACTTTTGAGCAGGGGCTGCTGTGCCAGGACAAGGGGTGATGGTTAAACTGAAAGAGGGAGAGTCAGACTGGAGAGAAGGAAGGGATTGTTGCTGCTGAGGGTGGGGAGAGCCTGGCCCAGGTTGCCCAGAGAGGTGGGAGAAGCCCCATCCCTGGCAGCATCCCAGGTCACGTTGGACTGTGGGGCTCTGAGCAACCTCCTCTGGGTGGGGATGTCTGCTCACTGCAGGGGGTTGGAGTAGAAGAGTTTGGAAGGTCCCTTCCAACCCAAACCAGCCTGTGATTCTGTGAGAGCAAGAGAGGTCTCTCACACCACGGAAAGAACCTTGCCAGGGAGTTTTCCATTTGTATCCTTCCACTAATAGCCTTGGCTTCCACCCTTTGCAGCGCTTTCCTGTTAACACAGAGCATGCGAACTGGAGTTTGGCTTCTCTCAGCGCCTGCACTGTCTCAAACGGACTGTGAGAGGTTCAGCACATGATCTGCTAGAAGGTTTTGGCAGGTGCTGTGTATAAATTACTTGCTCCTTAACACGTCTTGTCTAACAAAACACGTCTGTCATGAAAGTGTTCTTTCCTAATGAGATGTTATTTTAGGGTGGCAGCTCGTCACGCTGTCTGGGAGAGGCACTGCCTCCTACACTCCGAGGGTCCGTCTGCCCTGCTGTGAACCTGCGGTGGGGTCTTCAATCAACTTGAATTTAAGATCAGGGTCTTAAGAACTGGGGATTCAGAGGTGGTTCCGTCTCCTCACAAGGGGTAGCACAGGAGGAAGCCGCCTCACGCTGTCTCTGCTGAAGTTTAGGTTGGACATCAGGGAAAACTTAATGGAAAGGGTCAACAGGCTGCCCAGGGAGGAGGTTCAATCGCCATCCCCGGCCGTGTTTGACAGTGATGGAGATCTGGAGCTCAGCGACAGGGCTTGGGGGCGGCCTTGGGGACAGCGGGGGTCAGGGCTGGACTCGAGGAGCTTGAAGGTCTTCTCCAACCTGAAGTTTCAGTGAACACGATCGGAAAACGAACACGTAGAAGCCAACTCTTTATGATAACAGCGAAAGGGTAAAACACACCCAGTGGCTTCAGTCCGCGGGTCCCCCGCTGGTGACAGCCCCCCGGGTCGCAGCTCCCGGTTGACCTCAGGGGGAGCGGCAGGAGGAGCCCCAACGGCGAGATGGCGGCGGGGCGGGGGCAGCGTGTCCAGCCCAGCCCCCTCCTCCCGCCCTCCCTTCTCCTCCTCCTCCTCCGCCTGCTCCCTCCTCCCGCCCTCAGCCTCTGCCGGTGCTGCGGGGCCCGCACGGCAACGGGCCCGTCCCCGCTGCCCCGCAACGCCGCTCCCGTCGCCACTCGGATGTAGCGCGGGGCCCCGCGGGGGGCTGCACAAGATGGCGGGTAGGTAGAGCGCCCCCCTCTCCTCCCGCACACGCCGCCT
>VZRI01011735.1:56877-113599 GCA_013397515.1 Upupa epops | reverse complement strand
CAGGAGAGGAGGAGGAGGAGGAAGGGGAGGAACCAGCCGCGTTGTGTGTGAGGGGAGGGGGTGGGTCGTTCCGTTTCTACCGCTCTGTGTTTGATTTAATTTTTAAACAGGTTTCTTTTGTGCTGCTCCCCCTCCCAGAGGTGAGCGTGTGTGGGAATAGCGGAGTTAGTGTGAGGGGGAAGTGGTGTTCAGGTAGCTCTTCCAGGGGTACGGAGGCTGTTAAACGTTGCTCAGGTGAGAGGGTGCTTCCTCTTGGAGCAGGAGATGGGATGGATTTTGGGGTGGAAGGTGGAGGCGGTTGGTGCCTCCCAGCGCTGGCCGGTGTCCGGAGGTACCTGAGGTGGGTTCTGTGCAGCCAGCCAGCTGCTCGCTGCTGCTGAGTACCGGCAGGAGGAAAACACAGCCGTGTTATCTCTGTTTAGGGGAAGTGTTGTTTGAATTCCTCAGTGTTTTAGCTGCAAATGTTTTACATACTTGGGTATTTTTGTAGCTTTGTGAGGTGATGTTGAACAGGTGGGTGGCAAAGCCCTGACCCAGGCTGCCCTGAGAGGCTGTGGAGGCGCTTGCTCTGGAGACATCCCAAACCCACCTACATGCAACCTTGTGCCACGTGCTCTAGGTGATCCTGGCTTAATGGGGTTTGCACTAGATGACCTCTGAGAGGTCCCTTCCCACTCCCCACAGTTCTGTGATCCTGTCTTAAACTTCTGCTGAGATCGTGATGTTTCTTGACAGGAGTTGTAGTGAAAACCATAGAATGGTGAGGGTTGAAGGAACTTCTGGAGATCGTTTAGTTCATCCTCCTTCTAGATCAGGATCACCTACAGAGGATCCCACAAGAACACGTCCAGGCTGGTTTGGAATGTCTCCAGGGCATGAGACTCCACCTCCTCTCTTGGCCAGGGCTGGAGGTAGGATGTGAATGTAGTTGTTGGAGAGATGATTGTGAACCCATGAGTTTCTGGTGGTGGTTTGAATGGTCTTACTAAGAAGTAATGTGTGTGTGGAGCTAGGAATCAACCCAGATCAGAGCAACTTGAAGGCAGGAGCTGTAGAAAATCTGAAACCTCATTAAAGTGACGGTCGTTTTGATTGAAGTAGATAAAAGCAAATAGCTCATTCTTTCTGTGCCTGAGTTTGAGAGGAAAATAAGGGGAATTTATATGAATCAGCATGTGCTGTCTGGATGTAGTTCAGTCACGCGATGTCATGTATGATTCCGGGTTTCATGTGGTTTTGTTGTTGTGAGGTGGGTTTGAACAAAGGGCAAGTGGTGCAGACTGCCTGCCTGTGTCTGGTCAGAAGTTTCTCATCTGATCAGTATTCCTTTGACATAACTGTGTTTTCTACCCCTCTAAGATGAGTTTTATGCTGTTTATGAAGGCGGTTCTGATTGCTGTGCTGTCTGCTTTTCAATTTCCTGATTGCATGGAGGAAACAGATTGTTTTATAGGAAAAAGGTGCTTTTCTCAGTGTTCTCCAGTGATAGGACAAGGGGTACTGGGTGTCAGCTGAAACAGAGGAGGTTCCACATCAAGAGGAGAAGAAACTACTTCCTGGGGAGGGTGACAGCCCTGAAAGGGGCTGCCTAGGTGGGTTGTGGAGTCTCCTCTTCTGGAGATGTTTCAAACCCACCTGGATTGTTTCTGTGCCACTGGATCTAGGGGATGCTGCTGTGGCAGGGGGATTGGACCGGATGACCTTTCAAGGTCTCTTCAACCCCTGACATTCAGTGAGTCTGTGATTTTTGCTGGAACCCCACCCTGCAGAACCTCGCTGTCGTAAATATTTCAAATGTTTGCAGCTCTTTGAAGCAGAGCTGGAGTTAGATGCTGGCTCAGAGGTAGGTTCCTGTTGTGAGGAGAGTGGATGTGCTGGCAGCTTCTCTGCCTGGACTGGGCTTGATGACCTCAGGTCCTTTCCAGGCTCAATAATTCTGTGATCCTTGCTGTAGTGAAGGACAACCTATAGCCCTGGTGGTGTAATTAATGAGGAGAAAATGGGTAAGACAATATGAATTGCGTGAGAGTGTCTTGGGATCTGCTGTCACGCTGCCTCAAGAAGAGGGCTATGTAGTTTGCAGTGAGTCTTGGTGCTTTTGATAGATTCATCAAACAGAACATCAGCAACAGCAGAATGTCATCGAGGAAGAGGAAAAAGAAAATGAAAGGATCATTAAGGTGACTAAGAGAGGTCCTTTATTGGTCATGTGCTAGAGCAGCAGGAGAAAGTCCTGGAGCTGAGTAAACAGTGAGTGCCCAGTTGCTGCTGGAGGTGATGAGCCATGAACTCCTTAGATACACAGGGCTGAGAACAGCGCTTTGATGAGCTTTGTCTTCCAATATCTCAGGAATAAAGTATTTTACTGGGAAGTTGAGAGTCTAATGAAGAACCTGTACAGTTTGTGCCTTCTCTCATTGCTGATCAGTCCGAAACACAGACTAATGCACTGCTTTGTCTCTGGGAGGGGTTTATTTTCAATAGTTGCTTGTAAGTGAAAGTTTACCTTTTCCCAAAGAGAAGCTGATTAAATACTGATCAGGTGAAATGAAGCATTGCTGGGTTTCAGCAGAGAGCAGCACATCTGCTTCTGGAGTACTGGGAGGCATCTGTTTAAAAATTCGCTTGTTATTTATTTGTTTAAGAGGTCAGAGATTAAACAGGAGCTTTTATAGGAAAGGCTTTTAGACAGTGGCTGAGAAACCAGGCTGGACTGACTACTAAATAATTAATTTCAGCTTTGGGTTACATTTCCATTTTGAAAGCTTTGTATTATTTTCTGCTCTTGGTTGCTTGGTAACCACTGGAAAGCTCAGATTTTTATTTTCTGTGTTATTTCAGGTTAATGCATCCTTTACACCTGATAGTACATTACGCAGTTGCTTATAGTAGCTGCACGGTGGTGTTTCAGCGCTCTGATTTTAGCTGACAGTTTGCTTCTGTAAAGATCTCGAAGGCTGTGAATAGTAATTAAAGAAATACTTGTCCCCCATACTTAGCCATTTGTTTGGTGGAGAAGTAGAATTAAAAATGTATATGAAGTTGGAATGTAAGGCACTTGAACAACATGTGGGGTTGTAGGATTACCTACTGGTGACAGTAAATGAAGGGACCTCTGTGACTCTGCCTAACTAGGTGTGTTCTTCCTCTTAATGTTCTTGGGAATGATCAGAGCAGATAGATGTGATCAAACATACCGTGGTCTGTCAGTCTGGATCCACTGCTGTGTGTCATTGCGTGCTTTGAGAAATGGAGCCCCCTTTCATTGGGATTCAGGTTGTGAGAGAGGATGGATTCTATCTGGGATTGTGCTTAGGGGCTCAGTCCAAAGAGTAAAGACATTTTAAGCTTACAGCTAGTTCTGGTACTTGGGAAAACGTACTGTTTGATTTACGTGGAACTCTTGGACTTCAGGTAGTTGCAAATCCTAGATGTAGTGGTCATTATGTAGTTTGAGCCTGAGATTTTGGAAGCTTCAGAATCACAGAGTCGCAGAAATGCTGATACTGAAAAAGATCTGTGTACTTATCCAGCCCAGCCCATGATCTAACATCACCCCATCAGCCAGACCAGGGCACTAAGGGCCACAGCTAGGATGCCCTTCACCTTTCAGGGATGGGGAATTCACTACTACCTTGTGCAGTCCGTTCCAGGCTCTGAGCACCCTTTCCATGAGGAGGGGCTTCCTAACATCCAACGTAACCCTCCCCTGGCAGCTTCAGGCCCTGCCCTCTCATCCTGGCACTGGGTGCCTGGGAGAAGAGCCTGATCCCCACATGACTGCAACTTTTTTTCAGGTAGTTGGAGAGAGGGAGAAGGTCCCCCCGAGTCTCCTCTAAACTGAACACCCCCAGCTCCCTCAGCCTCTCATGAGCCTTTCTCTCCACTCTCTTCCCCAGCCTTGTTGTCCCTCTGTGCCCACTCCAGCCCTTTAATCTCTTTCTTGAAGGAAGAGATTCAGAGCTGCTTTCAGGACTCAAGGCAAGGCCTCCCCAGTGCCCAGTTCAGGCATCCCTAATCCTGCTGGTTATGTTACNTGAACACCCCCAGCTCCCTCAGCCTCTCATGAGCCTTTCTCTCCACTCTCTTCCCCAGCCTTGTTGTCCCTCTGTGCCCACTCCAGCCCTTTAATCTCTTTCTTGAAGGAAGAGATTCAGAGCTGCTTTCAGGACTCAAGGCAAGGCCTCCCCAGTGCCCAGTTCAGGCATCCCTAATCCTGCTGGTTATGTTACTGTGATCCAAGCCAGGATGCCATTGGCCTTTGGTGCAACCTGGGCACCCTGCTGGCTCCTGTTCAGCCAGTTGTCACCCAGTGCTGCCAGGTCCCTCTCTGCCAGGCTGCTCTCCAGCCACTCATTCCCCAGTCTGGAGCTGCAGGAGGATATTGTGCTCAAAGTTTAGGACCCTGCCCATGGCCCTGTTCAGCCTCATCCTGTTGGCCTCTGCCCATTGACCCAGCCTGTCCAGATCTCTCTGTAGCATCTTCTTCCTCTCCATCAGATCAAAACTGCCCCCCAACTTGGTGTCACCAGTGAATTTACTGAGGGTAGATTGGATCCCTTCATCCAGTTGATCAATAAAGATGTTGAATAGAACTGGGCCTCGCACTGATCCCTCGTATGAGAGTGTGAGCAGTAACTGCCTGTTTGTGTACTCTGTGCTCACATGTTTTAACGATAAAAAAGCAGGAAGTGGTATTTTACTGTGAAATCCCAGAATTGTGTAGATGGGAGAAGACTTTTAAGCTCACAGAGTCCAACCACTAACCCAGCTGTTCCACGCCCACCACTAAACCCTGTCCCCAAGCTCTGCATCTAGTTCTGATGGTCCTGGTTTAAAATGGTTGTAGGAGTTGTTACAGCTACCTCTGGTTTTGAGATGGAGTTTTTGCCTGGTTGGGGAAGGGAGGACAGGTATTCCCAGCCTCTCCTCTCAACAGGCTTGCCTCTGAGTGAGCCGTTGTTTAGCTGTGCTGAAGAAGTGCTCTTTGTGCAGCTGCAGGTGTCAGAGGCTGATTTGCTGATTCTTTTTCACCAGTGACAAATGTTATTGGCTGTTTGCTGTAGCTTGAGAGTCGGATCACTTCTCAGATTTAATTGCAGCTCTGAGCAGAGCGAGATTGCCACCATAACGTGTAGATATCGTGTTGTAGTGCTGACCTTTCGATCCAGTTGCAGCTCTGGTTGGAGGCTACGGCGCTGATTTGAGTTACCGGGTTGGCATGTTGGCAGCCTGTGATCTGTAAAGGCTGATGACTCTTCCTCAAGCGGCTGCATGTGGTGTCTCCATTACACCTAGCAGAGAGCTGAAGAGGTAATTGTGTAGGCTTTCTGTTTCCCGAGACCAGTAGCATCACACCTGATGAGGAAATCCTGTGGAGAAGGACTTCGGAGGGAGGGGGGGATACTGGTTGATGAAAGGCCGGATGTGAGCCAGCAGTGTATACTTGCAACCCAGAAGGCCCCCTCGTATCCTGGGCTATGTCCCCAGCAATAGGGGTAGCAGGTCACAGAAGTGATTGTGCCCCTCTGCTCTACTCTGGTGAGACACCACCTCTTGGCCACAGCCAGGGCTGGGTCCACCTTTCCTCAGCACAGCAGAAACCTGGAGCTGGTGGAGTTGCAACAGAAAAGGCTCCAGAACTGCTGCTCTGAGGGAGGAACCCTCTGCTGTAAGACCAGTCTGAGAGAGTTGGTTGGGGGATTCAACTGGAGAAGAGAAGCTCCAGGGAGACCTTAGTGCAGCCTTTCAGGGCTTAAAGGGGCCGATCAGAAAGATGGGGATGGACTTTTGAGCAGGGGCTGCTGTGCCAGGATAAGGGGAGGTGGTTGAACTGAAAGAGGGAGATTCGGACTGGAGAGAAGGGATTGTTGCTGCTGAGGGTAGTGAGAGCCTGAACCAGGTTGCCCAGAGAGGTGGGAGCAGTCCCCTCCCTGACAGCATCCCAGGTCGAGTTGGCCCTCAGAGGACTGAGCAACCTGCAGTGGTTGGTCATGTCCCTGCTCACAGTAGGGGTTGGGACTGGATGAGCTTAAAGCTCTTGTAACCTGAAACACTTAATGATTCTATGAGAAACGTGCTTTTCACCAGCCACCTCTTATGTTCCCATCTCTGGCAGGGATCCTCAAGTAAGGTTGCATCTTTATTTGTCTCAGAGAGCTTCAGATATTCTTGTCCCTTTTTTTAAACCCTCACACGCAGGAAAAAAAACCCCTGAAAGAGGAAGGCGTGAACAAGTCGGGCAGGAACTGCATCTTTTAAAAAACGAATCCGAAGTGAAGCTGTGGGGTGGTTGCAGTTGCTTCTGCCTGGTGACCTCTTGCAGAGATGTCACACTGCAGCGTGCTGAAGTGCCTCTCCTTCCTGTGTGTGTCTTTTGCTGTCGAGACTTTCTCTGTGTGAGCAGGAGATTTTTTCATTCTAAGAGAGTAGCTTCAAGAGATGACTTGTAACAGTAGGAGAGCTGGAGAAGCAGTCCTGTCTTGGGAAGAGCAAGGCAGGGGCAGCTGCCCCTAAAGGCACCAGAACATCAGGACTCCTCTGTCCTCTTTAGAAGGTGTAGAGTAAGAGAAATGACCACGGCCTTTGCTTGGTGTGGGTGGGATTCTGTGGCTCATGTAGAAAAGTGATGTTCCATGGACTGCTGGAACATGTCTGTGACAAACAAGCCTGCTTAGGTATTTTATTCTGTCGTGTTGCCAGAGTGCCTGAAAAGTTCCCAAATATTTGAAAGGAAGAGAGACTTACCTCTTCCTTCCTCTCTAGCCTGCAGGAGAAATGGTTTGAGTCTCTAGGGATGCTGGCTTGGACATATGTTTTATTTGAGGAGACTCTTAAGTAGCTTTAAAAGTAACACCAGTGACTCCTGTGATGTTTGTAAAGAGTGAACCCACTGCGTTCTCTACTCAGCTTTCTCTTGCTGACCAGTTCCGCTCTTTATTCTGAGTGCAGACAGGAAGAGTATGGAGAGTTACAGAAGGAATTTCCACCTCTGAGCACTCAGGAAATGCGGAGGCTTATCCCACCGGGAGCTTTGAAAGCTGTCAGAAGACATCTTGAGAGCGTTACCTGGGGTTGAAGTGGAGAGGGGAAGAGCACAGTTAGGAAGTTCCAAGTGATTTATGTAGCAAAGCTGTGTTTTATGGGTTATGGATGTACTGGTCGTGGAACTCTTCTCTGGGGGTGTTTTGCAGTTAGTGTGACTGAACCAGAGGGTCTGCACTGTGGAACAGCAGTTGAATTACTAGCTGATACATCTCAAGATCCAGAGAAGAGCAAGGAGGCTGGGGAACAGAGGCTGAGGGTAATTAGGTTGTTTAGCCTGGAGAAGACTCGGGAGAGCCTTCTCCCTCTCTACAACTCCCTGAAGGGAGGTTGTAGTCAGGTGGGGGTCGGGCTTCTCTTGCAAGCAACCAGCGCCAGGATGAGATGGCAGGGCCCGAAGCTGCCAGGGGAGGGTTGGATGTTAGGAGGCCCTTCCTCAAGGGAAGGTTGATCAGATGTTGGAATGGACTACACAGGGCACTCCCCATCCCTGGAGGTGTTTAAGAACAGACTGGCTGTGGCCCTTAGTGCCCTGGTCTAATTGATGTGGTGATGTTAGGTCATGGACTGGGCTGGATGAGCTCAGAGTGCTTTTCCAGCCTCTGATTCTGTGATAACTCATGGTGTCACAGTTGAGCTTCACGTGGTTGCTTTGTAATGTTCTCCTTTCCAGTCAGTCCAAGGCGAAGGCATTGGTAGGTTTGAACTTGATGCATCTTTTTGCATGTGCCAGCTACCCAGTTAGGGGGAAAGAACTTGAACCTGTCCCCAGGTGCAGCGAATGTACTTCTTCCCCAGGGAGAAGACAGAATCATAGAGTCATTCAGATTGGAAAAGACCCCTTGGATCATTGAGTTCAACCATTAACCCTACTCTACAAGTTCACCCCAAAACTCTGTCCTCGAACACCACATCTAAGTGACTCTTGAACACAGCCAGGGAGGGATACTCAACCCCCTCCCTAGGCAGCCCATTCCAGTGTTTAATCACTTTCCCTGAAGAACTTTTTCCTGATGTCCAGTCTAACCCTCCCTAGCTGCAGCTTGAAGCCTTTCCCTTTGGTTCTGTCACTGATGACCTGTGAGAAGAGACCAGCACCAAGCTCTCTACAGTGCCCTTTCAGGTAGCTGTAGAGAGTGATGAGGTTTCCCTTTAGCCTCCTCTTTCCTCCAACTAAACAGTCCTAGCATCTTAAGTCACTCCTCATCAGATCCCTTCTCCAGACCCTTCCCCAGCTTCATTGCCTTCCTTTGCACTTACTCCAGTCCCTTGATGTCTCTTTTTTTACTGGGGTGCCCAAAACTGGACAGAGTACTCAAGGTGTGGCCTTACTAGTGCTGCGTCTAGAGGGACAATCACCTCCCTCCTCCTGCTGGTCATATAGTGCAGGCCAGGATGCTGTTGGCCTTCTTGGCCACCTGGGCACCCTGCTGGCTCCTGTTCAGTCACCAGTCAGGTAGAACCCCCAAGTCCTTTTCAGCCAGACTGCTTTCCAGTCACCCTTCCCCAAGCCTGTAGTGCTGCAAAGATTTGTGACCACAGTGCAGGACCCCACCTTGGTTGAAATTGGGATGGGATAGGGGTTTAAAGAGCAGGGCACTGGAGTGTGTGGTGATGGGTGTGAGGAGCTCCCAACGGGAAATGGGCAGGCAAAACCTAAACAGTCGATTGTTCTAACTGGTGGCTGGGATGTCCTTCTCTTTGTTTCCATTTCCTCTGGCCCAGTGTTAGTTGTGAGTCCCACAGTTAACTGGTGGCTGTTGTGAGCAGCATGTGATAGAAGTACAATTTTGTTGTAGAGCAGATCAGGGGGTTATGTGCTTCTGGAAGGGACAAACTCGACTATAGCTGACACGAGTCCTTGTTGCTTAAAGAATTTCCTGTCATCCCTTTGTTTCCTGTGGTGCTTGATGAGAAAAGCAGCTCCTTCAGCACTGCTTGATAACTCTATCTTCTTTTGAAGGCCTGTGCTGAATGAAAAATTCTGTTAGGCTTAGACAAGTAAAGCCCAGCAGATTTAAAAGACCCACAAGACTAAGTTCTGAGTGTAAACAGCTGCTGGTTTTGACTCCTGCATTTGTTTCTTTCATCTCTTGAACCCTCCTCCTCCTGACCCAGGGTTCTACTCAAGTTTTACTTTAACGGGTTTGCTCTGTGCTTCAAGCTCTTAGCTCTTCAAGCACTGTGCTAAGTCTTGCTGACTTTACATCTCCCCATCTTTATTATCTTCCCTTCTTCTTCCTCTCCTTCTCTACACCTGGTCCCACCAAGCTTGGGGAGCAGACAGCGAAGTCTTTGTGTGCAGCTGAGGTAACTCCTGAGAGGCTCAAGTGTTTGAAGGGGAAATTCAGGGGAGTGACAGAGAAGGTGAAGGGTTTCTTTCTCCTAATACAGTGGATGGACTGGAATCTGGGATCTGAGCACTTGCAGATCCCTTTTGTACTTCTCTTCAGCTGCTCTATAATTTTGTTGAGTTAAAACTGTTCAAACTTGGATTTTAATCAAGGTGAACTTGATTAGGGTGAACTTGTGTCTTCATTCTTGGACTTCGCAGGAAAACAGCAGATTTTAAGTATCTCTTGGGAAAATCAGCCTCTGTGTTTTGACAGTGGGATCTCTGATCACCTGTGAGGGATACCTGGATCAGGCAGAGTTCAACTGGACTGGAGAAAGCAGAGAAAATAGTAAGAGAAGCAACATAATGTTCCTGCAGTAGGAGAGGAAAGGAACACATGGTGGTGCCTGCTCTGAGGTGGGAATCAATCTGGATATTCAGATAGGTTGCACTTGTACTGGTTTGGTCTAGGACAGAGTTAATTTCTTCATGAGAGTTTGTGTCAGAGCCTTTTCAAGACACCTCCAGCCCCCCTCCCAGGCAGGGTAGTGTGAGGAGCAGAAAGGATCTTGATGCTGTAAGTGCTGCCCAGCAATAACTACACCATCCTAGTGTTATCAGTAGCAGCGTCACCCTGTACAGTGAGCCTCTGTGAAGACTATTAACTCTCTCCCAGCCAAACCCAGTACACTTGGGTTTTCACTCCGTGATGCTTGTGCTCAAAGGTGGCTGGAAAGTAGAGGAGATCTGAACACCACATTCAGTTAAGAGCCATTCAGTTGTAGTCAAGAAGGCAAATAGGCCAGAGTGGGGCCAGCAGGTTGAGGGAGGTTCTTGTCCTCTTCTCTGCCTTGTTAAACACACATCCAGATTTCTGTATCCAGATCAGGGTTGCCTGGTTGAGAAGGGACAGGTTACTGCTGGAGAGAGTTCAGCAGAGTCACTGAGATGATCATGGAAGCTGGAGCATCTTCCTCATTGAGGAGAGGCTGAGAAAGCTGAGGCTGTTCAGCCTGGAGAGAAGGAGACTGAGTGGAGATCTCTAGGCAAGTGTCAGGGTGATGGGACCAGGCTCTTCTCAGTGGTCCCCAGCAACAGGGGCAGTGGGCACAAACCAGAACCCGTGGTGCTTTATTTGAATGTAAGAACGGACTTCTTCACAGTGAGGGTAGCAGAGCCTTGTCCCAGGCTGCTCAGATTGGTTGTGGAGTTACCTGCTCTAGAGACATCCCAAACCCACCTGGATGTGTTCCTGTGAGATCTGCTGTAGGTGAGTGTGACAGTAGGGCAGCTGGACTTCCAGAGGTCCCTTGTAACCCCTCTCAGTCTTTGATTCTGTGATGAGTTCCTTTCTCTCCCCCTCCTCTTCCCTGTTGGTATTAGCATGGAATTCATCAGGATGCTGCTGTTTGAATGAATCTTTTCAGTGACTACGAGCAGATCTGCTGGAATTACTTCACTATTAAATGCTGCTCAGCACCAGTAGCAGAGGCACGGCTAGACCAACGTAGGGTTACGCTTAATTTTACAATACACAGACACATCAGAGTCAAATCCACGCTGTTTGAACTAGGAGGAGACATCAAACAGATGAATCCTAAGCAACTGCTTTTATTTTTATCGTTGCTATTTGCATTTCTGTGAAGAGATAGAGTAAGCAGGCGCCATGTTCTGCACCACCCGAGGTGGCACCTGCATTGTGCTGCTTGCTGATAATAAATGATTAGAAATTAGAATAAATGTGGTGGGGATGGGGAGAAAAGGAATGTGGAGCAGCAAGTTGAGGTTGAGGGGAGACAAATATCAAATAGGTAAATAATAATGACATTTGGGACAGTAGTTATGTTGATTTTGACATCGTGTCTTTGGTTGATGCTTTTTGGTTTCTAAAATGACCAACAGATTAGAAATGAGCAAATAGGACACTCCTGTAGAAGTAATTTCATTGGATATTAGTGTTGGGGAAGGGAGTGGAGGGAAAGGCTGGTGAGGAGAGGCTGAGGGAGCTTGGGGTATTCAGCCTGGAGGAGACTCAGGGGGGACCTTCTCCCTCTCTCCAACTCCCTGAACAGAAGTGGTGGTCAGGTGGGGGTCAGGCTCTTCTCCCAGGCAACCAGCACCAGGATGGGAGGATTAGGTTGGCTGTTAGGAAGCCCTTCCTGACTGGAGGGGTACTCGGAGCTGGACTGGACTGCCCAGGGCAGTATTGGAGTCCCTGTGTCTGCAGGTGTTGAAGGACAGCCTGGCTGTGGCCCTGAGTGCCTGGGGTGGCCGATGGGGGGATGTTAGGTGCTGGGCTGGAGGAGCCGAGGGCTTTTCCAGCCTCAGTCATTCTGTAATATTGGAGGGATGTGAGGATTTGTTAACAGATTGGTTGTATTACAACCCAGCTACACACTAGGTTGTGTAGTTTAGGAGTCGATCTCAGTGCAGTGGCTTTGATCTCTGGTGAAATGGAAAAATAAATTAATGCAATTTTCTGGAATGAGGAGTCCTGAGGCCCTGGAACAGGTTGCCCAGGGAGGCTGTGGTTACTCCATCCCTGGCAGTGTCCAAGGCCAGGTTGGATGGGGCTCTAGGCACCCTGGTCTGGTGGGAGGTGTCACTGCCTGTAGCAGGGGGTTGTCACTGGATGAGCTTTAAGGTGTGATTCTGCAATAACTTCATCTGTGGTTACTGCAGAATGTGTTTGTTGTTTCAGAATATGACTTGAGTTTGCCCTCTGACTGTAGGAGCTTAAGTAGAACTCTGATGAAAAGCCAAGGACTCTGGATCTGTCTGGTTTGGGGAACAGGAGGCTGAGGAGCAACCTCATTGCTCTCAACATTGATTGTCTACCTAGGAAATGTGTGAATTGGTTGGTGATGAGATGACATTAATTGAGGTGAGAGAGAAAAGTCTTAGACACTTCAGTGTGGTTCTGCCTTGCCGAATGGATGAGCTGGGCCATTATCAGCTAGGAGGCAGATAGTTCCTGTTGCTGAATGGTAGCAACACATCAGAACTTTTCACCACAGTTTAATTGGAGTTTTCTTCTGACTAAGTCTCTTTTGTTCTGTTAGCTGATGTAATAACTCGTTAGCTCTGGGTTAACTGCACCTCTGATTGTCAGCTATGAAGCTGACTTCCGAATCAGCTAAAAGTCACTCTGATGATAACAACATGAGGTATTAAAGTACTTTTTGTCAGCTAAAGATGCAGTGAAGTGAAAGGTATTGGGGAATTTAGAGAAAACTGCTTCAGATCCATTCAGTTAGGTTTAACTACCTTTAGTCGCTGCTGTAGGGAGCAGCTTTCATGGGGGCTGGGGCTGGAGCAGCTGGTAAACACGTGAGCGGGGCCTTTCCTAGCCCATCAACAGGCATGGTTGTAGCGGTACAGTGCTGTGACTGATCATAAGGAATATTTCTGATGTCTCTGATAGTTGGTGTGGATGACTACAGCTCAGAGTCTGATGTGATTATTATACCTTCAGCCCTGGACTTTGTCTCACAAGATGAAATGTTGACGCCTTTGGGAAGACTGGACAAGTACGCTACGAGCGAGAACATCTTTAACAGGTACGTCTTGTTCCCTACCCTGGCTGGCTGCTCCTCTACAGACTGTTCAGCTCAGTCAAATCTCACTGGAGTGAATTTGGGTTTTTTAATTATTAATTTAATAATAGAAATAATTTAAAGCACCCCAATGATTTTACAAATCCTTTCAGTTTCTACTCCTTGTGTTTGCTGGTGCTTCTCTTGCCTACAGAGAGCGAAGTAGCAGTATCAAGAAAAGATTTGTTGGCCTTTTCAGCAACTTACTGGCTTTTTTTACTAAGTGGACAGCATTCTTTCAGGCTCTTTTTTGGCTGGTACCTTTCCTGTTGATACAGGACTAGAAGACTATCATAAATGAAAGGTCAGGGGAGGCTACTGAGGTTGCCAGAGGAACCCAAGAGGTGTTCTTCAGGGTCATCCTTGCCCCTAGTTTGGGTGTTGCTGCTTCTGGTCCTTGAGGGTGAATCTGCCCAGTTAAAACTATGCTCTGTACTCTCCCTTTCTTTGAGTCATGATGTTTATTTAAAAGCAGAGGTATTGTAGCAGACATCCACCACCCTACCCCATCCCCTGCATCAATGGGATGGAGAAATTCAAACCCAGCTTTTAGTTTGGTTGTGAACAGGTTTTGAGATCCCAGGAATGTATAAAATAGGTTAAGAGAGACGTCTTCTGCTCTTAAAACACAGTTTTATTTGCTCTAAGTGCTGAATATTTTCCTATTGAATTCTGATCAGATTGATCAGTCACCCTGTAGTTTATTCCCAGTTTTGTTGGGCATGGCCTGTGTTCTGTAAGGATTTAGCCCTGGGCACCCAATACTCCATACAATGAAGGATTTCATTCTGATTAAACCAAAGCCATCAATTGCTGAATGTTTTCTCTTCTTACAACCTGCACAATTCTGAAACACTTGACTTTTCAAGCTTCCTGTTCTCCTGAAACCCCAAGTTTGTTGTATTTTACACTTTGAGAGGGAATCAGCCACGTGCCAACCAGGAGGGAGTTTTCTGTGGAGGAAGGAGCCTGTAGAGGCTGTAGGTGACAGTTTTCCCTGGTGTTTGCTGGTTTGGGTTGGTGCTTGTGTTCGTTTTGCTGGTGTAATTACACAGTTTGAGTCTTATTTTTAGTAATTAATTGTCTTAGCTTGGTGTAATAACATTAAACTACACAGAAGTAACTGGATGTGGCTTTCTGTTAGAGCGTTGATCAGTGACTGGTGAGCACCACAGATGCCTCTCTCTTAAGAATAGAGGAGACCTGACAAACACTGCGGAGTCTCTCTATTCTTAAGGATAGAGGAGACCACACAAACACCTCTCCTGAAACACACAGGTCTCCTTGAGCCTGTGATAGCCCCAGTGTGCAACTGCGGGTGAGGATTCCCTTTTGCTCTCTGCTTGAGAAAGGAATTACTTGTGCAGATTGCAGCCCAGCTTTTGTCTCCCCTCATTAGGGAAATCCTGTGTGGGTTTTCCTAAGCTTTATTCCATTCCTCATGAAGAAGGCTCAACTATACAACTCTCCTGGGTGGATCTGTCTGAATAGTGAGGCATTTCCTTCCTTGAGTGTAAGGAATCACCTTGCCTTATGCTCACTGCAGTGTGATCAGGTTATAACGGGGTTTGTTACGAACTTGCTTTTCCATAGCTGCAGGATTTATTTCCTCCTCATTTACTTTGCTCCTCTCTGTGCAGCTTTACCCAGGAGCTTGCCTTCTCTTTTTCTTTTAACGCTTCCTTACTAGCTCAACACACTCCTTGTTCAGCTAAACTTGTTCTAGAGTAGACATTTATGTTTGGGCTGGTGACGGTGCTGAATAATTACACCACTTAGAACTGCCACTATTGATTCCACATCAGGTCCAAGGGATGTGTAAAAGCAGTTTGAGCAAGCCAAGCAAAGCTATTTATAGCTTTTCTCAGGCTGGATCATCACAAATTCTGATGATCTCTGTGCATGCAGAGCCCTCTCAAGCTGTAAGAGGGGGGGATTGATTCCTCCCTGTGAGGGTGCTGAGGCCCTGGAACAGGTTGCCCAGCGGGGGTTGCATCTGCTCCATACCAGGCAGTGTTCAAGGCCAGATTGGATGGGTCTCTGGGAAACCTGGTCTGGTGAGAGGTGTTGCTGCCCCAGGGGCTGGGTGATCTCTGACCTCCCTTGCAGCCTAAACCAGTCTCTGCATCTGTGACATGTGTGGATATCATCTAGAGCACTGGATGGATGGAGCTAAGAGATGACCCTGTCTTTACTGGCTGTTTACCCGGTCAGGTTCTCTAAAGTGACCTTAACTCACCCTGCTGCCTTTTGTTGTGATGCTTTTAGACAGAACCTACTAAATGTCAGAGTTACTGATTGCTTTGTCATCTCCAGGAGCCAGATGGGATCTGTTGGGGTTCCTTACTGAGACCAATTCAGTGGGTCATTTGATTTGTCTCCTGCTTTCCAAGGTTGTTTGTATAGGATCCACACCCATCCCAACAGGCTGCTTTATGAACAATGCTTCATCTGTTCCTCTTCTCTTTTCAGAGCTGTCCAGCCCTTTAAAAGACCCAAGTCAACTCTGCTTCTAGGTTAGTGNGATTCTTCCCTGTGAGGGTGCTGAGGCACTGGAACAGGTTGCCCGGGGGGTTGCATCTGCTCCATACCAGGCAGTGTTCAAGGCCAGATTGGATGGGTCTCTGGGAAACCTGGTCTGGTGAGAGGTGTTGCTGCCCCAGGGGCTGGGTGATCTCTGACCTCCCTTGCAGCCTAAACCAGTCTCTGCATCTGTGACATGTGTGGATATCATCTAGAGCACTGGATGGATGGAGCTAAGAGATGACCCTGTCTTTACTGGCTGTTTACCCGGTCAGGTTCTCTAAAGTGACCTTAACTCACCCTGCTGCCTTTTGTTGTGATGCTTTTAGACAGAACCTACTAAATGTCAGAGTTACTGATTGCTTTGTCATCTCCAGGAGCCAGATGGGATCTGTTGGGGTTCCTTACTGAGACCAATTCAGTGGGTCATTTGATTTGTCTCCTGCTTTCCAAGGTTGTTTGTATAGGATCCACACCCATCCCAACAGGCTGCTTTATGAACAATGCTTCATCTGTTCCTCTTCTCTTTTCAGAGCTGTCCAGCCCTTTAAAAGACCCAAGTCAACTCTGCTTCTAGGTTAGTGTGTCATGCAGTCTGTTTCCCTCTGTTAGGATTTGGATAGCTGAGCGTCCAGCTACTATGGGTGTCTCTGCCAAGAGATGTTGCACTTAGACTGATCCAGAAAGAATGAGGGAGAGATTTGTTAAAGGCAGGATTTTCACAGTTTGCTTTCAGGAAAACCTACTGTCACTGAGCTGATTGTCTTACGTTTTCTGCTTCGGCTAGAGTGATAGAATCATTTGGGTTGGGAAAGATCATTGCAGTTAAGTTCAGCCCTGCACCCAGCTGTCCCAACCCACTGCTAAACCCTGTCCCTGAGCTCCAGATCTCCTCCACTGGGAAACACAGCCAGGGATGGCGATTCAACCCCCTCCCTGGGTGGCCTGTGCCAAGGGCTGAGGACCCGTTCCAGGGAGAAGGTTCTGCTCATGGCCAACCTCACCTTCCCCAGGGCAGCTAGAGGCCATTTCCTCTTATCCTGCTCCTTGTAAGAAGACGCCAACCCCACCTCTCTGCACCCTTCTGTCATGCAGTTGCAGACAGCAGTAAGGTCTCTCCTTGGCCTCCTTTTCTCCAGTTGAACCAGCCCCAGCTCCCTCAGCTGCTCCTTGCAAGGTTTGTTCTCAGGGCTCTTCCCCAACCTTGTTGCCCTCTCCAGCACCTCAACATCATTCTTGTACTGAGATGCCCAGAAGTGGAGATCCTCTCACCTATTGCATGTCCCAGGCGCATGTGGGCTGCAAGAATGTTTACACTGTAGATACCCTGTGTTCTCTAGGGCATTAGAACCAGGTTTAGCTTTGTCAGTGTGGAAGTCTTCACATTGAGCACTCATGCTTTTGTGAAATAAGCTCATGATCCTGTTTCAAACCATTTTGACATCAGTGGTGATGTCCTGCCCTGTGTGGAACAACTCAGGGAGCTCAGAGGTGAGGGTGGAAGGCTGATGGTGATTCCCTAACATTGAGCTCCTGTTCACCTGCTTGAGAGTTCCTATTTTTTCCTCAGGGTTCTCATATCCTTGCAAAGTACAGGGCTGTTCTTAACGTTCCTGTCCTTTAGCATTACATCGGGTATTAGAACTAAGATTTCCCAAAGCAGGAGCAACCGAACTCCCTGAGTTCAAGGTGAATCTTCTGTGAGACATGACTTTGATTTAAGAGACCTGAGTGACTTTTCTGATGTAGCTGCACTCTGGGCACAAATAACACTGCTTTTTCATCTCTCTTGCAAACCAGGCAAATGGTGGCTCGAAGTTTGCTGGATACTTTGAAGGAAGTCAGTGATGATGAGAGAGATTGTATCGCTGTGTTGGAGAGGATCAGCAAATTAGCTGATGATTCAGGTAGGTAGCACTAAATGTTTTTACTGGGTCAATGAGGGGAAGGTCAGAACCCCTGTGTTCAGCACAGGACCAGAGTGTGCTTTCTTGTCTTCAGTATTCAGGCCAATACAGCATAGTCCTGTAAGTNTTCCCCCTGCTCCTACCACTCCCAGCCCTTGGAAACAGCCCCTCCCCAGCTTTCCTGTAGCCCCCTTCAGGTACTAGAAGGCTGCTATAAGATCTCCCCAGAGTCTCTTCTCCAGGCTGAACAGTACCTTTTCTCCTAGCCTGTCCCCGTAGGAGAGGTGCTTCAGCCCTCCACTCATCCTCGTGGCCCTCCTCTGGACACCTTCCAACAGCTCAATCTCCTTCCTGTGCTGGGGGCTCCAGAACTGGACGCAGGACTGCAGATGGGGTCTCAGGAGAGCAGAACAGAGGGGGAGGATCACCTCCCTCACCCTACTGGTCACACTTCTTTTGATGCAGCCTAGGATGCAGTTGGCTTTCTGGGCTGCAAGCAAACATTGCTGGCTTGTGTTGATGTTTTGGCCTTGTTCTTTTCCTGAATAGATTTAAGCTCCTTCAAAATGCAGGATTTTCTCTTCCCATCGGACATTTTTGACTGACTGGTACCCTGTACTTTGGCTGCTCTGTGTGATAAAATATGTATAAATCTAAAATAACCTCCGTGTCCTGAATTTGGTGGAAAAGCTCTGGAAAACACCTGCGAGTTCTGGCAGGATTTAACATGAAATGTGAAAGAGAAGGAGGAAAAACGGTGATGTGTGGGGTGAATGAGGGGGAAAACTGGTGTTGATATTGCTGCACCACAGTTCCAGATGCTCTAGCAAGAATTAGGGCCTTCATTTCAACATGGAAGTATGGCGAGAAGGAAGTGTTAGCAGCTGAACACTGGAGAAGATCTGAGTTTGCTCTTCTGTAGGAGAGCAGCTGGTATTAAATCTTCTATGAGGAGAGAAGTTCTCTTTAATACCTGTTAGGTTTTCTCCCTTGTGTGAAGGCTGCAGAACTCAGTCCTTTCCACTGCTAGCAAGCTGTTCTGCTCCCACCACTACTGCCTTCATTGAAAAGGCTCCTGTTTCTTATCCTGAGAGAATTCTCTTGAGTATTTGGGAAAGTAGCCTGTTGTAAGCATCGAGTACCCCAACAAGAAGTCTTAAAGAGTTAGTCACTGTTCATTTCAGATCCATTGTGTCTAACGGAGAGCAGCTACTGGCTCTAAAGAGCCCCTGTAGCCCATACAAACAGCCCTTGTGTGCGTGAGCTCACAGCTTGGAGCATCAGAAACTAGCTGAACCTTGGCATGTGAAAAATAGGACAAGACGTGTCTAGGGAGAAACGGCCTCACGCAGCAATTTCCTACCCTGGGGCTGTTCATTGCTGACTGGCCAGGCGTGTCAGACCCAAGTTTGTTTAGGCAGAACCGTCTGGGGAGCCGAGAGCTGAGGTCGAACCCATTTGTTTCCTCTAACGAGGGTGGAGTGTCTCTTCAGTCGGGCTTGAGATTTTTCTCAGCGTCGGGGAAAAGTGGCTTTTCAGGCTCTTCCAGCATCGCAGAAGTCATCTTGGATCTGCTGAACGAGTAGCGCTGGATTGTGCGGCTGAGATTGCTGCAAACCTTGTACCGTGAGTTTTGTGCTTAGAGCAGTCACAGCGTTGGGCTTAGCCCAGCTCATTGTAGTAGCCTTGTGGCTGGGACCGTGTGAAAACACTGCTGCTTATCTTTGAACTGAACTGCTTGGTCTATCTGAGCTGCAGCACAGTTGCTTTGTCAGCCTGGGCTGGGTTTAATGCATCAATAAATAGAAACAACAAGAAAATTGCCGGGAAATCCAGCTAAAACCAGCACTGCTGGGAGGCCTAAACTTTGCACAAGTCTTCTCTTTTTCTTATAGATGAAACTCTTGACTCTTAGGCCTGGTTTTCAACACTGGTCTTGTTAAGTCTTGGAAAATAAGACCTTCTGGATTGTTTCGTCAGTAGTTGGTGGAAGGAGGTTTGAAGCAGGAGCACACACGGTCTGGTTTATTTCATGTTTGTTAGGTTGATCTAGGGCTTGTTCTGTTTAGTTTGGGTTGGGTTTGGGGTTTTCTAAGCCTCTTTCTTTGTTTTAGTGTGGTTTTGTTGTTGAGGTTCAATAGAGGGGCTACCACAGGACAGCCAGTTCTGTGTTTGGGAGCCAGGAACATCTCACACCAGCAATTGTGTTTATTCCTCAGGTACTGTGGTAACTGAATGTCCCCTGTGTCCTAATGTGAGGTAAAAATTGATCCTTACCAGCAAAAGATCAGGATCCAAATGCTGTAGAACAGAAGGTGCAAAACCTCTTAAGGCTGTAGTTTGGGATGATTGACACGGAGCTTGATAAAGACCTACGTTGTTGTGAGGTGTCATGGGGAGGCAAATCTCAGCTCTAGAGGTCTTTTGAAAACACTGTTGGCAAAAAAAAGTCTCCAAGAAACAGCTGCTGTGGGGAGCCTGGAGTCCAGATGAGTCCTGACTCATTCATATTATTGATTTCTGGAGGTTTCTTGGGAAGGAAAGAGTTAAGTAGCAGCTATCCCTAGGAATGTGTGGTGCAGGTGACAGACAGTGGGTTGTAGTGAGATGTATTTTATGAAGGAGAAGTCTCACTGCTGTTGTGTAACTGTACCTACAAACAGTGTAAAGCGGGTCAGGCAGGGGATTATGTCCCTCTGGTCTGGAGAGACAGTCCCCCCTCCCCTGCCCTGCAAGGCTGGGTCTAACTCTGGGGTCCTCAGCATAGCAAACCTGGAGCTGGTGAAGTTGGGACAGAGGAGGCCCCGAAACTGCTGCTGTAGGCGGAGAACCTTCTGCTGTGAGGCCAGGGTAGAAGAGTTGGGGAGGTTCAGCTGGAGAACAGAATCTCCAGGGAGACCTTAGTGTGGCCTTTCAGGGCTTCAAGGTGCTAGTAAGAGATGAGGGTGGACTTCTGAGCAGAGGCTGCTGTGCCAGGACAAGGGGTGATGGTTAAACTGGAAGAGGGAGATTCAGGCTGAGAGAAGGCAGAAATTGTTGCTGCGGAGGGTGGGGAGGGCATGGCCCAGGTTTCCCAGAGAGGTGGGAGAAGCCCCATCCCAAGCACCATGCCAGGCTGAGTTGGCCCTTTGGGGCTCTGAGCAGCCTGCTGCAGTTGGGGATGGCCCTGCTTACTGGAGGGGGTTGGACTGGATGAGCGTGGAAGGTCTCTTAGCACCCAAACTAGTTTGTATCCCATGTCTTGTTGGATGTCAGTGACAGCACAGAGCAGCTATTCTAGTGAAGGAAACAGCAGCATCCAGGGAATAACCTGCTCTCTCCAACCCCCTTCCTTGCTTGCCAAAGACAGAGGCTGTTTTGTTCAAATATCAGTTACTTGGAAGCCCATTTTTCTTTAGTGTTTGCAGCTCTAGCTGGATGTTAGGGCAAAGTCTGATTTTGCTGTAGGCTTGGGGTATTTTTCTGTCCAGAGTTGTGGGTATCTCTGCTGTCTTTGGCAATGAAGTTTCCTGGAATAATTACAGCTGAGGCACCTTGTTCAGCTTTGGAATCTGCTGTTTCATCACTCTCTAATGTCTGTTTCTTCAGGGCTCTTAGGTATGGCCTCTCACTTAGGTGTTTTTATAGTGTCTTTGAATCTATAGAAGCCAAGGAGCAGGGATAGATAAAGGGCCACAGTCAGTCTATCCATAAACACCTTCAGGAGTGGGATTCCACCACTGCCCTGGGCAGTCCATTCCAAAGTCTGAGCACGCTTTCTGTGAGGAAGGGCTTCCTAACATCCAGCCTAACCCTCCCTTGGCAGCTTCAGGTCCTGCCCTCTTGTCCTGGCACTGGGTGCCTGGGACAAGAGCCTGACCCCCACCTGACTATAGCTGTCCTTTAGGGAGTAGTAGAGAGTGACAAGGTCCCCACCTGAGTCTCCTCCTTTCCAGGTCAAACACCTCCAGCTCTCTCAGCCTTTCCCTCCAGTCCCTTCCCCAGCCTCGTTGTTCCTCTGGGCCCATTCCAGCCCCTCCATCTCTTTGTTCAAGTGAGGAGCCCAAAACTGCCCCCAGGACTCGAGGGGAGGCCTCCCCAGTGCCCAGTCCAGGGGGAGAATGACATCTCTAGTCCTGCTGGCCACATTATTGCTGATCCAAGCCAGGATGCCATTGGTCTTTGTTAGTTGGTATTAAAAGGGGGCTGCTGCAGAGCTGCCTAATCTAATTTCCAGTGTACAGCCAACTGTGGGGCTTTACTTCCCCACAACATCAAACCTGGAGTGGACTGCAAGGATTAAGTACATTTGATGGGGATTAAATATACTTCACACCTTTCTGTAGGAAAACATGCTAGGAGGAAGAGCTGGCTGGGTGTGCTGACACTTGGCTTACAAGAGAGATGATTTCTAGGAGAAGTGTGTTTCCATGGGTGAGGAGGGAGCAGTTAATTCCTTCTGTGATCCTGAAGTGAGATAGGGATGTTAATTTAAACAACGACTTGTGGACTGGTCTGTCGAGGTTCTGGAGATGTGGGTTGGAGTAATTTACCAGGTTCATGTGCTCTGGGGACTAATTGAGAACACACGAGACCTGATAGAGTAGAATCAAGTCCTAATGAGTAAGGGAGAATAAGTATGTTAGCTTCTCCAACTGAAGTCTTTATATTCATCTTCTCCAATAGTTTGTTCTGTTTTGACTTTACTTTCTAGTAGCCTTCTGCTGCTTTAAGGCATAGACTTGTACCTTCAGGGGGCAGCTTTCAAAGAGCAGCATTTAAAAATAACTTCCTCTGGAGAAAGAAATACCGTTCCCAGCAAACGTTGTTATGGAGAGCCTGCTTGTGTACACGGTGATTTTTCTTCCAGAGAGCCTAAAATAGGAGCTTTGAGACTCCATGTGAAGCTTCACCCAGATTGTGTTTGTACTCTGAAGTCCTGGTCCTGTCAAGCAAAGAAAGAAAATGACAATAATATCCAGATGTGCTCCCCAGCTGGATGAGCTGCTGCTGGGGGAGTCTCTGGGATCGCTCTAACGGAGAGTGCCCTGCTCCGTTCCCTGTGTCAGTGACATTGGTTTGCTTCAAACCAGGAGAGGAGTGGTGAACACTGCCTGCTGGAGTCTATTTGGAGCTGCCACCCATCTGAGCTAAAGGCAGAGCTGAGCGACTGAGCTGAAGGGAAGAAGCAAATGTACTCTCTTAAATTTCTGGCGGTGTCGTTTGAGCCTCTAGGATCCATTACACAAGCAAAATTGCTGCAAGCCCGTGACACTGCCAGATCAGCCTCTGCTCAGTACCCCCCTGGAACATATGGTTCAACATTTGGAAGAATCAAGTTCTTATCTCGAGGGGTAACTTGAGTGTCAGGTTCTTGCCCAGCAGCAGTTAATTCCCTGAGCAGCCCAAGTGCCTTTTGGATGGGGAGTGCTGGTGTTCCGTTACAGAGCCGGTTCCACACACAGCGCTCGCTTCTTGGTCAGTTTGAATCGACTGTACTGAGAGCACAGAGCCAGATACTTAAAAATCAGGGAATGTAAGAGCTAGGGTGACTTTATAGCCCTAATTCATTCCTGAGCATGAATTTTTCAGATCTTTTAATGGCATCATCTGCTCTGTCTGCCTTCCTCACAAAGGCAGAGCTTGCTCGAGTAGCTCAGGAGGAAGGGGACTCGCTTTACGTGAGCAGCTCTTCAATACCATAGTGCAGCAAGGCTGCTCCCTTTGGTACTGCATAATGCACAAAGGCTGTTGGGAAGGAGAGATTTGATGGGTTTGTTCTCATTGCTCTCTTACTGGAGTGATTTGTAAAGGAATTCATTACTTCAGTTTCATAAATGAAAAAGACCTTCAAGCTCATAGAGTCCAACCCTGAACCCAACTACCCTAACCCTGTCCCTGAGCTCCAGATCTCAATGCCTGTAAAACACAGCCAGGGATGGTGATTCAACCCCCTCCCTGGGCAGCCTGTGACAAGGGCTGAGGACCCTTTCCAGGGAGAAGTTTCTGCTCATGGCCAACCTAACCTTCCCCTGGTGCAGCTTGAGGCCATGTCCACCTCTCTTCAGCCTCCTTTCAGGTCACTGTAGTCAAACCACTCTGCCCATCTGAGTGCCTGATGTCTGAACCTTTATCCAGAGCCCTTGACAGTCTCAGTGCAGAGTTCTTGTTGGCTTTGATTGGAGTGCTGGTATTCCTTCAGCAAAGGTGCAGGGTCGGGGCTGCAATCAGATGGGTAGTGTATAGTTACTCTGTGAAGAACCTGGCTTGATTTGCTCTCTTCCCCTCTGTTTTGAAGATAATATCACAGTGAGCAGTCCCAGTGTCCTCTCTCTCCACCACTTGTTGAGTTCTATCCCCAGATTGTTCTGGTACCTGAGGGTTTCACAGGGGGCTCGGTACACTCATGTTAATGATTGATTTGATAATCTTAAAGGCCTTTTCCAGCCTGAACCATTCTGTGATTCTTCTGCAAGCTGTGTGATTGCACTGGAGAAACCGATCCCAGTGTCAGTTGCTGCTGTTGAATCCTGCTGCTGTGGTAGGGCAGAAGCTGCGTCAGCCAGATGAGCCCTTTGATAAGGTTTATTGTCTGGCTGCACTAACAGTCGCCTTGGCACAAAGGAAGCTGTTGAGTTTTGGGGTTTGGGAGGGTGGGAACTGCCTGAAGCAAATTTGGAAAGAATTGAAACAGCTCTGCTGCCAAATGTGCAGCCTCAGCCACATTCTTCCTCCTCTCCCTCGCTTCTGCCCTCTGCTAAGTCATCTGTCTGCTGTGAGAAGTGAGACGGGAGTCCTGAGAAGTGAGGAGGCGATCCTGGTGATAAGTGTTGTGACACGAACTCATGTACCCTTAGATCATGTCCTGGGCTTCTCTTGAAGCAGTAGCCTTACAGAAAACAGTGGAAACAAGTCCCTCCAGCCCTGCTTGCAGTTTCTTGTCTAGCAAGTTGCAGTCTCTGTCCCCTTTAGTCACTGATCTTCTCTCTTCTCAGCCCTCCATCCCTACTTGCCCAGCCTGATGGTTCCAGGTGGCAAATGGAGGGTGTTTTCAATATCACTTTGAGCCACTTTTCATGCGGCTGGAAAAACCTTGTTGAGGTGTATGAGAACTCCTTTCTGTGTCTCACTTCCAGCCCCTCTTCCAGAAAGAAAGAAGCAAATCCTTGTCAGATAGGGAGACCAGAATTCAACGTAGGAAGAGATGCTTTTGCTAACTTGAGTCTTGAGAAGACCTGATCCGCTTTGCAGGTTTACTTGAATCTGATTTCTTTTCCTGAGGAAACCTAGAATAGCTGCAGAATCTGAAAGGACAGAAGTATTTGGTGATGAAATGATCTTTTGTTTGATTTGATTCTATGGACTGTAATGTGTGGCAGCTTGCTCTTGTGACCCTTATTGTGTCTTGTCTTGGCTTTATTCTACCTCTACAGAGCCAACGGTGCGGGCAGAGCTGATGGAACAGGTGCCTCACATTGCTCTGTTCTGTCAGGAGAACAGACCTTCCATCCCTTATGCTTTTTCCAAATACCTGCTGCCCATTGTGGTGCGATACCTCGCAGACCAGAACAACCAGGTACGTGTAATCCTCAACTAGTCACAGAATTTTCCAGGTTGGAAAAGACCT
The DNA here is from genome assembly GCA_013397515.1 of Upupa epops. NCBI lineage: Eukaryota > Metazoa > Chordata > Aves > Bucerotiformes > Upupidae > Upupa > Upupa epops. The sequence goes on along the minus strand of VZRI01011735.1, from coordinate 88,588 downwards.
TCAAGCTCATCGAGCCCAACTATGAACCCAGCTGTCCCGTCCCCTGTCCCTGAGCTCCAGATCTCCACCACTGTGAAACATAGCCAGGGATGGCGATTCAACCCCCTCCCTGGGCAGCCTGTGCCAAGGCCTGAGGACCTTTTCCACGGGAGAAGTTTCTCCTCAGGGCCAACCTCACCTTCCCCTGAGGCAGCTTGAGGCTGCTTTCTCTGTTCCTGTCCCTTCTTCTTTGTGAGAGGAGACTAACCCCCACCCCTCTGCACCCTCCTGTCAGGCAGGTGCAGACAGCACTAAGGTCTCCCTTCAGCCTCCTTTTCTCCAGCCGAACCAGCCCCAGCTCCCTCAGCTGCTCCTCTCCAAGCCTTTCACCTTTCCTTAAGCTTTTCCACATCAGTGCAGAGTAAGGCTAGTCCTGGGTGACTGTTTTAAGTGTCTTAGCTATCTGAGCCTGTAAATTTCCCTTTGCCTTTCTCCTGTTTTCCATATTTAGAAGCAGGTACCCAAACCTCCTCTTAGCAATTTCTCTGAGAAGTCACATAGGACACAGCAGTCAGCTTGTGCTTGTAACTCCCTTGTGAGCACATGCAGCAGTTCTTCTCCTCCTCTCTTCCCTCTGTCTGTGCTCCACAGTCTGACTGATTTGCTCCTGAACAGAAGATCTCAGATGTCTTTTCAAAATGACTCTGTAGCAGGATTTGCTCTCCTGCTGTTCTCTCTTCCGTTTTGGAGAGGCAGGGGTTGGCCCCATACAAAATCAGTTATAAATTAGCATTTTTATAGCCCTTTTAAATTATTATTTACATGGGACTAAGCAAAATCAAGTCAGGATTTAAGTGCTATCGTTTTATTATCTGCAAAATCCACAGACTTAAACAAAAATTCCTGTTCCATGATTCAATATCTGACCTTTTTTTTTATGATAGGTAAGAAAAACCAGCCAGGCAGCACTGTTAGTCCTGTTGGAGCAGGAACTCATTGAGAGATACGATGTGGAGACCAAAGTGTGTCCCGTGCTCATCGATCTGACAGCTCCTGACAGCAACGATGACGTGAAGACGGAAGCCGTGGCTGTAAGTAGCAGCAGTGTCATCCCCAAGGTGTAACAGTGTGATGTTGCAGCGACGGGGTTGTGTTCCCCAGCGTCATCTCCTTGTGGTGGTGCTAAAGGGAACAAATCATCTCACTATTCATAACTAACCTGTCACTTGTCCTAGGCTGCCTTATGCTCAGGTCAAGGTCAGATTTAAAGTTGGTAGAGGAAAACCCAGCAGAGGAGTCATTTTATTGACTCTCAGTTGTTGGCCTTTCAGGTTTTTTTAATCGGGTCCCTTTCTTGTAGGGAAATGTAAGTTGTGTGGGTGGAAATTTCCCATCAGTGGAAAATCTTGAACAGANCTAGGGAGTCCTGCTGTGGCAGGGACGTTGAACTGGATCTTTTGAGGTGCCTTCTAGTTCCTGGTAGCGTGTGAGTGTTGTAACCTGTAAAACACGAACGTTGAAGTCAGTAAAGCAAAGTCATCACCAGTAATTTCCTGTCATTTCACCAATATATTTACAACTACTGGAACAGTGAAAGAATCTGGTACTGGAGGGGGCTGTTGGCACTTTTTAAGATAACGAGTAATCTCAGAGAGCTCGGGTACCTCTTAGTTGTTCAGTTTAGTGAAAGATGGATGTCCTTTGCAGCCCTGCTACATCCTCACATAAAAACTCCTTTACACAGAAGCAGCCCGAGCTTTTCCCTTCCAAAGATGGATTTGCTTAGTGCTTTTGTTTCCAGTAAGTGACAGGGAGTTGTGTGCTGTGGGAGCATCCCCTGATTAGTGTCTGTCTTGCCANGCACCCTCCCCAGGAAGAAGTTTCCTGTCGTCTTGATGTGGAACCTCCTCTGTTCCAGCTGATACCCTCTGCCCCTTGTCCTAGTGTTGGGTGCCCCTGAGCAGAGCCTGGTTCCTTCCTCCTGACACCCACCCTTTCCTAACTCCGCCCTGGTGAGACCACGTCTGCNATTTCCTGTCATTTCACCAATATATTTACAACTACTGGAACAGTGAAAGAATCTGGTACTGGAGGGGGCTGTTGGCACTTTTTAAGATAACGAGTAATCTCAGAGAGCTCGGGTACCTCTTAGTTGTTCAGTTTAGTGAAAGATGGATGTCCTTTGCAGCCCTGCTACATCCTCACATAAAAACTCCTTTACACAGAAGCAGCCCGAGCTTTTCCCTTCCAAAGATGGATTTGCTTAGTGCTTTTGTTTCCAGTAACTGACAGGGAGTTGTGTGCTGTGTGTCTGTCTTGCCGTTAGATAATGTGCAAAATGGCCTCCATGGTGGGAAAGGACATCACGGAAAGGCTCGTCCTCCCTCGGTTCTGCGAGATGTGCTGCGACTGCAGGATGTTTCACGTTCGGAAGGTACGAGCCGTGGGGGTCTGGTTGGGGTAGGGAGCCTCGTGAGCTTGGAGCTGGCTTTTCACTTAGCTTTGTCCTGCTGGCTCTCAGTCTCTGGTGCTCTGTTGGCCCTCACCTTTATGCAGGTGTCCTGTTTGGCACCGAAGAGCTTGTATTCTCCAGATCTCCTTTTATTATCAGGAACAGAGAATCTGCTTGTCCTTAGGATTGTGCAGATAGCCAGGACCGTGTGAAGCAGCTGTCACTGATAGAGCATCAGCCACCTGAGCTCTTATCTCTGCATAGATGGAATGAAAGATGCTCATTAAAATGAAATAAAGCAGTTACTCCCTCATGGTATTCAGGTGCTGGGGCTGTGTGTTGGCTTCACCCTGCTGTAACTCCTTGTGTTCTCTCATTTCACAGCACTTAGAAGGTGATTTTACCTTCCTCCCCTTTCATTTCAGCTCTGGGGTGGCTCTTTTGTGTCTGAAAGAGCCTGACAAAGCTTGAAATGAAGAAAACAGCTTTCAAGTTGTTTTTAAACCACAGGAGCTGATAGAAGGGGGGAGAGCTGATGCTGAGTTTGCCTCAAAAGCAATACTTAGGCTTTAAAAAGCCACTTATTTTTGTATTAAAACTTTGCTCTTAATAGCTCCCTCTTACATTTTGTCTACAAGGTTTGTGCAGCCAATTTTGGAGACATCTGCAGTGTGGTTGGGCAGCAGGCCACCGAGGAAATGCTGGTAAGCCTGGTCTTAAAGGATTTTTCTTAATACCAATAAGTAGTGGAGCCGAACAAGGTGCAGAAGGGAGGGCGGTGCCTCTTGGACAGTCTCCCACATCATCCTTCTGGAGAATCTGGCAAATTATGGTATAGAGAAGCGTCCTCTTCCCTGGGTTCAAAGCTGGCTGTCTGTTCCCAGAGTTGTGATGAATGGGGTGACATGGAGCTGGGGGCTGCTCACAAGCGCTGTCCCTCAGGGCTGAGCGTTTGGGCCAGTCCTGTTTAATGTTTTTATTGATGACCTGGATTGAGAGCACCCTCAGTCAGTTTGCAGGTGACACCAAATGGTGTGGATCTGCTCGAGGGCAGGAAGGCTCTGCAGAGGGACTGGGAAAGGTTGGATCAGTGGGCTAGGGCAAATTGGCTAAGGGGCAAGAAGGCCAAGGGCCAGCTACTGCATTTCAGTCACAACAGCCCTAGGCACTGCTACAGGCTGGGGGATGAGGAAAGCTGCCCAGCAGAAAAAGACCTGGAGGTGCTGGCAGACAGCTGGCTTTGTAGGAGCCAGCAGGGTGCCCAAGCAGCCTTGACAGTGTCTCTCATTCCCTGGGGGATCTGAGGAGCCGGTAAGGCTGGGAGACAGCACATGGCAAGGAGCAGAAATCAGCTGGGTAGATGCTGGGGTCCTCTGTCAAGCCTTCCCCTCATGGGGGATATAAACAGTGCTGAGGGAGACTGGTGAGTCTGGGCCCTGGGATTAACGAGGCAGTTATGGTGTCAGGGAAAGGCTCCTGCAAGTGCTCTGGTAGCTATAGATGTCATAAACTGGGATGAGAAGTCTGTGGAGGCAGCAGCTGGACTGTGGAATAAAGTGGTTGTTGAAACTTTGACGAGTGTCAGCCTGCTCCAATTGCTCAGAAGATCCCTTCAACCCAAACGAGTCTATGATTCTACAGTCTTTGTGTTACCTGCATCGCCTGTGTGATGGCCTGCATGGCTTTGCCTACCTCACCCACCCTCTGCCCATTGTTCCACCGCTGCCCATATTCATCCCAGCTAAGCTGAGCCCCTGAGCAGGTCAGAGTGCTTCAGGCTTATTAGCAGGAGCCTGTGCTTTGTTCAGAACTACTTCAGCACCAGCTGCAGTGTTTTTACTTGTGGCCTCTGGCTGTTCAGGCATGCTTTGGTGCCAGAGATGAGTAAATCTAACAGTGAGAAGATTAGGTGGAGAAGAAAGGCTTGGTGTCTTCCCAAAGACACCATTTGCGTTTCAATGGCACCAGTATTCCTGGCAGGACTGGATGAAAGCTGGCTGAACTGGAGCCAGCAGGGTACCCAGGCAGCACAAAAGACCAATGGCATCCTGGTTTGGATCAGCATTAGTGTGGCTAGCAGGGCTAGGGAAGTCATTCTCTCCCTGGACTGGGCACTGGGGAGGCCCCCCTCAAGTCCTGGGGGCAGTGCTGGGTAGATTGAGGGGCTGGAGCTGGTGCAGAGGAGAGCAGTGAGGCTGGGGAAGGGACAGGAGGNTGTTAGGAAGCCCTTCCTCATAGAAAGGGTGCTCAGAGCCTGGACTGGACTGCCCAGGGCAGTGGTGGAGTCCCCATGTCTGGAGGTGTTGAAGGACAGCCTGGCTGTGGCCCTCAGTACCCCCTGGTCTGGCTGATGGGGTGATGTTAGGTCCTGGGCTGGGCTGGATGAGCTCAGAGGGCTTTTGCAGCCTCTGGGATTCTGGGATTCTTTTGTAGTTTCCTTCCTTTCAGTGCCACCTGCTTTGAAAGGGATGAGACTTTGCCTTACAACAGGTTTTCAGTGCTTAGGGACGTTTTAGGTGTTGGATTGTGTTTTTTACTATAAAAGCCAGGTTTGAAATCACAGAATCTCAGACTGGGTTGGGAGGGAGCTCAGAGCTCACCCAGTGCCACCCCCTTGCCATGGGCAGTGACACCTCTTGCCAGACCAGGTTGCCCACAGCCTCCCTGGGCAACTCCTTCTAGGGCCTCAGCACCCTCACAGGGAGAATTTCTGCCTCAGATCTCGTCTCAATCTCCCCTCTTTGAACTTGAATCCATCCCCCTTGTTGTATCACTAGAATCCCTGGTGAGAAGCTCCCCTCCAGCTTTGGTGTAGCCCATTCAGGTACTGGGAAGCTGCTCTAAGGTCCCCCCAGAGCCTGCTGTTCTCCAGGCAAGGAAGTAAGTACTTCCTTGCTATTGCAAAGGTTGTGTATGTCTGGAGCTCAGGGACAGGGTTTAGCATTGACAGTTGGGTTCATGGTTGGACTTTATCTTTAAAAAGTCTTTTCCAACTTAAACAGATCTGTGATTCCATGATTTCCCTACCCTTTACCCATCAGAACAGCAGCTGAGGAGGCTGGTGCCGCTGAGCGCTTGCTCCTTGTCTTACCAGCTTTCAGCTAAGCGTGAAGAGAAGCAGATGAAACAGACCTTGCTCTGAAACAAAGTACCTGCCTGTTCTGACTTGCAAACTCCCTTGCTCTGTTCCCAACAGCTGCCGAGGTTTTTCCAGCTCTGTTCTGACAACGTGTGGGGAGTGAGGAAAGCCTGTGCCGAGTGCTTCATGGCGGTTTCTTGCGCGACGTCACAGGAAGTCCGGAGGACAAAGCTGTCAACCCTTTTCATTAACTTGATCAGCGATCCTTCTCGCTGGGTAAGAACTCTCTGCTGATTGCTCCTCTCACTGTTGCCTTTGGTAATGAGGGCTGTGCTGCCACACTTTGGGTGTGGAGAATGTGGCTCGCTTGATGCTCCTTGAGCCAGCTTCTCTTCAGATTGATTGCTGAGTCGATGGGTGTAGAGTCCCTCGTGTTTTCACTGCAGCATCTAAAACACTGTGTCAGCACAGAGCTTTTCTTAGCCTGTGACTCAGGCTTGCTTCAAATCCTTAAAGTGGGAAAGAGGGGTAGAGGAGTTGTGCTCAGAACCACCACAGAAATGATCAGGGGGCTGGAGCCCCTCTGCTATGCATAGCTGGGATTGTTCAGCCTGGAGGAGAGAAGGCTCCCAGGGGGGATCTGATAGCCACATTCCAACACCTGAAGGTGTCTGCAAGAAGGCTGGAAAGGGGCTGTTCACAAGGGCACAGGGTGAGAGGACAAAGGGTAATGGTTTTAAACTGAAAGAGGAGAGATTGAGGTTGGAGATGAGGAAGAAGCTCCTTAGTGTGAGGGTTCTGAGGCACTGCAACAGGTTGTCCAGGGAGGCTGTGACTGCTCCATCCCTGGCAGTGTTCAAGGCCAGGTTGGATGGGGCTCTGGGCAGGTGTCGCTGCCCATAGCAGGGGTTTGGAACTGGGTGATCTCTGAGGTCCCTTCCCACTCAAACCTGTGATTTGAAGTGTGCAGCCCAGTGCAGTGAACCAAAGGACAAAAGCAGAGGGAGATAATTGTTGAGAAAGGAGGGATAAGCAGTAGGAGAAAGGAGTGAATGAACGTCAGGGCCAGACAGGAAAGGGGAAGAATCACAGGGCTTGTCAGCAGTCAGACTCATTGCAGTGAAGTGTCTGCTCACATCATTCTTTGCATTTGAAGTTGATTTGAAAGCTCAGCTGAGTATTTAATTTCTATGCTTGCTGTCTGGATGATTCCGATTCATTTCTTCCCCTCTCTTCCCCCTTGGACCCTTCCTACCAGGTCCGCCAAGCTGCTTTTCAATCTCTGGGGCCTTTCATATCAACTTTTGCTAACCCATCCACCAGCAGCCAGTACTTTAAAGAAGAAGATGGTAAAAACCCAGAAGACTGTGGTTCTGCACAAGAAAACAGGTAACAGATTTGCTACCTTTTCCCCTCCTAGTTTTCCTTCAGTCGGAACTGTTCCGTTAGGGAAGTGAACTCTGCTGCAGGAAGGTCTGGAATTTCATACTGACTTAGATAACCAGACTTTTCAGGAACCTAAATGAGAAGTATCAGGTCCTGCATCTGGGAGCAACAAAACCCAGGTACCAGGAGAGGCTGGGGGCTGTCAGTTAGCAGGACCCCCAGGGCCGTTGCTCTCTGAGTGCCAAGCTGACCGTGAACCCTGGTAAATAGTGTTCCCTGCTGCACAGGTGGCTGCTGGAGTCCTGGGCTGCATTAAGTGTTGGCAGCAGGTGGAGAGGGGAGTGATCTATCCCCTGAGCTCAGCAATGGTGAGGCCATTGCTGAAGTGCTGGGCTCCCCACTGTGAGAGAGAGCTGGACATACTGGGTGAAGTCCAGTGAATGGCCACAAAGATGATGAAAGGACCCTCATTGAGGAAAGATGGGGAGAGCTGGGACTGTTCAGCTTGGAGGTGAGCAGGCTCAGGTGTTTATAAACACCTGAAAGGAGGGTAGGAGGAAGATGGAGTTAGCCTCTTGCCAGTGGTGCCCAGAGGCAGTGGGCACACAGTGAAATGCAGAAGCTTCCCTCTGAACATCAGGAAACACTCATTTACTGTGAGAGTGACCAAACACTGGTTGTCCAGGGAAGTTGTAGGCAGCGTCTGGACACAATCCTGGTCAGCTGCTGCTTGGTGGCTGAGGTCACCTCCGGAGGTCCCTTCCAACCTCAGCCGCTCCGATTGCCTGGGTTCTTACTGTGTGGGCACACACCGAGCTGAAAGCCCCTGGGAGAATTCTCCAGAACATCCAGTCTGTTTGGTTTCCTAAGTGTTGGTTTGCTTTGGCACTCAGCAGCGAACAAGTCCGGACTGCAGAAGATGTTTTGGGAGAAGATGAGCGCAGCAGGACAGAGAATCTGCCTTCGCACGCTGATAGCGATGGTTTTGCAACAAACCTTGAAAACCCCGTGGAAGATCAAAGCACAGTGTCCCACAGCTCCCAGAGGGAAAGCAGCTTCCAGCCTGACTCAGCCTTCCATTGCACTTTGTCTTCCGAAGCTCGTGGGGACAGGGCTGGGGAGAAGGAGCGAAGTTCTCGTTGCTGTACAGCAGCAGCTCTGCGGGAGACTGGGCTCTCTTCCCAGGAAACATCTCTTTCTGAGCAGGAATTGTACAACTCTTTTCATTTCTGGAGGACTCCACTTCCTGAGATTGATATTGACTTGGAGCTTCAGCAGACTTCTGAGATGCTGCTCGATAGAGAGGTTCAGGAACTCACGATGCCGGCATCTTCAAACATTCCTATGGCAACCAGGAAAGAGTTGGAAGAGATGATAGAGAATTTGGAACCCCACATAGATGACCCGGATGTTAAAGGTAAAGATCCTGCTGTGGTTTTAGCACTTGGAGATGCAAGTGTCTTGCTTGAGCTCTTTGGGCTTCAAGCTTTCTGTTGTTTAAGAAGTCCTGGTCTTCCAAGAGGTGGTGTCTGTTTTAACTCGAGTGAACTCTAAGAGGGAACTTGGAGTTGTGTGAAGGTATTGAAAGGCAGAGTGATGCCTCCCATAAACTGAGCCCACAAAACAGCAGTAGAGCTGTTGGGACTCTGCATGCAAGGGTGATCAGAGGGCTGAAGCCCTTCTGCTCTGGGGCCTGGCTGAGGTAATTAGAGCTGTTCAGCTTGGAGAACAGTAGGCTGCAGGGGAACCTTGTAGTAGCTTTCCAGTACCTAAAGGGCCTGTAGGAAGCAGGAGAGGGACTGTTGATGAGGGACTCCAGAGACAGGACAAGGGGGATGGACTCAAGCTGAAAGAGGGGAAAATGAGATGAGATCTGAGGCAGAAATTCCTCCCTGTGAGGGTGCTGAGGCCCTGGAACAGGTTGCCCAGGGAAGTTGTGGCTGCTCCCTGGCAGGGTTCAAGGCCAGGGTGGGTGAGGTTTTAGGCAGCCTAGTCTGGTGAGGAGTGTCGCTGCCTGTGCAGGAGGTTGGTACTGGGTGATCTCTGAGCTCTTTTCCAACTCAACCCAGTCTGGGATTCTAGGATCCCTCTGTTTAAAAACTCCTGAAGGGTAGAGAAGGCTTTCCTAAGTATCACCAGCTGGTGGAGCAGCACCTCAGGGATATCTCTGGGTTGAGAAACTGCTGAGCAAGAAACCATGTTCTTCTGGAGCTGGGGGGGGAAAAACCCTAGAATAAACAGGAAGGAAGGGAGAAGAACAAGTTGGGAAAAACACTCTGTAAATAAGCTGATCTCGCCTTCAACTTGGCTGTGCTGTTAGTAGGCCCTGAGCTGGGGGGTTGTTTCTGTCCTGTGTGGTCAGGTCTCATTGGAGTAGGAATGGGGTTTGTGTCATTAGCTCCTGACTCTGTGGAGAGATGTTTCTCATGAAGTAAAGACTTGAATTAGTGTTACTGATGCCATCTCTTCTAGTTTGGAGTGGGGTGGGTGGTCTTCATTACTCAGTCACTGCTGAATTCTGTTCAGTAGCTTTGGCTTGGTCCAGGCTGGGTAGTGAACCCTCATGAAACCACCTTCTAATCTTGCTGCTCTTGCCTGTCCTACTCTGTAATGAAGGACCTCAGTGCTGGAATGCAGTGGCACCTCACTGGTTTAATGTCAGATGAGCCATGAAGGTTAGGATTGTCTCTCTTCTTGTGAGGAAGCTGTTTCCTGACTGAGCAAAGTCTGAGCAAACTGGGAATTGCTGTTTGTTCCCTCTTTTACTGTTCAAATCCATGTGAACTTTTCTCTTTTACTTCACTGATTTGCCCTTGCCCCAAGGTCTGGACAGCTGCTTCTATGCTCTGTTCCTGTCTTTGATCTCAGCCCGGTGGAATGAAGATCTTAGGAAGGTTCTTAAACATTCAGTGTGATCTTAACTGTTTATCTCTTCTGGTGGTGCTGAGGTAAAGGGTGCCTTCCTGGTGCAGTCACAGAATGATTGAGGTTGGAAAAGAACTGAGCTTCCTCAGCGCGGCCCTGAACCTAACATTGCATCGGCCACACCAGAGCACTCAGGGCCACAGCCAGGCTGTCCTTCAACACCTTCAGATACAAGGACTCCACACTGCCCTGAGCAGTCCAGGCTCTAAGCACCCTTTCCATGAGGAAGGGCTCTGTAACATCCAACCTAACCCTCCCCTGGTAGCTTCAGGCCCTGCCCTCTCAGCCTGGTGCTAGTTGCCCAGGAGAAGGGCTTGACCCAGCCCCCACCTGATTACAGCCTCCTCTTAGGGAGCTGGAGAGAGCAGGAAGGTCCCCCCAAGTCTTTTCTAAGCTGAAAAAGACTCCTCCAGCTCCATCAGCCTTTCCCTCCAGTCCCTTCCCCAGCCTCATTGCTACTCTGCACCCATTCCAGCCCCTCAATCTCTTCCTTGAAGTGAGGGGCCCAGAGCTGCCCCCAGTACTCAAGGTGAAGCCTCCCTAGTGCCCAGTGCAGGGGGAGAATGAAGTCAGCTTGTTGTCACCCAGTGCTGCCAGGTCCCTCTCTGCCAGGCTGCTCTCCAGCCACTCATCCCCCCATCTGTAGCTGCAGGGGGTTACTGTGGCCAGAATGTACCCCTTACCCTTTGGCCTTGTTAAACCTCATCCCATTGACCCAGCCTGTCCAGCTCTCTCTGCAACGTTGTCTTCCCCTCCAGAGGAGGTTGATTTCCATTTTGATAGTCACTTTCCAAGCCAGACCCTGAGAGCTGAGGCTGGAGATTCTGTACTGCAGTTGAACCAGCAGGGAGTCTCTCTGTGTCAGTTTGGGGTTGGCTTTGAGCATCACACCTACCACTACAGCTCATCCCCTCCATGTGGATCTCCTTTCTTCTAGGTTTGTAACTGGACAGTGTTCTGGTTCATCACAGCTCTTTCAGACTTCAGACCCCTGCTGCAAGGCACAGACTGAGGAAGTCTCTAGCAGACAGAGCTTTTTTCTATAACCTCTCTGTCAGGAAGACATCCAGTCTCACTTTCCATGCGTCTTTACCTCGAGGCCNTGCTGCAAGGCACAGACTGAGGAGGAGGTCTCTAGCAGACTTTGTCTTCCCCTATAACCTCTCTGTCAGGAAGGGTTGAACTGCTTTAATCCAGTCTCACTTTCCATGCGTCTTTACCTCGAGGCCTTCTTTCCACAGGCAGCTGTGATAAAAGAGCAATAGGAGCAATGAGCAATCACCAGGGTAATGCCAGCAGGTCTCACTGACACTCAGCAGAGCTAAGCAGCACCATGCCATCCCGTAACAGGACCTCAGGCATCCTGAGGGTCTCGCACCAAGAGCTGGAAACCTGATGCCTGTCAGCAGGCTGAAAGTTATCACAGCTCTGTGCTCAGATCACCTTTGTCCAGTCTCGCTAACGTCAGGGTTGCTCTTCATTCCCCACACGTTTTTATTCCTTGATGTTTCTTTCCAGAGACACTGTCTCCAGCTTTCTTGTCGCCCCTTTTGCCACACAGAAGGTGCCAAGTGATGTAACCCTGGCTTCTCTTACTCAGGGAAAGAGGGAGGCTGATTGCAGGTTACTGGGGCTGACACCACTTGCAGGACCTGATAGAGTTGAACCAGCCCAATTATGGGGTCAGTTGATCTCATTGCCTGATGAAAACTCTGTCTGTCATCTAACTCAGCAGTGTTCCCTACAGCAGCGGTCTGAACCATGCTGCTACCTCACAGTAGGTGGGGGACAAACTCCTTTGTACGAGATGGGTGAGGAGCAGCAGCCACCTTAGGAGAGCTTCAAGGTCTGGACTGTGTGTGCAGGGACTGAGCAGGAAACAGATGAGTGATGAAATCCTTGTGAGTTTGGCCTCTCCTGTTCATCCTTTCATCTTGGGATTGTAGAACTGACAAGGAGATGCAGCTTTGCGTTGTGTCTAGGGTAGGCAGAGGAGATGAGGGGTGTGTGGTCTCCATCCTGTTAAGCCCCCATGCAAGGGTGGCCCAGGCACGCAGAGTACTGGTGGCCACGGGTGTGAGGGGTCTGATACCTCCTGGGAAATGTGTAAACTCTGCTGTAGGCACCTTCTTCTCTCTGAGGCTGGAAGTAACCTGTAGGGCTCTGCATGGGTCTGCCACTAACTGCCTCTCAGTGCTGAAGCAGGATGTGTTCCATAGCGCCTCAGAACTGAAGTCCTTTCTGTAGGAATAAACCTCTTCTCACCCCTCATTTCAGTTCTCCCTTCCCTTTCTCATTCCCACATCCTGCAGAAAAAAACCAGTCACCAGGGTAGCATTTACAAGCTCTTCTACTGCAGACTGGGGGGGTTCTGCTCCAGCCGGAGCAGCAGTGTCTAACTCCTGGGGTTTTTGAGCTCTGAGGGCAGATTTCAGTGGTTGAGCATCCAGGGAAAAGAGCAGAGCGCTGACCAGTTTCACATTTTACACTGAGGGGGATTTGGGATCGCCTGTCAGTCAGTTCCCTTGTCGTTCAGCCGCGTTTCTCTCTGTCTCAAGGACAGTTTGTGGCTCGCTGTGGGTTGCTGGCAGCTCGGCCTCTCAACGTTTCTTGTCTGTGTGCCGCAGCACAAGTGGAGGTGTTGTCTGCCGCCCTCAGAGCGTCCTCTTTGGATCCTCATGAAGAGACAACAGCTGGTATCGGCAGGGGAATGGACTCCCGGCCTGAGCTGACCATCAATGACCAACAGAACTTCAAACCTATTCTGGGTGACATCGTGCCTTTAATTGGTGACACTGAGGAGGTAAGGCAGCAGTTGTGTGCTCTTATGGTTCATGTTTTCCCCAGCGGGGTTTCCAGCTGCCCCCGAGAGCTGTATCTTGTGTTCATCACATCATAGAATCAGTGTGACAGATGTCCAGTAGGTGACTGCAGGGAGCAGAGGGATGTGATGCTTTCTGGAGGCTGCTCTTTCCACGCAGCTGTAACTGGTCTCTGCAGATGGGGCTGGCTGGTGGATTTGCTCCAGAAGCACTCAGCTTGCCCCCAGTTCCTCCTTCACCCCAGGATTTACCTCGCTGTGTTTCCTTACCCCGGGATCTCTTACAGTCACTTATTTCTAACGCTGACCTGCAAAACAGCTCTGGGTAGGCCCACGGGATGAGGTCGAAAGGGGCCAAGGGCAGGGGCCTACACTTTGGCCACAGCACCCCCCTGCAGCTACAGACTGGGGATGAGTGGCTGGAGAGCAGCCTGGCAGAGAGGGACCTGGCAGCACTGGGTGACAACCAGCTGAACAGGAGCCAAGAGGGTGCCCAAGTGGCACCAAAGCCCAAGGGCCTCCTGGCTTGGATCAGCAATAGTGTGGGCAGCCGGACTTAGGGATGTCATTCTCTCCCTGGACTGGGCACTGGGGAGACCTCTCCTCAAGTTCTGGGGGCAGCTCTGGTCCCTTCAGCCCCTCAATCTCTTTATTGGAGCAGGTCCAGAGGAGCAAGGAGNGGGCAGTGGTGGAGTCCCTGTGTCTGGAGGTGTTGAAGGACAGCCTGGCTGTGGCCCTGAGTGCCCTGGTCTGGCTGAGGGGTGATGTGAGGTCCAGGGCTGAGCTGGATGAGCTCAGAGGGCTTTTCCAGCCTCAGTGACTCTGTGATCATAAAGTCTGTTGTATCTAGGGTTTCACTGGCAGGGGAAGGGACAGCAGCTCTGCTGACTGTAGCACCTCAGAACTCTGCTGCTCAAGAGAGTTCCCAGACATAGTCTGAGGTCTGTTCTTGAGCGATTGCTAAGAACTATTTTAACAGTACTGCTGAGACTTGATGATCTTAAGGGTTTCCTCTGAGCAAGGGTGTTCTGGGGCGATGAGTGTCAGCACTTCCAGCCTATTAAGAAGATGACAGGAGTAATCACCCCTAGGCAGTGAGCAGCAGCATGACCCTCATCCCTTTCCACTCAAGTGTGACGGTGCCTTTGTTTTGACCCTGTAGCACAGACCCCAAGCAACAAATCTCTTGGGGGGAGCAGCAGTGGGTGACCTGTGCGCTGGCTGTAATTCCCTTCAGCTCTTGGGTGTTTTTCATTCCCTAAGAATTGGAAGGGAGCAGAGTGAGAGCAGCCTGCAGTTGAAATCGAAGGAGAAATCTTTCTGCCTTCAGACCTTTTGATTTCAGTCTGTGTTTGATGTTCAAACACAGGGTTTCTCAACCCCTGGGGTGAGGGCAGCACTCCCTCACGGTGACGCTTTCTGTTGTTTGATCCTTGAGTTTATTTTGTGTGTGTCCTGTTTTTCCCCAGAACATGGAGTCCACGCTTCACTATATCCACAACGACTCCGATTTGAGCACCAACAGTAGCTTCAGCCCTGAAGAAGAAAGAACATCCAAAGTCCAGGTAACAGACAGAGTCCTGGTTCTCCTACAGCTGTCAGACAAACCTGGAATCTGAATTTAGAGAGGAAACAGGGTGCTGTATTGAATGTTTTGAGTGGCACAGCCCCCAGCCCAGCTTCTTGTAGAGAAGACCTTTACGTTCAAATCGTCTCTGTGTTAGATTTTATCCCCCAAAAGGAATCAGATGTTCTGTGTCCAGTGTTGGGTCTGACTCCCCTCACCAGCCTGATGCCTTCAGAGGAACCCCAGACCCTCTTGTTACGTAGAATACAATAGTAGAATCATTTAGGATGTTCAAGCCTGAACCCCTGTCCATTCCCCTGCCAAACCCTGTCCCTGAGCTCCAGATTCCCTGTGAAGCACAGCCAAGGATGGTGATGGAACCCCCTCCCTAGACAGCCTGTGCCAAGGGCTGAGGACCCTCTCCAGGGAGAAGGTTCTCCTTGGGGCCAACCTCACTTCCCTGGGGCAGCTTGAGGCTGCTTCCTCTTGTGCTGTTCCTTGTGAGAAGAGACCACCCCAATCTCTCTGCATCCTCCTGTCAAGCAGTTGCAGACAGCAAGGAGTTCTCTCAGCCTCCTTTTCTCCAGCCTAACCAGTCCTAGCTCCCTCAGCTTCTCCTCGCAAGGTCTGTTCTCCAGACCCTTCACAGCTCCATGTGGCTACGAGATTTGTAACTAATACCTCGCAAGGACTGGACCCTGGCGCGGGTGACTGAGCCTGCCCTGAACACCTTCTCTTCCCCCGCCGCAGGATGTCGTACCTCAAGCCTTGCTGGATCAGTACCTGTCCATGACCGATCCATCCCGCGCACAAACAGTCGACACCGAGATTGCCAAGCACTGTGCCTACAGCCTGCCCGGCGTGGCGCTCACGCTGGGCCGCCAGAACTGGCACTGCCTGAAGGACACCTATGAGACGCTGGCGTCTGACATGCAGGTGAGCCCCTGCGGCTCCGACTGCGAGCGAGCTGCGCCTTCTGCCTTCATTCCTCTTGCTCTCTTCCCCCACGGGGCTTCCCCTTGCTGATGCTGACCTGTGGGTGATTCAGGCTCGCGCGGGGCCTTTCGGTCCTACCCGCAGTTGCTGATGAAGCAGTGTCAGCGCCATCAGGGTGCAGCGTCGCTGCCCTGAAAGCAAACCCTGCAGCACTCTGCTCTTGCCTTACTGTGGGGGGATCGGGAGGTGTCCGTGTCCGCGTCTGCGTCCCTGCTGTCTGCAGTCATTCCCAGCCCTCCCGTGTTCCCTTGTTCCGAGCTGCTGGGTTTCATTTCTTGTTCTAAACATTCTCGGACTGCTTCCCCTCCGCTGCTCTCGTTCCTGGCCCTGTCAGAGCAGGGTCATGCAGCCATCGCTCGCGGCTTCCAGCCTCCTCCGCAGCCGTTGAAAACATAGAGCAGGAAGGCCAAACCGTGCCTTCCAACCGCCCGGGGTTTGATCTGAGCTCAGACAGAACAGCCCCGAGCGATTCGGAGGGCGCAGCAGCACCGACCCCCTTTTACTACCTTGCTCTGCAGTGGAAGGTTCGGCGGACGCTGGCCTTTTCTATCCACGAGCTCGCCGTCATCCTCGGGGACCAGCTCACAGCCGGAGACCTCGTCCCCATCTTCAATGGCTTCCTGAAGGACCTCGATGAGGTCAGGATAGGGGTGTTGAAACACTTGCATGACTTTCTGAAGGTACGTGTGTGCTGGGCTCCTGGCGAGCGCTGGGGTGGCAGGCTGCTGGGGTAGTGCTGGGAGTCCGGAGGAGATGGGGGTGAGGGACTGGGGCTGGTTAGGCTGGAGAAAGGCAGGCTGAGGAGGGACCTTACTGCTGTCTGCAGCTGTCTGACAGGAGGGCACAGAGCTGGGGGTTGGTCTGTTCTCCCACTGAACAAGTGAGAGGAGAAGAGGAAGTGGCCTCAAGCTGCCCCAGGGGAGGGTGAGGCTGGCCCTGAGGAGAACCTCCTCCCTGGAGAGGGCCCTCAGCCCTTGGCACAGGCTGCCCAGGGAGGGGGTTCCATCGCCAGCCCTGGCCGTGTTCCACAGTCGGGGGGATGTGGAGCTCAGGGACAGGGTTGGGACAGCTGGGTTAGGCATTGGGCTGGATGGTCTTGAAGGCCAATCCCCGCCTGAGCAGTTCTCAGCATCCAGAGCTGTGTCTCGAGCACTGGAGTGTAACTGTTCAGGACAGCACCGCTAAGGATGCGCTTGCCGGTGAATCCAGCGCTGGGTTGGCTGTAGATCAGTTGTAGTCGAACACTCCTCTTTCACCTCTTGATTGTGATCATAATTCGTTCCATTCCAGCTTCTCCACCTCGACAAGAGACGAGAGTACCTCTACCAGCTTCAGGAGTTCCTGGTGACTGACAACAGCAGGAACTGGCGGTTCCGCGCTGAGCTGGCTGAGTACGGAGCTCCCCGCGTCCCCTTGTTGGTTGTTAGGGAGCTCTAAGTGTTAAAATCCTAGGGGAACGTTGTACAGCAGCCCTCGGTTTGGTTCTCATGAGGAGATGGCCCTCCTCCTGCCCTGCTTGTCTCCCTGTCCTAAAAACACCCAGCAGTTGAAAGCTGAGGGTCTCTTTCCATCACTGCCTGCTGTAAACATCGTCCTTCGGCAAAAAGAGCTGCTGGGAGGCCCCTCCGCTCGGTCCCGAGGGCAGCGGGGGCGTTAGAGCGGTGCAGCTTCAAGTGGTACCCGAGGAGGGCTGAAGGAAGGACTGAACTGGAGAGCAAGAGCTTGAGGGAGGGCAAGAGAGTAGCAGAACAGTGACCTCGGGCTTCATCCGAGCAGATTGGTCTTGCTAGAGAAACCCCCTCAGTGAGCTGAGCACAGGGTCCTGGCCGGATCCTGGGTGTCTGGGTGTAAGTGTGGGGGTGTAGCCTTCCAGGGCCCTCATTAGGGCCCCGCTGTCTGGCCGGTCTTGTCACCACCGAGTTCACTTTCACACTTGAGCTGCTGCTGTTCTGGCTTGTCCAGCGCAGAGCCACAGGGGTGGAGTGGAGCAGCTCCATCATGAGGAGAGGCTGAGGGAGCTGGGGCTCTTGAGCTGGGGGAAGAGGAGGCTGAGAGGGGACCTCATGACTGTTGATCAATGTGGAAAGGGTGGGTGTCAGGAGGAGGGAGCCAGGCTCTGCTCAGGGGCACCCAATGCCAGGACAAGGGGCACTGGGTGTCAGCTGGAACAGAGGAGGTTCCACATTAGGAGGAGAAGAACCTTCTCAGTGAGGGTGCCAGAGCCCTGGATGGGGCTGCCCGGGGGGTGGTGGAGTCTTCTCTGGAGACATTTAAACCCTGCCTGGCCTGTTCCTGTCTGACTGGGGGTCTGGATGATCCTGCCGTGGCAGGGGGTTGGACTGGATGCTCTTCTGAGCTCCCTTCCAGTCCCTAGCAGCCTGTGACTCTGATTCCAATGAACCATTTGCTTCTTCCACCCTGTAGGCAGCTGATCTTGCTTCTGGACCTGTACAGTGCCAGGGACATCTACGACTACCTGCGCCCCATCGCCTTCAGCCTCTGCGCAGACAAAGTGTCTTCTGTCCGCTGGATTTCTTACAAGCTGGTAACGCAGTGCTGGGAACCCCGCGAGCTCAGGCCTCTGTCGGGAGAGAGAGAGGGGGTGTTGGTGCTCAGCAGTCACCTTTGTGCTCTCCTCCCTTTCTTTCAAGGTTAGCGAGATGGTGAAGAAGCTCTACACGGCCTCAACGCCCACCTTTGTGGTCGACCTCATGAACGAGCTGGTCGAGAAGTTCTGCAGGTGCCGCAAGTGGTCCGGCCGGCAGACTTTTGTCTTCATCTGCCAGGTGGAACTGCTTTTTGTTCGGGTCTCCTAGCGCTCGGGGAGGTGATGGTCATCGTCCCTGAACCGGGGAGGGGGGAATTCTCAGCTGGCTGCTGAGCCTGGTTTCGTGCACAGCTGAGGAGTCTGGGTCCAAGGCAGCTCCGCAGCCAGCCTGCACGAACCCAACCCAGTCAGAGCACTGGGAACCAGTTGGGGTCGCACAGAAGCAGCCGGTTTGAGGCTGGAGGAGGGAACCAACCTGACTCCTGCCTATAGAGTAGAAACTTGAGCTTGTGAGAGAAGCACATTCGGCTCCAGCAGGTGTTTGTTGAGCTGGAGTGCTGTCTCCATCCAGCGCCTTTGGAGGGGATGAGATCTCGTGACACAGGGGTTTTGCCCTCACCGTGCTGGGCTCTGACAGATCTGCTGCTGTCTCCCCACCAGACCATCAGTGAAGACGACTGCCTGCCCATGGAGCAGTTTGCTGTGCACCTCCTCCCGCACCTCCTGCACCTGGCGTCCGACAGGGTTCCGAACGTCCGGGTCCTGCTGGCCAAAACGCTAAAGCAGACTCTCCTAGAGAAAGGTAACACCCCGCCCGCACCTGGGGGCCGCTTCGCTCATACTCCACCTTCCCCTCCTCCTCGCGTTCCCTTGGGCTGCTCTCGCTGAAGCAGGACCGTGTGGCTGTGGCTTTGTGGCGCCTCCCCTCCATCGTGAATGTGAACAGGGTCCTGCGGAGCCTCTGGCGGAGGGTCCTTCCTCCCTTCTGGGAGAAGGAGATGGTGCTGGGGTCCGTCACATCCTGATCGGCCCTTGGAGCGGCTGTGAGCCCCTGGGTTCACTCTGGAGCAGTCAGCTCCAGTACTCCGTCTGACTCTGCTCCGCGGCTCTCTCTTCCAGAGTATTTCCTGAACTCGGCCAACTCCCACCAGGAGGCGGTGGAGCAGACCATCATGGTGCTTCAGATGGACGACGACAGCGACGTCAAGTACTTCGCCAGCATCCACCCCGCCAGCACCAAGCTGGCTGACGACGCCATGAGCACCGCTTCGTCGACCTACTGAGCTGAGCAGCTGGCGGTGCTGCTGGACTCAAAGTGTCCTCGTCCGCTCCCGCAGCGGTTGGGCCGCGACGGCCTCTTTGGGAGGAAGAGCTCTCTTGCCAGGTGTGACGGCCGGATGTTTCTCAATCTGATACCCAGGGATTTTTAAGTCAAGATTAAAAGTCGAACCGAACGCGTGTCAGCCTGACTCTGCTACCACGACACTGCTCAGAGGATTCTCTTTGCCGCCGAAGCCTTAAATCTTCCGTCTTCCTCACCAAACGAAACTTGAACCGGCAGGTGGCTGCCGCTGCGGGCAGGACGCGGCGATGCCCGGGGACGCGCGGCGCGTCGCTCCTCCTGAGGAGTCGCCTTCGCAGGTCTTTCCTGTAGCAGCTGGCGGGCGGAAGGGGCCGTGGAGGGCCGGCCGGTCGGTCCCGGCCCGGGGAACTCCAGTATTAGCGCTCTATGTTTTTATCACTCGAGGACTGGGCAGACCCTGCAGCGGGGGGCACAGCTCCCACCTTTGTAAATGATGGGGGTCGCGGGGCAGAGGGAGGCGGGGGGGGGATCCTTCCGAAGGGCTCAGTGCTAACACTAAACTCGACGCTGATTTTAACCCTTCCGTTGCAGCACATTGCTGTCCCCTCCCTGGCCGAGTACCTGCGTCCTAACTGATCTCATGCTGGTCATGACCTAAAGGAGCCTGAGTAGCGGGCGGTGCTCTCAGTCAGTCGGGTATCTTTCACGCGATCGATCGCGATCGGCTCCTCCGAGGTGCAACTTCTCCTCTCCTCCCCTTCCCACACTGTACAGAGCCGCGGGCTCCCCGGGGGCGCCGCCGCCGCCTTGGATGGCGTTGTTCCAAGCTGTTGTGATACGAGTTGGTCTCTATTTGTCCAAATAAAGTTTATTAAGAAAGGCTGGAGCCACCCTGGGCACCTTTTTGAGGCGCTAGAAGAAGGCGGACGTTGCGGGAGCTCTCCTTGCTGCTTCTCGAGTCCTTCGGGCTGCGGGGTGTTGCAGCACAGGCTTCACCCCTCCAGGTTCTCTTCCGAGCGGCCCTGTTGCTGCAGCGTGAGGGGTCATCGTGCTGAGGCTGAACACTGAGGTCTCCAGGTCGCGGTGAGCTCGAACTGCCCTCGGCTCCCCTGTGGTCCCATTCTAGGTGCCCGATCCTGTCTCCCTCCCTGTCTCCCAGGGCCACTGAGGTGTCTGAAGCTCCTTTTCCTGAGGAGGCAGGAACGGCCCTGACAGCAGCTCAGTGCTGGAGGCTTCCAGGGGGCCGACTGGTGGGGAGGGGGGTGTTTTAGGGGGCTGAGTACTGGGGAGGGGGTTTTTGGGGGCTGGGGCCTGTTCTGTCCTGGGTCCCTTGGGGAGTTGTTTTCATTGCCTGACTCTTCTGTGCTGAAGGGGACTGAGAGCACTCAGCTCTCCCGTCTCATCGTCCCTACCCTCCCTCTGCTGGAAGCCACTCACCCAGCTGTTGTAGAAGGCGGCAGCTGGGCCACAACCAGTTCTCCCGGCAGCCTTGAGAGGTCCAGGATGCCAGAACCATGGGGCCTGCTGGCTCTGCAGCAGGCAGAGGTCCAGGCAGAAGTTCTGCTGCTTCTCTCAGTCCTGTGGTCCCAGCCAGCGGCTCCAGCAGAGTCCTGATGCTCCACAACTCCTCTGGGGCAGAGAGCTGGTGTTTTCGGGCAGCTTAAACAGCGCTTTGGTTCAGATTAAATGCGAGACCTGCCTGGACTTTGCTGGAGGAGGGGAGAGCTCACAGGTTTCACTAGAAGACCCTAGTGATTGCCAGCCCGTGGAGAGTGCCTCGGGCCCAGTTTCCTCAGTGACTGTGTTCCGTCACCTGGAGGAGGCCAAGGAACCCTCCTGCCGAGGGCCTGAAGCAACTACCCTTCTATTTCAGTCAAACTCCCTCCGGGGCTGCTCTGGGAGTCAGCGCAGGGCATCGCCTGAGGTTGGGTGAGGGCGGTCTCTGCCCCAGGAGGGCACCGCAGTGGCTCTGGAGCAGATAAATCGGAAGCAGAGTTCAAATGGCTGTGGGATTTATTTGCTTGATAAATACAGTCCTAACAGAGAGGCCGACCCGGAGCGAGAGCTCGGGCTGAAGGAGGGCAGAGACAGCGTGAGGGTCACTGCGAATCAGGGCAGTTAACCCTTCCTGGGGGGTTTTGTTTAAATATTGCCAAGCAAGTACAAGCTGCGGGCGCAGAGGCAGTGGAGAGGCTGTTCTGCTCGAGGCCGGGGCTGTTTCACCCCGGTTTCGGTGCTCAGGCAGCTGCTTTTCTCCCCGATTTTGGAGAAGCTCTGTGCTGGTTTCTCTGCTCTTCGTCCAGAATCGGCTCCCAGCAGAGCAGCTCCCGAGGGAGAGAAACACCCCGATCCTGAAGCACCATCTCCCTGGGTGTACGGACTCCCCTGGGCTCCTGAGGTTCCCCCTGTCCCCGTGGAGCTCAGCCGCGGCACTGCTGGAGCCTCTGGAGGGAGAAGCAGTGGAAGAGCCAAACCAGCCCCAAGCCCAGAGGTGGGGTTTGTGGTACCAGGCTGTTGCTGACCCTGTGGCACTGATCTGCAGGCACGCGGAGTGCTCTGCTGGCTGGGGTGACAGAGCCCAGCCCCGGCACTGCCCCAAGCTTTCCTCTGAGGGACTGGGACACGGGGAAAGGAGGAAGCAGCTTGTGGCAGGACCAGAGCCCCGCAGAGCCAGCCTGCTCGCTGCCGGCACGCGGGGACCTCGTCACGTCTCTGCCGCTCGCTGTTCATTCGGGACAGAACAGGAAGAGGCTGAAGTGTGCGGCAGGGGAAGGCAATTCCCCGCGGGCTCCCGGCCAACCCCAACTAAACCTAGAGCTCCCCTGACTCTCCTCTGCAGCAGAGAGGCATCGAAGGCACAAGAAGCAAGAAGTGGCTGGGTTGTTACGAAGCAGAAGTAACGGTGACTGAGGCGAAGGAGTCGTGTGTGCGGGCTGCGGGGGGGTGGCTGTTCCGGCACTGATGGCTTCCCCAGTCAGCTCCAGGGCCTGGAACTCGGGGAGGGGGAGCAAATAAAACTGAGTGGAATTCTTTATAAATCTCCTGACAGAAACCAGTCCTGAAATAATCTGGTGCTGGGTGGGAAGCGCCTCCGGCCTCTCCACGCTCACCTGAGGCAGAGGAGCAGAAGCTACAGGTACCGAGGGCAGAAGCCTCCAGAAGGCGGCAGTTCCTGTACAGCCTGTACACGACAGCCAGCGGCGCCCGGGGCCCTGGGTTACAGTAATTCGCACAGTTAGCTGGGGTCATCGGCATCAGATGGGAGTTTCCTTCCTGTCTTTGCTGGGCGATGGCTTCACGGGCTGCTCCTTGCTGGCTCTTGGCTGCTCTTTGGCTGCTTTTGGCTCCAGGACAGTGTCTCTTTGCTGCGGCGGAGCCCCCCCGCATTTCTCTGGCTCCTCTTCTTCCTGCACCTGCTGCTCGCATTTAGCTCGCTGCAGCAGCCGGAGCTGCACCCGCAGCTCGATGATGGCCTCGCGCTCCTCGTGAATCGCTTGGTTCAGGTGGTTGTTCTTGATCTGTGAAGGAAAAGAAAAGGTCAGGGCTCCCTCTGCCACAGAGGACAGCCCGGCCTGACCGGGACGCGGCCCTTACCTCCAGTTCCTCGTTCTGCCTCTGCAAGTCCTCCAGGATCACCTGCAGCTCCTCCTCATCCTCGCTCTCGCTTTCGCTCTCTGAAGAGTACTCCTCTGTTTCGCTGCGGCCGTGCTGCTGGCGGCTGGAAGAGCCAACGGCAAAGGGGAGAGTCAGACCCTCCCTCCCTCTAGGAGCTAGAGAATCGGGGGTGTCCCTGGCAGCCACGGACTCAGCCCTGACTGCAATGGATTCAAAAACCCCAGCAGAGGTTCTTTCTCAGCTTCAGACAACAATCACGGGACCCTCACCCACGGGCCATCCCCACCCACAGGCTATCCCCACCCACAGCAGGGTGCTCAGAGCCCCAAGGTCCAGCCTGACCGGAGATCATTCCAGGGATGGGGCTGCTCCCAGCTCTCTGGGCAACCTGGGCCAGGCTCTCCCCACCCTCAGCAGCAACGATCTCCTCCTCCTCCTCCTCTCCAGTCTGCATCTCCTCCCTGCCCGGGGCTCCAGTGCAGCAGCTCCTCCCCTCTTACCTCTGTATTTCAGCGATTTCCGCTCGAAGGCGATCGATTTCTTCCTTCTCCGAGGCGATCTGCCTCCGCAGGAACTGCTCCATGGCCAGCAGCTCCTCCTGTTCTGTGAGGATCTCATTCTCCTGCAACGACCCGTTAGCTCCCGTGAGCTGATGGAGCCACCAGCACGTGGCGGAGCCCAGGGGCTCCCTTCCAGCGCTAACAGGAGTCTCAGGAGTCACTCCTGCCCTCCACACTCCCACCCTGCTCCTCTCACCGTTAACCCAAAGCCCTGGAGCAGAGACACCCCTTCAGGCCTTCAGTTTCCTTACTGGGTGGGGAGGAACTGTGCAAGCAGGGACGTTCCCGGCCCCTACCTGTGCAAGCAGGATGTTGATGACTTCCTCGTTGTCGTTCATCTCCTCCTTGGAGACGTCCTCCTTGGACAGGCTGGCGATCTCTTGCGCGATCTTCGTCTCGCACTCCTGTCGCAGGAACAGAACAGGGCTGTAAAGGGCAGCGGCCCCCCGCGCTCGGCTTTGGGGATCCCCGCCTGAGCAGAGCTCTGCTGGCGAACACAAACGGCCCTCACCTGTCTCTTCGCTTCTCTTAGTTTCCTCTTAAGAGCTGTGAGAATTCTTTGCACCTCCCAGAGCCTCTCCTCTTTGGACAGGTCTTTTATCCCTGCCTGCAGGTCCCGGTGCAGACAGTTCAGCAGGAACTCCTGGGCAGTGACAACAGCAAACAGATCAAGACCCTAGCAACACTGATCTAGACCCCAGGGGTCTGCAGTTACCCAACAAGGATAAGAAGCTTCCAGAAGGGGCTGGATTGAGAAGGGCCTTACAGACCATCTAGTTCCAGCCTGCAGAGCGAGCTAGGAGCTGTAGACCCCAAGCCCTGAGCACAGGGCAAAGCTCAGCATGGGAGCACTGCAGGGCCTGCTGACCTGCCGCCTGATCTCCTCTTTGATGCTCTCCTGCGTCTCTGGCAGAGCCGGCATGGTTGCCATGTTTGACCAGCGAAGGGGCCTGGTCACCTGCTTCAGGGTCACGTTCCCGAAGAACTCCTGCACGTGCGTGAAAAACACGTAGAGGACGCGGTTGCTGATCTGTGAGAAACAGGGAGAAGGACGGGCGGGTTGGTTGGTTGGGCCTGAGAGCAAAACCTGGAGTAATGATGATCCCAGGACTGACCGCAACCCAGCGCTGGCCTCAAGCAGTCGCTGTGCCCTCTCCTGAGGAGGTTTCACATGTCCTAACCTACCACAGGGGTTTCATACAACCCCAGAGTGACTGAGGCTGGCAGAGCCCTCCAAGCTCCTCCAGCCCAGCACCTAACAGCACCCCAGTGGACACCCCAGGGCACCCAGGGCCACAGCCAGGCTGTCCTTCAACTGCCCTGGGCAGTCCAGTCCAGGCTCTGAGCACCCTTTCCAGGAGGAAGGGCTTCCTAACANTTGCTCCTCTGGACCTGCTGCAGCCCCTCAATCTCTTCCTTGAAGTGAGGGGCCCAGAGCTGCCCCCAGGACTCGCATCCCGCTGGCCACACTATTGCTGATCCCAGCCAGGATGCCACCGGCCTTAGCAGATCCAGAAGTGATTTCCATCTCTCTTTTGACTCACGTGAAGGTCCGCAGGGAACACCAGCCCCACCCTCTACTGCTGGGGCCGGGTCCCTCCTCCCCTCAACCACAAGGCTTCCCTACAACTTCTCTCTCGAGTGATTGGGAAGGAGCTGCGGCCATGCCCCTCTAGTTCTAACCTGTGCAGGCACTTCCGATGCTCAATCTGCTCTTAAACTTCAAAACCTCACCCTGTGTAGAGATCAGAGTCATCATCACCTGCGTTTTAATTACTGGGATCTAATTAACAGCAAACTGTGCCAGTGCCTGCACCAGCCGCATTCATTCTGCTCCCTGCGAAACAGCCAGGAGCACCGCCCGGCCCCCGTGCGCCCCGGCCTCCACTGCAGCTTAATTACTGAGCTGAGCTATCCCAAAGGTGGGCTGTCGTCTCTAAGACCCCTCCACAAGGTCCTGGGGTGCAAAGAGAAGCTCTGCTGGGGGTTAAGTCTAACAGCCACTACCCGATTCCCACCTAGAGTGTCTCTCCGGGGCTGCAGCTGTGCTCTAACTCTCCTACCTGGACCGTAGGGCTGAGCACGATAGAAATGTTCTGGATGTTCATCTTGGTTTCCAGCTCCTTGGCGATGACGTGGTCCATGTGCACGATCAGCCAGGAAATGAGGAGGTGGTTACACTCCGGCAGCTCTTTGAGCAGCCGCTGGCACTCCTGGACTTTCTCGGCTTCCGTGCTCTTGCCGCAGGCGTCCTCGAAGCGCGGCGTGAGCTCTTTGGTCAGCAGGTTCTCCGGCAGCTCACGCAGGTACTGCTTCAGCAAGCTGGCCACGGTGTTGGGCTCGTACTCCTCCAGGTTGGGAGACTCTTCGCGGTCATAGGCTGCTTTCAGCTCATCCACCTTTGATTTTATTCCTTAAGACATTCAGAGCAGGAATTAAGTCTCGAATCCTAAACACCTACGTTAGCGTTAACCTCCTTCTGGTTGAATCCCAGACTGGGCTGGGATGGAAGGGAGCTCAGAGATCGGCCAGTGCCAACCCCCTGAGACACAGGCAGCCACACCTCTCACCAGACCAGGTTGCCCAGAGCCCCATCCAGCCTGGCCTTGGACACTGCCAGGGATGGAGCAGCCACAACCTCCCCGGGCAACCTGTTCCAGGGCCTCAGCACCCTCACAGGGAGGGATTTCTGCCTCAGATCTCACCTCAGTGTCCCCTCTTCCAGCTCCATCCCCCTTGTCCTGTCACGAGTCCCTGGTAAAAAGTCTCTCTTCAGCTTTCCTGCAGCCCCTTCAGGGGCTGGAAGCTGCTACAAGGTCCCCCCAGAGCCTTCTGTTCTCCAGCCCCAGCCCCCTCAGCCTGTGCCCAGAGCAGAGATTCCTTCAGTTCACTTCTTGCGCTCTGAGCCGCTGAGGTTATCCCCACACGACACCGGTAAAATCATGGCTCACACAACCACTACCAGCTCTGCCAGTTCTGCCAGGCAGAACCAGGGCTCTGGCAAAGCGCCCCCTCACACCTGGAAGCCGCAGTCCTGAGCAGGAAGAATCACAGAGCAGGGCAAGGAAGGGTGGCAGAAGGTGAGAGCAGTGCAGTCAGCATCTTCCTGGCTGCTCAGCCACAGCCCCAAGCCAAGCAGGGAAGGCGCTATGGCCTCAACTGCTGTGCAATGAGTTCTACCTCCAGCAGCTTCCCCCTGTCAAAACAAACCCCCCTCATTCCCACATTTCCAGCTGGAAATGCTCAGTGGAGGAACCTCCGTGCAGGAACACAAGCTCGTTCCCGTCATTCCTTAACCCAGCCCTGATTTTCCGTGAGCTACAACCTGGTGACATTCCCAACCTCCCAGATTTCCTCCCGCAAGCTCTCTTGGCTCAGCTCATAAACCCGGGCACTGCAGTCCCCTCCCTGGGCTCAGCTCATAAACCTGGGCACTGCAGTCCCCTCCCTGGGCTCTCAGCTGGGCCCTTCTCAGCGCACGAGAGGGTGCTGTTGCATCAGGGATCACCGACACAGCGATCCAGTCCAGGGAGAAGCTTGAGTCACCACCCCTGGAAGGGTTTAAAAACGAGTAGCTACAGCACTTGAGACCACGGTCAAGGGGTTAGGGAGATGCTGGGGTGAGGGCTGGTCCCTTCTAGCCATGAGGCTTCCATGATTCTGAATTTTAGCAGACAGAAGTAGTGACCTGTGCTCTCTGGACTTGTTCCCAGCGGGGATCCTTACAGGAGGGCAGTACTGAACAGCCTGACAACCTCTAGCAAGAGCAGACACTGCCTTTGGCAACTGGAGTGACCCTGTTGTCCTTATCTAACTGTAATGACCAGTTACAGTCGGACAGGGAGCAGAGAGCGGCAACTGGGCTGGTTAGGGGTCTGGAGGCAGGGCTGATGGGGACAGGCTAAGAGATCCGGGGCTGTACAGCCTAGAGAAGAGACCTCGCTGCTCTCTGTAACTACCTGAAGGGAGGTTGCAGTGAGGCAGGGGTTGGCCTCTCCTCCCTAGGAACTAGCAGTAGGAGCAGAGGAAATGGGGTCAGGTTGGGTCTTAGGAAAATCTTCCCAGGAAGAGTGGGGAGGCCTTGGCACAGGCTGCCCAGGGAGGGGGTGGAAGCACCACCCCTGCAGGGGGTGCAACCAACAGGCAACCGGGGTGTTTCAGGAGATGGGGAAGCAGTTGGGGGTTGTAGGGTGGATGATTGGACTTGATGATCCTGAAGGTCCTTTCCAACCCTCATGATTCTGCAGCTCAACCACCCTTACACCTGGCTACAGCTTCACGAAGACTTAAAAATCATTGCAGGAGGGTTTTACAGCAGCCTTTCCTCAAACCTCCTTTCCCCATTCCCTCAAACAGACTGACACACGCTTTGCTGCAGATGAAGTAGTGAAACGCTTGTGTCTTTGCTGCTGGAGCTCTAAGGTGAAACAGCAGCTGGGTTGGGCTAACACCAGCCCTGGCAGTGTCCAAGGCCAGGCTGGATGGGGCTCTGGGCAACCTGGTCTGGTGAGAGGTATCGCTGCCCGTGGCAGGGCGTTGGCACGGGGTGAGCTCTGAGCTCCCTCCCAACCCAACCCAACCCCAACCACAGGACTCGTTTACTGGCCACTGCCACCACCCAGGGTACCTGAAACTCTGTAGATGCCTTCGCATTTCATGCCGTACTTCTCAACGTAGTCGATGCACTCGCGGAACACTGCAGGCAGGCGGATGCCATCGTACATCATGGTCCTGTCCACCGCATCAGACAGCGGGATCCCAAACACGGGCCTGTGGCTGGGAACATCCACTTGGGGAATCTCCGTCTCCTGAATCGGCTTCTTCTTTTTCTTCTTCTCTTTCCACTGTTTCACCACGTCTGCCGCAGTCAGGTCTTTCGTCTTCTTCTCTTTGTGCTTCTCTTCCTTATGTTTGTCCTCCTTGTGCTTTTCATCTTTGGGTTTCTCCTTGATTTTAAAATCCTTCTCCTTTTTCTTGGAGAAGCTGGGTTTCTTGAATACGTGAATCCCCTTGGAGCGCTTCAGCTTGGAAGGGCTTTCCGCTTCATCGCCGGAGCTGTCCTCTTGAAACGCAGCGTAACCCTCCGCTACGAGGCAAAGGAGAAGGACAGCAGTCAGTCGGCTTGGTCGTAACAGGGAGAGAAGCAGTGATGAGGAGTAAGGAGGAGAGAGAAACAGCAAGAGGAAGGAGTCGAGAAACCAGCTCCTGGCTGCCTCTGTGTGGGGTTTTTTAGTTGCTACCCCGTGAAGAAGAGAAGGAATAGATGGAGGTTTCAGTATCCCCCCCCCACAGACAAGTGGCAACGCTCTGGAGCCATCCCAGCGGAATTCAGTCGCTCTGTGTACTTACTCATGATGGCAATGTCCATCTCAGGGGTTACTCAGGGGACTGCAAAAGAAAAACAGCCGCCTGGCAACGACTCTACATTCCTGCAATCAAATCAACAGCACCAGAGTGGCTGTTAAGGACCACCCACTGCACACACACAGAGCTCCAACACACTACTGAGAGCAAACCAAACTCCAGCCACTCCACTCCCCAGGCCCTTTACAGAGTATCAGGAATTCTAGAGCTCAAATAAAGCCAAAGCCCAGGCAGCCTCACTCTTCCCCTGGTGAGTAAAACCTCTCCGGCAGCACCAGCACAGTGCCGGTTGGGGAAGGTGTGTTGGTGCCTTAAAGAGAGTCCAACAGGTCCCTGGGTGGAGCTTGCTCTTCCAGCCCCAGAACACCCAGTGCAGTCCCAAACGGTGCTTTTCCTGCCTCCGCCTCCACAGTCTGCCCTGCCCAGCCTGCAGGCAAGAGCCAGGACACCCTACAGCTGGATTTCAGGCAAAAACACCCCAAACCAAAGCCACAGTGCAGCCACAGCCACACCAATCCTTCAAGACTCTTCCATTACAGATGGAACTGCCATAAGAGAACTCCCGTTGTTCACTGCGTGCTGCTCCCTACAACCTCCAAGCAGGCGCTGCACAGGAGATGGAGAAAGCCCACAGCACTGCCCCTGTCCCAGTGAGTTAACTGGGGGACAACCAGCAAGCAGGTCTTGACCTCCCAGTTCATGCTGACACCACCACTGATTCCAGAAAGGGGTAGGGAAACCTGCAGTGTCACTCTGGCAAGGGAAGAACCACTGACACACCAGCCACGGGACACAGGAGGAGAAAACAACCACCACTGCTGCTGCGTGGGGGAATGGGATGGGGCTGGCACTGAGTCTCAAGCTAGAGTTTCCACACCTTCACCCGGCGGTCCAGAGTAACACACTCGCAGCCCTTCCTGCTGGGCATCCGCCACAGCTCCCAGCTGAGCAGCACGGGGATCCCCCACACACTCTGGGAAAGGCGTCGGTGCAGAGGACCCAAGCTTGGAGGTTGCGTTCACCCACAAACCTGCCCTACGTGTCTCAACACTCCACGTTGCAACACACACCCTGGTGCCTGTAGAGATCTGGGGTACTGGAACAGCAGCGCCTTACTGAAACTGGTATTTCTTGACTCCAGGAGAAGACATGAAGGAGCAGGTTAAACACAGAACCTGCCTGGTTTGTCTCAGGAAGTCAACAACGTTCAGAACTACCTCCTAATGACAGGCTCTCGGAACATCTCCCACCCAAACTCTCCAACTCTCACTGTTATTGACGACAGCCCTGTCTGCCTGAAGATCTGCTGCCACATCCAAACAAAAGGTAAGGCAGATGGGGCTGCTCAGAGGACTCGGGGATGGCTTTGATTTCCTCTTGTCCCCCACAGCATACACTAATGACCACACACTCCAAACCTACAGACACTCCTGACACCGAGCTGCCCAACCTCCAGCTGGAGCACTACGCTCTCTGTAGAGATCCAACCCTCTGATACCAGCATGGGGCTCCCGGACTGACTCAGGTTACTAAGAAATACTGAAGGGGCTTTTCTTTTTGTTTCAAGTAACTGCTTCCAGCACGAAAAATCACCTGACATCAGCTCTGAAGTGGGTTGGGAGCTCTAGTGGGTGGGAAGCAGCTGCAGAGCTGTGTGCACAGACCTGGGTGGATCTGCTGAAGCAGCATTTATCCTCCTCAGCCCTGAATTTCACCACAGAGACACCCACAGCGTGGAAATCCCAGACCTCTAACAATTCCCTGTTCAGATGCAGAGGTGGAACAGCTCATTTGCAAAGAGTAAAACACCAGGCAACAGCCAGGCTCCAGTCATCTCCATCAGGTTTAAGAAAATCCCTAAGGAATCTCTTAACACCTGTAGTTAAGAGGAAAGGGAAAGCAGTAGCACATTCAGAGAGAGGAATTCTTTAAACAGGAGAACTGTGAGCGTCATCTCTGCTTGTGATTTCACACCTGCCTCCCAGAACTTCCAGATACCCCAGTCACAGGCAGAAGAGGACTTTGAAATTCAGGTGAAATATTGCTTCAAACAAAGTCACCGGTGTTTGGGGGACTCTCCTGCTGCCTACAGCTACCTGACAGGAGGGTGTAGAGAGGGGAGGGTTGGGCTCTTTTCACAAGGAGGAAGATAGAAGACAAGAGGAAACAGCCTCAAGCTGCCCCAGGTGAGGTTGGCCATGAGGAGAACCTTCTCCCTGGAAAGGTTCCTCAGCCCTTGGCACAGGCTGCTCAGGGAGGGGGTTGAATCACCATCCCTGGCCGTGTTTCACAGTCGTGGAGATCTGAGGCTCAGGGACAGGGTGTAGTGGTGGCGCGGGACACTTGGGTGAGAGCAGGGTTGGACTCGAGCTCGAAGGGCTCTTCCAACCTGGGCAGTTTGATGACCTTTAGGACAACAAACTCTACAGAATCAAGATTACCTCATGTCCTGCAGTTTTCTGCTCAAATCTAGAGGCAGGAAGGAAGATTTCTCTTCTCTTGAAGGAAAAACATGACCAAGTCAAAACTTTCTAACCTTTATCTTGTCGGTTTGATCTAACTCAACCCGCGATGCCAGCTGGCACAGTTCTGAGCTCTGCAGTAATGCTCTGGCACTGCTGGAGGAAACTGTCTGATCGCACTAAACCGAGAAGCTAAGGGAGAGAATCAGGAAAGATTTTATTTCTCCTGGTGCAGCGAGCACAGGAAAACTTGGGATGGCACCAACAACTCTGCATGCGGAAGGAGCGAGGGAAAAGGACTCCAGTTACTGAGAAACAGAGAACAGAAAATTCAGGTCAAACGTGGAGTTTAATTCTAGTGAGCACCTCAGTGACCTGGCTTCATGGGAGGCAGCAGGGTGCCCAGGTGGCCAAGAAGACTAACAGCATCCTGGCCTGGATCAGGAATAGCGTGGGCAGCAGGAGAAGGGAAGTTATCCTGCCCTTGCAAGGCCTCACCTGGAGTCCTGTGATCAGTTCTGGGCCCCTCATGATAGGAAAGATAGGGAGATGCTGGAACGGGTCCAGAGCAGAGCTACCCAGCTCAGGAGGGGTTGAGAGAACCAGTTGTGTGAGGAGAGGCTGAGGGAGCTGGGCAGGGTTAGTCTGAGTAGA